>JAJGOT010000316.1:25000-27500 GCA_022457155.1 Cladopsammia gracilis | reverse complement strand
CTTATTGGGTAGAAAGAGGCTCGGGGTGGGTTAAAAGGCTTCTAGACGTTTATCTTGAATTTGCAAGAAACGTGCCAATAAGAGGCGGTTCATATATCCCTCTTTCTCCAAAGCTCAAAGCCAAACATGTCATCATAAACATAAAAAAAAAACAAAGACCATATTTGTTTGCGATGGGCTTTGAGAGCTGTACTTTTCCCCACTGAGAAAAACTCGGATAGACCAAGCAGATATCCAACAAACGATGGCTTTAAAGGCTTCACAGGCATTGCCTTCCCAACACCTTTACAGGAAATACCGAAGGTCGAGAAACTGAACAAAATGGCAATCAATGTTTTCGGTTGGCAAAAAGGAAGAGCTGTGGTCTACCATGTCAGCGACATGTAAGGTCAGGAGATCCAAAGGATTAACGTAATGCTCATCGCCGACGCAGACAGAAGCCACTACTGCTATATTAAAAACGTAGGCAGGCTTCTTCGAGAACAACACGCCACAGACCACCAGCTTCACCTCTGTGGGAGATGCCTGCAAGAAAGGCAGAGTTCTCAAAGACCACCTCATCTACTGAAAATGAGTAAAGGGCCGCGCAGTCAGAGTCGAGATGCCAAAGAAAGGCGAACACATGCTTCGCTTTGAGAACTATCAAAACCAGATGAAGGCGCCGTTCATAATCTACGCTGATTGTGAAAGTCTAATCCAGAAGATGGACACAAGTCATGTGAACCATCCCCACAACAAAGCAGCACAACCAAGACCGAGGCCCACAAACCATGCGGCTTCAGCATTGTTGTTGTCCGATCGGATGGCCCGTCAGGCAAGCCATTCCTCTATAGAGGGGAGAACGCTGTGCGAGAGTTTCTGACCGCTCTTCGTGGAGTGGAAAAGGGAATCAGGGAGTCCCTTAAGCAGAAGGCCACTACAAATGACAAAGGAAGACTGGAAAGACTTCAGCACAGCTGACAAATGCAACATTTGTCACAAGTGCTTAATTAAGCACAACAAAAGAGACGCGGTAGAATTCTTCAACCCAATCACAGGAGAATACTGCGGTCTGAAGGAGTACAAACAGATGTTATTCCAAAATCCTCAAATTCTTAACACAAGACGATGAAGGGAATTGTATCATCGAGAAGTGGCACACAAGATTGCCAGAGCCCGACGATGACATTGAAGACGACTGTTTCTTCTCCGGTGAGCCTCTATTATAACGCGATAGTTTTAGAGACGCAGTAAGAGACCATTGTCACATCTCAGGGAAATACCGCGGTGCGGCCCATAACTCTTGCAGCAGAAGTCTTTTCAGAATCAACCCCAAACAAATCATCATCCCATGCAGTTGTCTTTCACAACCTGAAACGCTACGACGCCCAGCACCTTATGCAACAAATCGTAGAGGTTGGTTCTGATCTGCAATGCATCCCCACGGATATGGAGAAGTACATCTCTTTCTCCCTAGCCAAGCTGATGTTTATAGATAGTTGTCAGTTCCTGCAAGCACGCCTAGACAATCTTGTTGGATCAAACAAACCAGAGGACTTCGAGATCACAAGGCAACACGAAGCTGATCCAGCAAGAAGAAAGCTTCTTCTCCAAAAGGGCGCCTACCCTTACAAATACATGGACACTTTCGAGCGATTCGAAGAAGAGTCTTTACCCCAGAAAGAGGCTTTCTACAGCATGCTCAAAATGGAGCACATCAAAGATGAAGACAAAGAGCACGCTCAACGAGTGTGGGATACCTTCGGACGCAAGAATCTCGGAGAGTATCACGATCTTTATCTGCCAACAGATGTCTTGCTCCTTGCAGATGTGTTTGAGACTTTCAGGAAAACGTGTCTCAAACTACGGCCTAGACCCCGCACACTACAACACCAGTCCAAGCTTGTGTTGGGATGCGTTGTTGAAATACACGACCATCGAGCTGGAGCTCCTGAACGACTACAACATGCATCTCTTCATCGAAAGGGGAATAAGAGGCGGCATTTCCACAGAAATGGAGCGCTATAGCAAGGCGAACAACCCACACCTCAGCAACCACAACCCGGATATTGATGACGAATCTCCATCAATATCTCAAGCTCGGTATGAAGCTGAAGAAGGTGCACAAGATGCAGAAGTCCTGGATGGAGCCCTACATCAGACTGAACACCGAATTCAGAACGCAAGCCACATCGAAGTTTGAAAAAAAACTTCTTCAGGCTCATGAACAACTCAGTCTTCGGCAAGACGATGGAAAATCTCAGGACTCGCACCGACGTAGGGCTAGTTCGAGCGGACGAGACAGACAAGCTGAGGAAGCTAATCGCCAATCCGCTCTAGGCAAGAGCATCAATCTTCGGAGAGAGTCTTGCCGACATCCAGATGCACAAAGACAAGATCCTTCTGATAAGACCGGTCTACACAGGCATGTGTGTGCTAGATCTGAGCAAGACATTGAAGTACGACTTTTACTACAACCACCTGGATCTGAGGTAGGCTCTAGATGCCAGCTTCTCTATGC
>JAJGOT010000316.1:0-20000 GCA_022457155.1 Cladopsammia gracilis | reverse complement strand
ATATTACCGATCGTAGATTGAGTTGAATATATTTCGATGTCGATAATATCATTAATTGTAAGTTTCAGGTTTCTGCTAGATCGTTGGCTTCATTTGTCGGGAGGATTATTTCTGCGTGTGCAGTTGTTGGTAACAATAGCAGAATTATGACTAGGGATTGTTCCATGTCGGTTCAGTCGCTGCCCAAGATCGGTATTCAGTATTTACTTTAGAGCAGTATTCTCGAAAAGATATTTACTGTTGGAACCAAACTTTTGGCTAGTGATAACACTCCAAATTGTTTTGTTTACTCTGATGCTGGTGCGTCCAGGTTCGGGGCGCACATGAGCTTAAATGATGAACATATTCGCCACGGTATGTGGGAGTATAGCGCAAATTTATTGAAGTTCTACATGGAGGGAACTTTATGCTATTGAATTCGCCCTGAGGTGGTTTATTGAGTGGTTTTGAGTTTATTGAGTCTATTGAGTGGTTCTTATGTTAAACGGTTCACTGACAGCCTATCAGCCGATTTACATTGTATTGCTTTCAGGATTTTTTAAATTTGCATTACACATAAAATCCATTTGGAAAAACAATGGATCCCTCGTGCCGAAACAGAAAGAGCTGGTTTTATTAGCTGCTTCATTGATACAGATGACAGGGCAAATTTCTAACGCATTATTTGCTCACCTGGACAGTTGGTGGGTGCCCCATACCAATTATTACTTTGCTAATTATTATAATTTCAAAATTCCGTGTATGTTTCTAGGTTTTGGAATCCGGGATTGCTCTTGTGTAGATTTCTTCAAAGGCTTCAAAGCGAAAATGGCCTAGTGGCGCCCCTAGTGTATTTAGTGCCTAGGGTTCTTCATTATTTGTATTCGCAGTTGGCAATCGCAACTGTTGTTTCGTTTTGGCCTTCGGCTAGTTTTTGGCCTTTGCTTTGCAGAAGTTATAGTCGATTTGTTGTTGATTAGATACTTTTCATGGGGAATAAAATTTTGGAACATGGGGAAAATTTGAATTCTCGGTTGGGTTCCTAAATTATTTTCTGGAAAATTTTGGCCGTATGGTCTCGCAGTTGGCAGTCGCACCTGTTGTTTCGTTTTGGCCTTCGGCTAGTTTTTGGCCTTTGGTTTGCATAAATTATGGTCGATTTGTTGTTGATTATAGACTTTTCATAGGGAATAAAATTTTGGAACATGGGGAAAATTTGAATTCTCGGTTGGGTTCCTAAATTATTTTCTGGCAAATTTTGGCCGTACGGTCTCATTTTTTAATTAGTTTCAAATATTTATTTAATTGATATTTCACCATACACTTCAAATAAAGATCACTATTTCGCTGGATGTCACCTGCTGATCCAATATTGTTACGTCACTAGTGTTTGTAATGCATAGGCTGAGCCGATTTATGTGAACTGTGCAGGTTGAAAGGTATGAGTGACACTGGCCTCAAAAATACATACTCATTGGGCAGTGGCCTATATAATTCTATATTTATACTCATCGGGCACTGGCCTACTTGTATAGGAATGGCGCTAGCCTATGTTTATGGCTGCCAAAGAATTGTTGTGATTACGAATGGCACTGGCTGCTGTGTTTGTTGATACTCGTTGTGAATATGAATAGTGCTGGCCTATCTTTATATGATTACTAAAGAACTGTGGTTATGAATGGCACTGGCAGCTATACGTTTGTACATAGCAGTCTACGTTATGCATACGAGCGGAGTTTATGTTCTCATAAGTAAAGGCGTCCTACCGTCTATACACTATGTTTACATAGTTACTGCTGCATACTAACTGTCTTATTTCCGGACTTACAGATCATACTTAGAAGTCCTTCCTGGAGGCATTTACCGGAGAACGGAATTTCGAAATTAAGAAGTTTTTCGACCGGTGCCACGCTTAACAAGTTTCTCTTCAGACACCGTCCCCTCCCCCCACTATGGTGGCTGTCTATTTGTCATTCTATTCGGAGCGCGCAAAATCCAGTTTGTCCGTCACTTTAGCCTATTCTGCGTTAAAGTGGCTACATACATTTGTACCTGATTCTAATCCCCTTAATAGTAAACGGTTAAGACATGATTATAAGGATACCAGATCAGTAATTATATTATCTGTCTGGATCTAATTTTAGGGATCTAGGTTTGCTGCTATTTCTGCGATAGATTTTGCAGGTCTTTTCTGATATAATGAAATTTGTAACATTCTCCCTATGCATTTAGTTCTATGAGGATTACCTAACAATTCCGATGTCTCATAGTAAAACCGACGTGTACAGGGCAGGAAATCTTGTCGTATATTGCCGGTCGGTTAGAAAACGAACACTGCAAAAGAAATGTACGAAGAAGACGTTTGTGAAAGACTGAACAGATGTCCATCGTTGATTTGTAAATCGACCATTGGCATTCTTGTATTCAAATAAACTCGATTCTGCTTGTAAGAATCCAACCATTATAATTCTTGTTGCTGTTTTATGTCAGTTTTACAGACTGTTTAAGGCGAAAATAATTTACGTTCGTTTGAACGTAATTTTTTTTGCTTAATCTTTAATCCGATCGTTGGTTGCAATCCAGTCGAGGAGCTTTGTGCGGTCTTTCTAATATTTAGCGTAGGCCGCCTGGTAGGCTTCGAGAGCTTTGTCGTGTCTGACTTTCTCTTCCAGAGTGGCTTTGGAACCATTACCAGACAAATATTTTGCGAGATAATTACTGGAAGTGAAAGCGGCTGCATTGAGAACTGCTCCAATTGCCATTATGGCAATGCTTGCCATAGTTGTGTATACAGTCAAATCTCCACTAACGTCCAATCTCTACAACGGCCACCTCGCCACAACGGCAACGGCCACTAAATTGCGTCCCAACTGCCAACATAAGCTCTCGACAACGGCCACTAATCAGCAACAACTGACGAACGGTGTATACAAAACCCCAAAGGTCACGAAACTTGATCCGTACAGCGCGTCGGTGGGCTGTACAATAATTTCATCTTATTAGTTGCGGCACATGTTTAGAGTGGGATCACGACATTCAATTAAAGCCACCACAGGAAGAGCCATTACATACAGTACTGTATTTGTATTTTCATATATCGCGTAAGCTCATAAGACTGATACCTGATAGCTTTCCTGATTAATATTTTTCACATCATTCGTATGTGTTTAAATTGCATTACGAAATTGAAAACAAAATGCTTTGTGGCACAGTACGTCACATTAAAATAGAACTTCATAGCCGCAGTTTTCAAGTTTTGGTTTCAGCCATTTGCACAAACTCCTATCTCCATCAAATTCAAAGACACAAGGTTTCTCTAGACCATATCCTGCCCCTATGTTAATACGTTTTTTTTTCACGTCTAAATGCCCAGAGTTTGCCTCTTGCTTTAACTGCACTACTAAGAACGAACGTTGTAAAAACAGATGTACTCACTGTGCCTTACTCGTTTTGTTTTGTTAACATTTTTCTTCTGAACATTAATGTTTGGTTTCTGTGTTATAAATATATTTCGATTGTTTTAGGTATTTCTATGCTACAATAAGCATTTTTTAAAAGTAAAAGTGTTGTAACCCCTCGAAAAAAATGGGTGTCATATTACACCCCTACCTGCCCATAACGGCCACCTCCCTACAACGGCCACTTTCCTCTATCCTCAAGGCGGCCGTTGAGGAGAGGTTCGACTGTATAAATGTTTTACATCGAGGTGGGGAGGATTTTCTGGTTCTCAAGGTATTGTTTCAGTGCAATGCTTCCCGCCATAACCATTGTGAACTTTACGTAGTTCATCACATTCGAGCTGGGATCAGCTGTGAATGTAACGGTCTTTTTAGCGATACATCCAATACCGGCGACAAGACCAGTGATTGTTGCGGCATCATTTCTGATTTCACAAGCTTGTTGTCAGACATGGTGTGTATATAGGGGAATTTTTAAAATTAATCACTAAGACCTGTTCATCAAAAGGCCTTTCACCTGGTTCATTGCTGGCTTTATCGAATGTGAAAGGAGCCTCAAGAAGAAGAAATATTGTGGTTTCCATGAATGAGTAGGTAAGGGAAAACAAACTTTCCACAATCCATAAACAGATAGAACGCAGAAGATGGCTTGTGGTACATTGATGGTTCGTGGAAAATTTATATTTGTGTATTTTATAATTTATTTTTATGTTTGGAGGTGTATGTAGTTAATATTTTTTTTAATTCCATCTCGCGAATTCTCGACTTTCTTTTTGGCGTGGGCCGTGTAACTGGAGTTTCTGCTGGTGGTGCAGGGGCGTTGCGCCTAAAGGTCTTCATAATGGTTCACGTTGGTAATACACCCCAAAGCGGAGATAATTAAAACGCCAACTCAAGGAATGAGCAGTCCGAGATGTTGTTGCTTGATTCTTGTTCTTCAGCGGTAGGGGAGGTTTTTTTTGCGGGGCTTGGAGTGGGATCATTTGACTCTTTGGCATCTTGTTCGGCTTGTCTCTTTGCTTCGCGAGCCCGACGTTGAATTCTGCTATTTTTTTACAAGCAGCAACACGACCAGGGTGTTTCGCTGGCTTCGTTGATGGAACATCAGAGGTAATGTGTGTTTGTATAACTTTGAAACGTCCTTGTCTGTAAGGCGCTTCACCTGCTCGTGTGAGAGCTGGACGCCGATAGCTTCTTTTGCTTTGCCAGTCGATACCAGAACTGCCAGCCTCTCACGTTGAGCTGGAGTGTCCGGCACTGCTGATGGCGCGGAGCTATCAGGGGCTGCCTCCAGCATCTGCATGACTTCGTTCATTGCGGCTTGTTCATCTGCGTGTGCCATCGTGTATATTTATATTTTTATATTTTTAATTTGCATCATTTACCCTTTCAATTATTTGTTTTTATGTCGGGCAAAAGCCTTTCAACCTCCTGTACAAGCGAGACCATGGTTTCTGGCATTTCAGTGAGTTTCAATGGATAGCGGTTAATAAGCATGAGGCGCAGATCATCCTCACCCGCGGTTTTGATAATTTTGAAATGCATCACTTCTGTCTTGCTTTGTAATTTGTCCAATATCTGATAGAAAGCTGTTAGCTTGTGGAGGCTGGTTCGAGTGTCCATAATCCTTGGCTATATTATCGTTTTATATTTTTAATTCGATACCATAGGGATATCGCAGAGAGAATACTAGATGGGAAAACTTGCGCCCTTTCAGGCGTGCAATGAGCTCTTTGTACTCTTCGTGCGAAAGCTCGCCGGCATAGTCTTCGAAGACGGCCTTCGTTGTTTTGCTTGAAGGGGTGCAAAAAAGCACGATCGCTGCCACGTTTTCTCTAAAGGGCTTCGCAATGCTGGTTATCTGCTGGGTCAGAACCCACACGCTGATGCAACTGTGACGAGCGCTGAAGCCAAGATTAACCAGCTGGCTTGTGTGGCCTTTTACGTCTTTCGAAGCGGCGCAGTCATCGAGAATTATGAGAGTGTTTGTAGCTTCCAAAAAGATACTAGCTAGAGTTAATCACCATTCAATCTCGTGCTGCTTGCAGTTGATCACGTAAATGCGGGGCTCTTTATCGACAAAGCCGTTGTAGGTCTTGTTGTGGACAAAAGTTGGGCAAATAAGCATGATGTAGTCAAACTAACCCCTGAAGGAGCCACGAAGTTGATTCAGAAGATACTGTGTTTTGCTAGAGTTAGTCGGCCCAACAATTAGGGCGTTGAAAGGTAGCTTTCTTGGGTCCATGAGTGCATCTATACCTGTATTCTTTAACTTAATACTGAGCTGCTTGCAACTGCCTGTCCATGATGTTCATCTGCGAGCCACTAATACTGAAGCGCCTGCAGCTGCCTGTCCATGATGTTCATCTGTGAGTCGCTGATGGTGTATATGTGGCAGTGCACATTTCCCGAACCAGAATCTTTCTTTCAATCTCAAGTTGTACGCCGTCTTTTGTGATGACGAGACGTATGCCACTACCGTGCATGGTTGTGTCAGCTATTGATCTTAGATCGATAAGGAGGCCGAAGTTGTTGCCCGTGAGAAATTTGGTCAGATTCATGTTAGGTCTTCCACCACTCTTTTTTGCGAAGAATCGGTTGATTTCAGTCCAAATGTCCTTGTCATCGATACCATTGTAAATCCTGTTGGGCGAGCCGTTTATTGTGACATTCACTTTGGTGATGTCGGGGTTGTACTGTCTTTCGGAGTCCCTGGCACCTGCCGTGTAGGGCTCGATGAAAAGCAGAAGAATGGCCTTGAGTGATCTGCGCTGAGGGTTGGCTCGAAGATTCAGCATAGCGTCTGTGCCTTTCGCAAATGGAACCACCTCTTCTCGCATCACATGGTCGTAGGCGGACTCCTTTCCATTAGAGTAAACGCTCTCCGCTTGGCTGTTAATCCTTGCTGTGGCAACCTTCTTGATTGAAAAGACAATCAAGCGCAATCGCTAACGCATCCAGGCAATAAAGACAGCCAGAGCAATGGAACCCACAACAACGACTATCTTATTTACGTGATGCGGCTCGATTTTGTCTATCTGCGTGGGGGTGGCTCTGTCTGTGCGGTGGCTGGTTGCGTGGGGGTCGCCTGCGTAGGAGCTGGCTCACCCAAACCCTGTGCCTGCATTGCCTGTTTGTGAATAGGATTTGAAGGGTGGCTGTTTGGAAGGTTAATCTTAGTAGTCCCGCCGTCCATGAGGCGCAGTGAGGCTTTTTTGTGCCCAGATTGACATCATTGTTTACACCGAGCTTCATCCCAGACACCGCCTGCTTAAGATTATTGTTGTACCCCACCACGCTCTCTGTGTTGATAACCATGTGTGATGGCATGAGTCTAGACGTACTTTCGCCGATTCGATGGCAAGCTGAGAGCGCTGCACGCTCTCTAAATATATATGTATATATATATATATATATATATATATATATATATATATATATATATATATACCTGGATTTTTGAAAAGGTGATCAACGAAAATTACAGCAATTTCACTACAACTAGCCCAAACAAGGGTTTTTATGAACCCAATCAGCCCGAAAATCACAGAGAAGAGAGGGAAGATGGGAAAGGTTGCGTGGGCGAGAGAAGAAAACACTCTGTAATTTTCGGGCTGATCGGGGTCATAAAAACCCTTTTTTGGCTATTTCTAGTGAAATTGCTGTAATTTTCCTTGACCACCTTTTCAAAAATCCAGGTATATATATATACATATATGTATATATATATATATATATATATATATATATATATATATATATATATGTATATATATATATATATATGTATATTTAACTATTATAGCGCGAAAGCGTGCGTGATATCGCCTAATACTTAGCCGACGAGGCCGTAGGCCGAGTCGGCTAAAATTAGGCGAAATCACGCAAGCTTGAGCGCTATAATAGTTTTATAATTCAACACATTGATAACAAAGCACAGTTTGAAGAAATAAATATCGCCGACAAGCCTTTTATTTGAAAAAAAAAAGCTTACAGATGTTTTACCGCGCGAAACTTGCAACATCACACAGTTCATGAATGAAAGTAGCGCCTTTGTCAATATTGTGCAAGCTTGAACACTATATTAACTGTTTTATAATTCAACACATTGATAACAAATCACAGTTTCGAGAAAAAAATCATTGAGATATACAACCTTTCATTAAGTAAAAAGGCTAACTACAATATTTTACCTCACGCCATTTCTTAAACAACAAGCAATGAATGCCGAAACTTTTGCCAAGCTAAAATTAATTTAGCGTACACAATCAGTGACATCAGTTGACAGTTTCTACGAAGAGCTTTCGTCTACTCAAAGAACGGGACAGTGTAGTGACTACAAGAATTAAAACACAGTAAAATGGCATAGAATGTCTTAGTTACAAGTGTTTCGTATCTTAAAAAGTTCAATTCAGAATCAAAACAAATTGAACAAACACACGGCTACGAACCTAAACATAGCGGCGAAAAGTCGGAAAGAACTGCAGCGTGGACAGTAAGCTTACAAAAATTCACAGGTAAAGGATACAAGAAACGGTTAAAAGATCGTACCTGTAGTTGATTTGGCTTTTTAGTCCCTTCCATAAGCACCAAATTTTCAAACATCGAAGTACGAGCTGAGTCGATCAATGTTGTTTACAAACTTAGAATGCTCATTTTTTAGCTCCCACAGCCGTAATGACGAGATCAGAAACTTTTCTGAGGAAACATGAAGTCTATATCATATTCCAGAGGTGATAACCAAAGGAATTTCACGAAAATTGTGCTCCTTCATTCACTTCTTGTCGAGCGCTTAAACTTTGAACCAGTTTTCATTCAGCTAAGCCAAGAAACAACACTGCGACCGCGACAACGCGAAAATTTCGCGCCTTTTTTGTCCAATCATGTGAACAGTATTTTTCTCTTTTCTTTTCCCTTTTTTAACTAATACTTCACGCACTTTTTCGCCAAAAAACACGAAATTGCAGGCAGCAATCATTTTCACTTTCTTTCAAAATGCGAAAATTACCGCCATCGCTGTTATATGTCATGTAGACATAACGCATATCGATAACTTTTTTACCATATTTGGGCAGTGTATCAATGTGTTGAATTATAAATATATATACATATATATATATATATATATATATACATATATATATATATATATATATATATATATATATATATATATATATATATATATATATATATATATATATATATACATACATCTAGCTGAATTTTTGAAAAGGTGGTCAACGAAAATTACAGCAATTTCAGTAAAACTAGCCCAAAAAAAGGGGTTTTATGGCCCCAATCAGCCCGAAAATCACAGAGAAGAGAGGGAAGATGGGAAAGGTTGCGTGGGGCGAGAGAAGAAAAGACTCTGTAATTTTCGGGCTGATTGGGGTCATAAAAACCCTTGTTTGGGCTATTTGTAGTGAAATTGCTGTAATTTTCGTTGACCCCCTTTTCAAAAATCCAAGTATATATCTCGATAGATTGACGACAACGATTGGAAAAAGTGCCAAAAAGCCATTTTCAGCCAAAGTCGGCACTTTCTGGAACACTCCACAGCTTGAAATTATCTTAAAAGCAACAAACGAACCCCACCCCCCCCAGCCCCTCCCTTCGTTACTTCCCATGATTCTCTACTATGACAGACTCAAACGTTTCGAAGCCAGTGCGCGCGCTAGAAATCAGTGGCTTACTTTGTCGGTTATTTTCAGTAGATTTCCTTTTGGCCGCCTTGAACAAAGTTTTCCTGAGGACATCATTAAGTCCCGTGAGGGAAAGAAAGCTGGCGATTGGCACAGTCTGTCCTCGTCCTGATATCTTACTGTATTTCGTCTCTTTTGAGGCTAAACGGGTTCCACTTTTGATCTCGGGCCGAGACGAAAAGGTTACGGATATTGTGCGCTTTGTTCTTGGCGGTAACAAGTCTTTGGCCTCAAAAAGGAACTTCTACGGGTCATATCTATTAGACAGCAGCCGAATTGTTGGTGAATTTTGACCCAGCCACAGACTTAGTAAAAATGTGTTTTGAAGGCAAGAGAATGTGTTCCCCTGTCAAATGCGAGTCTACATCCGGGAACTCGAATAAAATTTCTGCGAAGACAAATATTTGTGGATGTTTACTTGCCAAGAGCGTGAGTTTTTTCGAGTTATTTGATGATATTTTGCTTGTGAGAATCATGGAAAAAGTATCGGTAGTTTCCCGGAAGCCTTTTTACTGCTGCAAAGGAATTTCATTGTGTGATTTCCGGCTTGGTCGAGTTGTTGTTGACAAATGCTGATCAGTTGTCAGTGACAGGTATGTCGATCCATCTGTTTAGTATATTCCGTGCAAGGCATAAAACAGCTTCTTCTGTGTTTAGTTAAAGCAATAGTGCCTTACATAGCCCATTCTGGGTTCTAGATTTATCTGCGGCGAACGTTTGCTATAAACCGTATCGTTTGACCTACTAAAAGGTTAATAAGACTTAATTATTTGTGCTTTGGTTGTTAATTTCGAATTCATTGCAAAGCTTTGTCACTTTTGCCGAGAGCAACTTGTCGTGAACTGTCAGCAATTAGGATGCCATTTTCAGCCTAACTAGATTCTTTTAAATGCTTTTCATTCGCCTTAAGTGTGAAATTGTTAAAACGTACTTGAAATTTCTAGAGCCTTGCTTTAACAAATTCAGTCAGATAATATGCATGTGTGACACAAATTCAAATATTTGTGGCCCCTGTCTCAATATAATGCTAGCAAAATGCCTTAAACCAGCCTTATTGTCATTATTTTAGTTCTTTTAGAAACACGTTTGGCGTATACGAGACTGTTAACCTTCATGAGATTTTTGCTTTTTGTGGCCAGTACAATTTATTTTATATCTTTGTGAAAAGTTGTCTTGTTTGCATTGAATTTCTTACTTCTGAGGTGCACATAGAAATGTCACATTTTTTTACTCTAATTTAGTCGCTTTCAGATACATTCAGGGCACAGCTAAACTAAAGAAAATTTAACACAGTTAAAACAGCATCTTTCAACTAGTAGCTTATAAGAAATGACCGTATGCTAATAGATGGATAGTTTTTATGTCAAGTCGATTGAGGGCTTTCCCTTCTAATAATGAGCATGCCAATTCATCGTTCGCCGGCGAATGATAAATCAAGGGAAAACAGTAAAACGGTTAATGAATTGGCGACAATGATCAGGAAAAGTACCAAAAAGCAATCTCCGGCCAAAGTCAGTGCTTTCTGGAACACTCCACAGCATTTGCTTGAAATATCTAGCTGAAATTTTGAAAAGGTGGTCAACGAAAATTACAGCAATTTCAGTAAAACTAGCCCAAAAAAGGGTTTTTATGGCCCCAATCAGCCCGAAAATCACAGAGAAGAGAGGGAAGACGGGAAAGATTGCGTGGGGAGAGAGAAGAAAAGACTCTGTAATTTTCGGGCTGATTGGGGTCATAAAAACCCTTGTTTGGGCTATTTGTAGTGAAATTGCTGTAATTTTCGTTGACCCCTTTTTCAAAAATCCAGGTATATATATATATATATATATATATATATATATATATATATATATATATATATATATATATATAAAATACACTTGAATACACTTGAATACACTTGTAACTCCCCTGAAGAAGGCCGTGATGGCCGAAACGTAGGGCCAATAAAGCAAAATCAAGTCAAGACATGGAGTTGGAAGCTTGATAATTACAACTCATTCTATATATATATATATATATATATATATATATATATATATATATATATATATATATATATATATATATATATTTAAGCAATAGAACACATTTTCTATGACTTTACCGGCGTAATAGAACCACGCGGGATGTTGGGAGAACACGAGAAAAGCTTGTAAACCACGACCCGTAGGCGAGTGGTTTACAAGCTTTTCGAGTGTTCTCCCAACATCCCAAGTGGTTCTATTACACCGGTAAAGTCATAGAAAATGTGTTCTATTGCTTTTATGAAATAACTATGAAAAGCGTTTGGAAAGAGAGAAATTTGTTGTAGTTTTGTGCCGATCAAGTAGCTTGTTCTCATAACATTCATCATATGACCGGGAAAACCAATCAGAGCCGCTGAAAGAATGAACTTTACACGATGCCACTGACAAAGCTGCACTGACAAATTCACGGGTTCAAAGAAAGTGATGAAAAGTTTTAGCGCTTTGATATTCGTCAGTTGGAATTTATCAGCTGAAAGAAGAAAATATATTCAATGATTCAAAAGTTCTTTGAATGGGAAATCCAGAAAATTGTGTCCGGAATCTGCCACCGCACAGGAAAGTTTGAAAGCTTAAAATTTTTATGGCGTATGTTGGATCCAAAGATTGCCTTCTTGTCAAGGATTTTTCAATTGGAATAAAGGTTAGTTCCAGAAACTCGGCTTCTGAAAATGTTTTCGACTTTATCCACTTACTTTGAAGTGTACAATGAAGCCCGTACTTCTCTACATTTTAAGTTCTGAATGAAAACTAAGCTCATTGTTTTTTAAGCCTACAGTTGAATATTTGTTTGATCATTCCATGAAAATAATTTTGTTTAACCCGGCATAAACCTATAATTTTTGTAAGCTTCATTTTCTTCTTGCTAATTAATCATCCTTGCTTGGACACATAATCAGAATTTATACTGCATCGGGTACAAAAGTATTCAATGAAAAAATCTCAAAAACAAAACACGAAAAAGCGTAAGATAAGACTTAAATGGAATCGGCGTAAAATAATTATCCTAAACAACAAAGCTATAAGCTTAAGCCTTGCTTTTTAATTCCACTGTGAAAATCGGTCTTATTTAGAAGTTATCTTAGGATTTGTAGGAACATTTATAAACTTCAGTTCAGTGAATTTCAATCGAAAATTCCTCAGTTTGAAAGCCATTGTTTTCTCTTTGGGATCCATAATTTTTGAGCTTTCCACTAATAGCTAAACCTTCAGTTCAATGAACTTCACAAAGTACATATCGAGGTTGTTTTGATTGTCATTTATCGCTGCATGTAAGCCTTTCCAAGCCAATGTTAAATAAAAATATATTCCTGTTGTTGATATCAGTTTTAAAATATTAAAGCTTAGTGTTCTTTTGTCGTTAAGCCGTTTTTTCTTTGCGTGCGTGGGAATTTTTATTTTGTAGGTTTGAGCGGCAACTTATCGTTTACAAGAAACATATCTTCTCTTCTCATCTTCTAACAGACCACAATATGCAATAAGACACTAAACCGGCTCGAGTTGTGAAATTCTTTCTCCTCACGCTTGTGTTGATGCAGTGGAAAATTGAACTTTGTTTACTTTACAGTTTCGCTTGCGCGGTTTTCTATGAGTTTACCGGCACAATAGTTAATAGGTCTTTGGCCAATCAGAACGCGCGTAGTATCTCAGTTATTTTATAAATATATATATATATATATATATATATATATATATATATATATATATATATATATATATATATATATATATATATATAGGACCAACACGTCTTGCCAAGTGCCCCCGACAGAACTTTCAAACACGAAACAACTACAAACAATACAAAGAATAAAACAAGGAAAAGAAAAAGACAATCCTGTTTTTGCAAGATACGTTCGTTAATTATTGTAGTTTATGCGTTGTTTTGATCTAAATTCTCGTCTCTTGTTAAGGCCATGGGGATTGAGCGTAAACAATTGGGTTGTCCAATAAGCCTCCCTAGTGAGCAACAATTGGTCAAAGTGAAGTGTATTTTGAAATGATGTAATTTGTTCGATAAGAATAAAGCTAATTTGTGAAATGTCTTGTTCAGAACTATTAAAATGTACCGCCAGTTCGCAAGTTCTCCTATTATTAAGCATGCTAGATTTATGGTTTGTGAATCGGAGTTTAAATACGGTGGATGTAGAACCTACATTATTACAGGTGGCCAAATAAATCACATTTTTAGACGAACATGACAAACTTTGGCGAATAGAATAATAACGAACTGTGGCAGAACTTGTATAACTTAATCATTGTACATAGTTTTTAGTTTTTAATTCTTAGTAATTTCAGAAGAAGGCCGAAGGCCGAAACGTTATTATACCAGTCAGGACCAGTAAGAAGTTCGGCCCATCGTTTTTACTATACTTATCTACAAATTCACGTGGTGGCGTCGTATCCTTGGATCCTTCTGCTGAAGAGTTCACCGTATGTGTAAACCTTTTTATTCAGCCTATATACATATATACAAATGAGAAAGAACAGCAAACACAACAACGCTGGATTCAACAAGTGGCTGGAAATCCTTGCCCGAGAAAATTAATCACAGGAACTGCGCGATCGAGCAACGAAGTAACGACGAGAACATCGAATACAAAGACTTCAAACAATCTAGGCAAACCGTTTGAGCAGGTTCAAATGCCTTGACAAAATGAACGAACGAACGTCTCTGCTGAACGAAACTGAGACTGAAAGTGGTGGACAAAATTATTCTGTTTATAGAAAAAACGAGAGGCGGCAAGAATTACACGATCAACTAAATACTCGTGACGAATATCTTTTATACGGTAGGGAAAGCAAACACGGACGTGACGTAAACCTTTAAATTTGCTCTTCGTTATTAAAAACAGCGCTGATCATCATTTGTTTGCATATATTCTTAGAAAAAGCAACAGCTGGGATTGGCCTTTGTGCGTTTCGGTTCAACGTTAAGGTTCATGGCTTGAGTTCAATTCTTGTGGTCTATTTCGAGGGGGTTAGCCCATGAATCTGCGCTCTCTGGGAAATACACTTCCCCAGTAGCTTTGCGCTTCTCATCGAAATCAACTTGTACTTTGAACCTGGACATATCAGCGTTTGGGAAACGCTTTTTGAAGTCTGAGATCGCCTTGGTTTTGGCTATGTTTGCGAGTTTATCTGCTTCTGACGATCTAACCCACTTCATTTCAGAATTTGCGGTGGGCTTGTGGTGCAGAATAAACACCTGGATTAAAAAAGAAGGTGACGCGCCATAATCTTGACCTACAATTTCTAGGCCAAGATTTGTATTAGGATTAAATCCATCAGGGCGTCTGCCCAACATGGTTATATAAATATATTTTTAAAAATCTATTATATAAACCTGTAAAATGGTTGTGCTAACAATCGAGCACCTTCAAACGAACACACTGTCTACTTTGATCAACCACTTCCGAAACCAAACTCGGCTTATCTCATGCTCGCTTTACAATTCGTCGTATAATTCGACAAAAAAGAGGAGAGATAACTGGTTTAGTACTTGCGCTAATAAAGAAGGGACTGTCAGAACAATTCCTCCAGGGTATTACACTATGGGAAAGATAGCGAAATAATTAGAAAAGGTATTCGCAGATCAAGAGGTAAAATTACAAACTGAGGTACAAACACCCACTTGGTTGATGGTTATTCAGAAGCCTTTTGTGAATGAAGTAAAACTTGACCGTGATTTGTATGAATTGTTTGACATAAGCCTTAAATTACTGTCCGCGACGTACGTCAAACGATTAACAACTCTATCCAGCTATTTCGTTCACTGTGATCTAGTCGATAAAGAACAAAACCTACACAATGGGAAACGTTCGACTGTTTTAGCGCGATTTGACATTTGGGGGCAACCCTTGATAAGGTGATGTACTATGAAGCAACAAAGCATCTCTTGTGTAACATATCATCTGGCGGATATGTAAGTGGTATAACACTTACATATGCCATCACTCAGGGATGAAAAAGGGGCCCTCTTTGAATTTAATGGACTTCCACTCGAATTTGTATTAGAAATTAATTAAAATCTTTTATATACACTCAAAAATAATCATTTGTGAAATAATCATTTGTGCACTTAACAGAAATCTGGCTGTCAGCTGTAATTGACTGCCCGTCTATGTTTACAATTTGGCCTTTGTAACCTTTCTCTGAATGTTGATTTACAACTAAATCTTTGCTGTTAATCAACCTGCCTTAAGCAGGTGAGTAGGCAATGGCAGACAGATTTCCTGCACTTTTTGTGTTTTAGCACACCAAAAATTGACTCTGATGCACTGCCATTGATTCTGAGGGGGCTAATAATGTACCTCCCATCCGAAGAGACACAGGTAAAAAAAAAAACATTCACAAAATAAAGGGAATCCATGCACAACAACTCGAAGAAGATCCCAAGTGTAGGACAGAGAACATAAAAAAAAATTAATTTTTAACAACAAAAATATTTTTAATGAAAATCATATGACTACAGTTTCCTTGCTCTCTTCGTATGCTTGGGAGGAGAGTCATCAGTGAAAATATATCAACTCAAACAAGTTTTCCTATAACTTTACTGCAAAGGCAAGTCTCTTGTTTGCCATGGACATTGCTTATGCCTTTTTCCTTTGGCAAGTTGATAATAAGCTTATTGTTTTGACTTAGTAGTTCTGACATGACCTACAGCTGTATCTGTTCTTTACATGACGGCATTAAAAAAAAAAAAAGTTTATTCATTGACTGTAAACAGCAGGGCTGATGAGGTTAATATTGTTGAATATTATTTTTTTAGTCAGTGCACTGATACTTATTCAAGCAACAATGAAAAACTAACTTAGTCTTTAAATAATACTTAGCTGCCATGCATGCAAGAAACTTTGTCTGTCTGGATTTCTTGGTGTTGTCAAAAATGAAACCTCTTTGAGTGCTGTTTATTTCACAATCCCAGTGGTAAGAGTTCATGGTAGTGTATATTGCAAAATATTCTTCACTCACCAGCAAATGAGTGTAGTTGACACATCATTAATATCGAAAATTGAAGTAACATTTTTGAAGCAAAGAAAATTCTTTTAATCTCAAAAATACTGTTAAGTGCTTTGCCATTAGAAGGCCTACCCTCTGTACTCTTTCAAGTAACCAGAAAGTAACACACCTGTTTGTCCTTTTAATTTGTTTGTTTCATTCATATATTATGTGTGGCTCCTTAGGTGAACATACGTGTCCAATACTCTGACAAATTTATGCATAGCATTGTACTGTAATACATTGTGCTGTATTGTGCCGTTCTAGAATGTATTGTTAAACGATTGTTATGGACATATAATACAATACAATGCTCTGCCTAAATTTGTTAGAGTATTGGACAACCCTCCATGACCGCGGCACCCTTTTTCAAAGAAATCCATTCCCTTCTTTATATTCTGAATGACAGGGCTATTTAAACTGTTAGTTGAGACCATTCTCAAAATTCAGATTGCATACTTTTAGATAGCTGGCCACCGGTGAATCACATGTTCATATACTGGACACTGTAAACTCCAAGAGCCGTCAACATTGAGTCGAACATACTGGAATGGTCCTGTCTGTTTGTCGTAGGTGTGTTTTTTAGATGGATACAACACAAGCACACGGCCAGTAGTGGCAGTTTCATCTGAGCTTTCGAAGGGGGAATGCTCGAAAGTAAGTTCAGTATCTCACCAACTAAACTTGCGGCTAAAATTTCTCGGAGCCATCTTTCCAGTATCTCAGCCCCGTCATCTTTCTTCTGAAGGAGTTTTCTTTTTGCTGTTTTCGAGCCGGCGACATCGCCAATCGAGCTACTAGAACTTGCGTTTCCTTGGTACCATCGAGATCGGCGCGGGCGAAATTTAACGTCTTTCTGCTTTTACTACCTCGTTATCCCTCAGAAAAATTCAACTTATCACCAGAACGCTTCATTTTTTTTTAATAAACTGTTTCAAAAGGATTCTTTCCATAGCATCCAACTAAATAAGTATTCGAACTGGGTAATCGCCCTGGTACTTCACTTACCTCGGACAATAAACACACGCTGGATATATTTCAGTCCGAAATTAAATTTTTAAACTGGTAACCAGCTTCCCTCGGTCGTAAAGGCAGGAATGGGTATAACATGTAAAGGAAAACGGTGATGGAACAAGGAGTAAACTTGTTGGCCAATTTCCCCTTTCCGCCGCCATTTTTTTTCCTCACTGGGGCAATATGCGGATGTCCTCGGAAACACTGTATTTTCGCGGGAAAGCGTGTTCTAAAAATAATTATTTACGGGAAAGGGTTGACTCAAGGGTACAGCACATATGGAGGCTCCAAGTAATCGGCTCCTGGTGGAATAGATTCATTTCGGAGGTCAGGGTTGAGTTTAGGTGGAACTAAGGAACAGAAAACATGTCTGTTAGTTGTTAATACTTTAAGTGTAGTTGTCGATTGACAACTGAAGGTGAGTGTGGCCAGGTCGACCGCTTTTTTTATAGGAAGAAACTTCCTGTTCAACCATATGCCAGATTCTATAGGTGAAGTATGCAACCTATAGTGGTTAGCAGGTTTAGTTTCCAGCCACCGGTGCTTATCGTACTTTCCACTACTGCGACGTAGTGCACAAGCGACACCTGTGCACATCCGTGATAGTGAAGAGAATCGCAGGCGAACTGAAACAACCACGGCTGAATTTCGAGCTTAACAATATCCAAGCTTCAAGTTTGTTTCCAGTTTTATTTGTCTATTTGTTTGTTTACTTGTTTGTTAGCTTGGTTATTAGTTTTTGTTAAAAAAGTGAATGCACAATGAAACAAGAAAAACCTCGTTCTTCTACATATGTTAGTTTGTTAGATTTGCAAATTAGTGCTATCTTGAGTGGTCTTTTTAAATATTTTAGAAAATGTCTTCTTTTCTCAATATGAATTTTTAACAGCAAAAAGTATGATTATCAGTCATCATCCATGATAAGACAAGTTCATTTATCACTTTAAAATCAAAGCTTAAAGGCGGTGACTTCTTACTTGGACATTGTCGTGTATTGCATAATCGTGACTGCTGAGCCGAGCCCCCTCGACAAGCACAGGAACTGTAACGAGGGGGAGGATTAGTACAGGTGCGTTTGCGTAGTTGTGATCCACCACCACAGCTTACACTGCAGCTTCCCCAGGCGTTCCAATATGACCATCCGCCACCTACACAGTACAGAAGAATAATTCATGTGCGAAATTTTCGCTATTGAACCCTTGCTTCCGGTCGCGTAAAATGCGTGTGATTGAGCGGATAAGAGAGCCACTTGAATATGTAATATTCATATATGTAATATATATATATATATATATATATATATATATATATATATATATATATATATATATATATATATATATATATAAGTGTATGAAGATGTGACATAGAAGCAAACTTCTAACTGTTCCAGCTATTTAATTCGACGTTTCGGCCTTCGGCCTTCTTCAGGTGGAACTATTTACAGGGATAAAAATTTAAAAAGCTAAAAATCCTAACAAGCTTACAGAGTCACAAATATTTATACTATAACTGAAAAATGTAAATAAAGTTATGTAATATGATAAAATGCAAAACAAAAGATTATGTAACGAATAAAATGGCAACAGACAAGAAGGCGCAAACAGCGAAAATACAACAATTCGTAAGAAAACTAAATTACAAAGTGTACTATAATTAGCTGATTAGGTGTTATAGCAGATGCGATTCTTAGATCTGAATTCACGTCTTTTGTTTAGGCCATGAGGGTTGAGTGTAAACAATTGTGCGGTCCAATAAGCTTCCCTCGTTAATAACAATTGATCAAGATAGGCAGCATCTCCCTGGCTAATGATTTTTTCAATGACAATGAAGCTAATTTGCGAAATCTGATGTTCAATACAATTAAAATGGATAGCCAACTCACAAGTTTTTTTGTTATTGAGCATAGATGATTTGTGGTTACGAAAACGTACTTTAAATTCTGTTGACGTAGATCCTACGTACTGCAACTTACATTTGTTGCATGAGGCCAAGTATATAACGTTTTTGGATGTACATGTTAATCTTTGATTGATCTTGTAAATACGGCCTGTGGCAAAGCTCTCAAATTTGGAGTCTTGGATTAAAAATTTTTGGCATAAATCACATCTTGCAGAACATTTAAAACATCCTCCCATTTCTTTCTGTGCCTGATCTAACCTTCTGTCACCACGAAATTTAGAAGGTGCTAAAATATCTTTAAGATTTTTAGTTCTACGATATGCAGGAAAAATTGATTTTGATGGGAAAATATCCATGATCTCAGGCGATGAACTTAGTAAATGAACATGCTTTTTGATAACCCTTTGAATATCTGGGAGGATTGGGTTATAGTCCAGTACTAGCGGGAAAACTCTTTTGTCAGGCTTGACATTTTTTCTTCAAGAGTTCGGATCTTTCAACGTTTAGGGCCTTATCAAATTGTTTATCTACCAAAACTATATTGTAGCCTTGTGACTTAAGATATCCTTTGTATTCAGCACACCTCTTAATGAGAAACTCATCATTGGAACAATTACGTTTAACCCGTAGGGCAACCCCATAGGGAATTGCCTTTTTACAATGTGCTGGGTGAGAACTAGAAAAAGGTAAATAAAGATGGCTATCTGTTGGTTTAGCGTAAATATCCGTATTAATAAAACCATCTTGGAGGTGCAATGTAAGGTCCAGGACATTAAGAGTATGTTCCGAATATACCAACTCAAATTTAATGGGGATAAAGAGAATTGATGTACTCCGTAAAATCTAACAATTTAGGCAACCCATGTGTCCAAATATCAAAAACATCATCCCTGTATCTCCACCATAACATGGGC
>JAJGOT010000150.1:1502500-1582234 GCA_022457155.1 Cladopsammia gracilis | reverse complement strand
CAGTGCTGTATACATGTAATATAATTGACCTACTATTTGATGTATAAATGTATTATTGACATATTGATGCACATGTACTTTCCTAAGAAAAGTGCCATCAGGAATCAAAGTACTATTAATTTAAATTGGACAAAAATCGAGTGCCAGAATAATTTAAATTCTATTGCGTTTTTTACATCCTTTTAAGGCTAAAATTATTTAGCAAAGATTTAAGTAACTATCCGTGATAACCTCAATAACAATTTCTTATCAGAGCCTGAGAAAATGAATTTCAAAGCTCACAAGCTATAGGCACATTCTCATGTGATTTTGTAAAATCGTTTATAAAGCGATTCAGTGGAATTCAGTGGAACTTCGAAATTTGTTTTCGATGTTTGGTGTTGTTAGAGAAGATTTCTTTTGATAATACGTCACACAAAAGTTTGCAATAAGGTGTAAATAATTTTGGTTCGTACTTTTGTCTACTAAATACTCAAAGTCCTGGCGGATTCCATCTTAAATATTTATTACCAGCCTCCATCCGATTGTTTGAAGTTCTATTTCAAACAGAAACGATGACTGACAACAACAACTGCGTAAAATCGTTTCAAAAAATGTACCTACCTGTGACAATTCGATGTCTTGTTGATTTCCAAACTTAGATATCTGGCAGGAGGCGCGGACAATCTTAGTAATGATGATGATGAAGACGACGATGAAGACACCACCAAAGAAGAAACAGATGAAGAAGACTTCAGTGACGACAACATCGATGACAAAACGTACAAGGAACAAGTCGAAAAAATTCAGCGACAGGCGGTCGCGCGTTTCTCGTCCTTAACCAGGATACACAGGAAAGATGAACCATCCGCCTAAGAACTTTCCTCGTATCTAAATCTCGCAACTATCCCATTTGTCAATGGCCGGAGGATGAAATGTGGAAGGTGAACAGAACCACCAAAAACACGGAGGGCAACAGCCTTCCTTCGCGTTCGTTCCACTGCATACGATGGCTAAAAACTGTTATTTTATGAGCCATGTAAAATGAAAACGCCAGTGATAAATCTATTAGTTTTAGTCAAAACCTAAGAAAGATTGAAGGTAACTTGAAATATTCCCGAGATCAAATATTATTGTGTTTTCTCTATTCTCGAACCTCGTGGTCATCCGCCATTTTGAATTCAGTTTACGATTCGCGCAGGCGCATTACTTGGTAATTACGTCATAACAATCAGCCAATCAGCGGTTTTTCCGCCGTGTCAAGGGAGCCAAACAGGCTGCTTACACTTCTGAGTCCTTCGCATGATGGAGAAAAGTTTTAGCGACGCTTACCAAAAGCAAAACCCGCCATTATTTCCCGCCTTAACAAACGCGGCTACCAGTGATAAATTCGAATTCTGAAAAAAAAATAAAGAACAAGCGATCAATTCTTTCCCTTACCACAAAAAAACAGATCGCTTGTTCTTTCACCACCGGCAGCCATCTTGTTTGCAAAGCATGAAAGTGCGCATGCGCGCGTGCAATTTCTAACGGACCAATCAGACAAAAGTCTCCTTTGCTCAGGGATACTCGATCATCGTGTTTGTTTTGGGGATATTTAAGACCAGGAGCCATAATAGTCCCCGATAATAGTTCCTGTTAAGACATATCAAACTGAGTCATTCTTTTAAAGAAAACCCTTGCCCGTTAAAAAAAGAAAAAATTGACGGGAACGGAATAGATAAGCAATTTTATAGTGTATAGTATCAACTAGTATCAAATATAAACTGGTTTGTTTTCAGTCGGATTTTAAGTATAGTTAGAAGCAAAGACCGATACAACGTAGGTAGAAATTTTTAAAGATGCACTATATTTCGGCTGGCCAAACCAGCCTTCTTCAGGTACAATGAGGTAAAATTTACATTATTCTTTTTACATATAGGTGACATGTTTACGTAACAACGGAAATGCGTTGGGCTCCACCCAAAAATTAACAATGACAGACGGAAATAAAACTAGCTGACAACGAGACATATACATAAAACAATGAAAGGAAACTAATACGAAAACTAACTAAAAAAAAATGTTGAGGCCATGAGGTACAAGTCATGTGTTTTGCCTTTTGAAATAAAGAAAGCTTCTTTTTGGTCTTGCGTATTGAGTCTCGGTTAGAGAAATTTTTTTCAATGGGGATTAGTTGCATGTCATTAGCAGTGTGATTAGGAGAGGAGAGAAAAATGTTCGGCGGCTGTAGTAGGTTTAGACTTGGTGTTAGGATTATCTGTGGTAGGCGGTGTTTATTAAATATGTCTTTTAAGCGTCGTTTAGTCTCTCCAATATATTGCAAATTACAGCGGTGTCACAGGTCAGGTTATAAATAAAGATTGATGATGATGATGATGATGAGATTTGATAGTGCGCGTTTCACTGGGAGAAAAGAAAGTATAATTACAGTGATTTAAAACGTGCCTGTTGCAAATCATACGTTGAATAGATCGTTTTCACATGACGTCATAAAAATTCAAAAATCTAAAGTATACATCCTACAAAGCTGTTTCTAACATGGTATGTGGATACCAGTGTTATAATCTTTCACAAAAAGTTTCAGGTTTTAACGATGTTTTGCTTCCGATTTATAAAGGTTTTAAATGTGTCACGCAATCCGTCTCTCTATTTCAAATAAGCCGCGAAAATCAACAAAATTGAACCGTTGAAAGTTATTTTTGAATTATAGATGGTTATGAGCCGATTTGATGGAACTTATAGTGAATACAATATTTTGTGATGAGATTTTTGGTGTAATAAAGGCTTTGAATTTTTGTCCGCCATGTTGGTGTACCAAAGTGGTACACCAAGATGGCCGCTCCATACATTTCTTACTAAAAATGTCTAAAACTCGTTCGCCTATAACTCTTGAACTAAATGCTCTGGCGCTTCAAAATTTGGCTCAGATGTGTAGTTTTACACTGTCTACAATTCCATAAACATTTTGGATGCGAAAACGGCTTCTGAATTTTGATATGACGTCAGTGAAAACGAATACTAGCGTAATAATAATAAACGAATAATAGCGTTTGAAAACAATACGCTACTTAACAATACGCTAGATAAATTTCGAAGTTAACGGAATTAAAAGAATGCACGCGCATTCTTTTAATTCCGTTAACTTCGAAATTTATCTAGCGTATTGTTAAGTAAAGTATAATTAGTAATGAAAGGACATGTAGCGCAGTTCTTTCCGAAACGGAAAGAGCCACAGGTTGGGGATGGGGGTTCAGTTGAGTTAGAAGGGAGTTTAGCTGAAAGTAGGATGTCATGGAGGTTGGGGCAGCGTCTGAAACCCGGGGGGGGGTACTCCCATATATGAGCTATGTAGGTATGTGCCGCTGTGAAGGGTATAGTTTTCAGGCAGTAGTCTGGGATAGGG
Source organism: Cladopsammia gracilis (assembly GCA_022457155.1). NCBI lineage: Eukaryota > Metazoa > Cnidaria > Anthozoa > Scleractinia > Dendrophylliidae > Cladopsammia > Cladopsammia gracilis. The sequence continues at coordinate 1,578,849 of JAJGOT010000150.1, read as the reverse complement.
TATAGTAATCAGAGATATTTGGTCTAGAATAGGGTATCATTTTCCGCAAAACTGATCAGTTACGTAAAGAATTTAGTCTATACAAGGAGTTACTGGCAAATGGCATTTGAAAATCGGTACGGCGGGCGGTACGGAATTTCAGGTACTGACCCCTGTTAGCTAATAACTGTCATTCGGTGTTTAGTCTAGAATAGGGTTGCAAAATGCAGCCAAAATGGTCTAGTGTAGGTTAAGGGTCTCAGAGTCCCAGCAGCACGCCTCCACCCAAAAATTTGCAGAGTACCCCCCCCCGGGTCTGAAGCAATGTTCAGAAGAGAGTAGTAAATTATAGTGTTTTTTAATGATGTTAGAGGAAGTAAAGGATTGAAAGTCATAACTGAAAAGGTACTCGTTTGGGTTTGTCAGTGTCTTTTAGATAGAAAGAGATATATCTTTGGTTTGGTAAGTATCTTTGGTTTGTAAAGTGCATCTGCGGGGGAATGTGAGTAGCGCGTTGTATTTGTCTGGTAAGGAAGTTGCGGTTATAACCCCGGGTTTTAACCTGGTTTAAGCAGATATGTAGTTAACTCATGATCAGAACGAGCTTTGAATCAGTTTCGTCGGTAGAACAGATTTGTAAGTTTTCTGTACATTTTTCGTTATCAGCTAGTTTTATTTATGTCTATCATTGTTATTTTTCTGGGTGGAGCCCTACGTATTTCCGTTGTTACGTAAACATGTCACCTATATATAAAAAAACCAATGTAAGTTTTACCTCAATGTTCATACTTCTATGCTATACTTTCAGTTGTTTAACCAATCAGATTTGACTAGTTCGATCCCAACGTACACCAGCAGGATTACCGTCCACGGTTACTTGCTTGAACTTCTCATTTCTTTGGATTTTCAGTGCCTATGGGTTAGAGTTCTGTTTCTTTTTAGTGTTTTTCTTCCTGCATACCCAGGGATGGGGACACAGTATTTCAAATGAACAAAAAAACTGAAAATCCTCTGGGGATTCCATGTTAGTCTGCGATAAAGATCAAGACTTTTATAGCAGGTCATGGGCTCCTGTAGTCCTGGTTTGTAGTTCATGGTTTACTGAGTTATATCCAGAATAACTTTTTACCTTTTGAAAGATGACAGGCTCCCAAAGTTTGTGTTATTTGATACTAATACGAAATATCAAGCACCATCATTTTTTTGCCGCAGACGGCATAAACCGACGGAACAAAACATTGACTATCTCTATAAATTGCATTTATCTAATATTAATAACCACTCGTGTAGTTTTTTTTTTAAATTCAAATTTAAGGAGCCGTTATAGTATTTTCATTCAGTATAGCCCGCGCCCTGAGGTCGAGAAAGGCTAACAAGTTTGCAAGTCAAATGTTATCCACTAAATAAATCAGCCCGTTTGCCGTAGAGCCAGCCTTGCATTCAGTTTGTTTTATTCCATCAGTGCGTTATACCTTACACCCGCTGCACTACAGTACCCATTACAAAATTATGTACAGAATCAAAAATTCGACATGTTCGCGTTCAGTTTCAGTAGTTTCGGCGGCTGAACGAAACAGCTTCTCTACGCATTGCGGACCCACATATATCGTTTTCCCATACATCTTTGCGGTGCGAGAGTCGTGTTTCCTTCACGTGTGCCAACTTCGGCTTTAGATTTGTTGTTCTTTGATAAAAGCATATCTTTTCCAAACCTTTTGAAGAGTTATTTAACGGAAAGGCCTAGTATCTTGAGAGCATCAAGACACCTATGGCATCAACGGAGGAAGCGGCGAAAAATGAAAATTTGTCCGCGCAACCGAATAATCCTTCGGAAACTTCGAAGCCTTCACAGCCCGCTGTTTCAAATCCAGTGAATAACACAGCGTCCTCTAAGGTAAATGAACTTTTCACATTCTGTACCATCAGCATGCTGCCCTTGTAAAATACTTTGAATTTTTTTTATTGCAATCTAAACACTGTTTGGAATCAAGTAGCAAGCTTGCAGCTGTAAATTAGTGAAAATTGCTTACGTGTTTAATATATTTGGCTTAGTAAGCTTATATCCGTCTGCACTGAACTCATACTTTGGTTAGAAAAAATATAAACTCACAAACATCGTTGTAATTTTATCGTCATAAAAAAGGTTTAACTTGTAGGGTCATACTGAACATTTTTTTAGGTCAGCCAAATTATACATTTCAAGTGTAGAATTAAACAGCATGCAAGCTTAATAAGCTTATGTTTTATTGTGCACTATAAACTTAAGAAGATGTCAAACTAATATGCTCGCTGCTATAATCATGTGAGATGATCATCAATTGTTTGGTTGTTTCTATGATCGTTGTAATTGGTCCGCAGCTGCAGGATCTTAATCCTGTCTCTGTAGCATTAACTGAGAGCATTACTGTACTACCCCCACCCCCTCACCCCTGGTTACCCTCCAGTATTATGTTTGCCGCTACCTATTTACAGTGTATACACCTGGGTGGAGAGAGACAATGAGGGGCACATTTTCTTATCTAAGAAAACAACAGAAGAGGCCGTGTCTCAAACCACCATCCTTTCTCATTTTAACGTCCAAAGCGCTAATCACCAGACCACTGTGCCTCTGTTTTCTCGGTTATATCAACTTATTTTTAGTGGAAAAACAGTATATTTGACCACCAACTCTAATTATAATGTTAGCTCTTGTTGACTTGTGAGGGCTTGACACTAACTTTTGACATAACTTGCCACTGTGGAAAGTAGATATGAAAATTTACTTTCCATAGTAAAATTTTACTTTTTCAAAAATGAAAGAAACACATTTTCCTCTATCCATAATAGAAACAGAATAAAATTAAGAGTCTACCTCAAATAGAATGTTTGTTTTTCAACTCCATTAATGATTCATTATTAATCATTGAAATATGGGTGTCTTGCCCTTTGACCACTGTTTCACCAACTTCGCAGTGCAGGGTGTGGATTACAATCAGCATCAGAAGGACCTTCTATGCTAAATGTGCAGTTCCAGAAAATATCCATACTCCCCCCGTGGAAGGTTTTTTGTTTAGCACCCCCCGTCCCCCCAGGAAATTCCAGTTTAGCTTCATACTTTGCTTCTAAAATGTTGGCTTTTAAGACCCCCCTCCCCCTAAGAATTTCCAATGACCTTCCATGGGGTGGGTATGGATTTTTTTTTGGAACTACACAATCACATAAGGCAGTCTAGTATGTCCACAGATAAACAAGATCTCCAGTCTAATTTTATCTTCCCCATGATTGTAAATCCCCATTTACAGCATGCTATTGCCAGGGGTAAGATCACGAGAATCTCAACCAACAACAGAACATTGGGGAACCTGTCACGGTAGTTGTTTTAAAAACACTCTCTTCCACAAAGCTTTGAAAGTAAAAAGGAGGTAGTTATTGGAGATGCATGCTTTCAGACCAGCCCATTCATCATACACAGCTTCCAAATCAAAATTGTTCTTTTTAAGTAGGGGCCTGAAATGCTTCAAATATGTTCCAGCTGTTTGGTTCTCAGTTTGTAAAATCAAAATGGCGATCATGGTCGATTGCATCATCAATTTCATACCCAGGATTTCTCGATCTGAAGATTCCAAGATGGCGGAGATAGAAAAACGCGACGTTTAGCAAGAAAGCGCACTTATGACTAAACACATTAGTTTTCTTTCTTTTTTATTTGGCTGTTTTTAAAAAAATACTTTCCACATTGTCCAGAAGTAGTAGCCCAATCGGCCAAGTATTTTCGGTTTATTTGCTTTTTTTACTTTCCACTCAAAAATTTCACTTTCCAGTGGTTAGGTGTTTGTGTCAAGCCCTGCTTGTGCATTTGCATAAATCTCCCAAAGTTTTACCTTGTTGCTGCCAACTCTCTATATGCCCTGGGTTTCATAGGTTATTATTTGTTTGATAAGAAAGAGCAAGCAGCAAAACAAAGCAGCGTCTATGGAGTGTTTTCACTCACGTGGTCTGCAGCTATGCTAATTTATTTGAACAAAACAAAGTGTTTGCATTAGAAAAGAGTTCAATCCCCACAGGATTAGCTTGGGACACCAACATAGCCGCCGTATAATTGTTTTGGGACACCATCATGGCCGCCGTGACGTCATGTGAAAACACTCCATAGGCATGGAGAGATCAGCCTGGAACACTACATAACTATAAACTATTTATGTGGTTTATTTTGTTGAACAGTCCTCTCTCTCAGTGCAGTGTTGGAAATAACAGTCAGTCCCCAGACATTGTCTGTTCCAACTTATTTTACACTATGCTTGGACATGGTGTCTGAGCACGAAAACGAGTTAACGTTTGTCTTGTCAAGCCATTACATTTGATGCCAGAAACATTAAAAAATGAGTAAAATTGATGCTGTTTGTACCATTTAATTTGCTGTAAAAGGCTTTCTCAATTCAAGAAAATTCAGAAAAAGCCATGTGATTTGAAATTGCCCTATAAGACATTACAAACTGCAAAACCTCTTTAGCACATCATGTATCCTAACAGATTGTGTCTCAGTGATAGAAAATATGCCCCAATAATGTAGGCATTCAGAAGCTGAAATAAAGTGCCAACAGTATGTGTGGGCCACAATAAGAGTTACAATGTATATATAAGACCCTTGCTAACCATTCCTTCTTTTTGGCATTTAGAAGCCAAACTACATATTGAAGTACACGTTAGCTGGTCATACAAAAGCTATTTCCTCAGTCAAGTTCAGTCCAAATGGAGATTGGTTGGCAAGCTCTTGTAAGTTGTTTCAATTGATGATTTTTGTTTGATGAATAACTACTAATAATGACGATTGGTTGCAAAAATGGTCATTGCAATAGTTGGGAGAAATGGGACAATATTTTGCCACTTTGCTGTGATGCTGACTTTAAGGTGGTTTCCTATAATTTATAGTTTATAGCCAAGTGTGTGCTAATGACACAAGCTTTAGTAATTTTGCACATGCTCACACAAATCTGCAGGGTTTTCCAATACTTTGCAAGTTTTGAAATACTAACAGAACCTTTCACATTATTCTTTTTAGATTAAAATCTGTTGGAGCAATTTAGTTGAATAGTTAAATACAAAATTGCCTGATATTGAGAAAACCATATAAATGTTTCTTTTTAACAAGTTGGTCTTAACCCTGGGGGGGGGGGGGTACTTGATCAATATTTGGGTATAGGGGTGCTGCTGAGGGTGTGAGACCCTGATCCTGTTTAGGACAAAAATAAACGAAAATACCTACCCTGTATAGGACAACACCCTCTATTTTAGGACCCTGTCTAGGACACGGCTCATGCGTGGTTATTGATATGAGCTTTAAAAAAAGAAAACAACTTCGCCTTTGCGTGAATATACTAATCAAGACAAGGGAAGTCACCACAAGCGCTAAGTTAACTGGAACCATACTCTGTTTAGGACAGATTCAGACCCTGTTTAGGAGAGATTCGCGTTAAATTATGCAAAAATGGTAAAACCCATACCCTGTCCAGCGGCACCGTCCCCGTATAGGCCATATAAGGGATTCCCCCCCCCCCAGGGTCTTAACCATTTCTGTAAGTGTAGCAAACTTTAAAAAAATTCACCAAAGGAAATTTGAAAAATTAACTAATTAAGCAACGAATTAAGCTCAATTCTTGGACAATGTTAACCATTCTTTCGATGCTCTGTTGCCATGGCATTGGCCTCCACCAAAAAAAGTTACAACTGGTAAATAAGCCAGCTAAATACAGTATGTTAGCATCCTTACTAGTAAATCTTGCAAAACAAGAAAATAAGGCTTTATTTGATTTGTAATTGAAGGGCTCCAGGCAAGGATGTCCTAAGTATGTTTTTGGCAACTTTCACTGAAATTGTATGTTTTAGGCATCTAAAAGCACAGTTTTGTCAAATTAATGATTTATTATTGTTAAGGTACTTAAAACACATCCAAAATGTTTAAGAAAATCCACATCTTTGAGAAAATGTTTTGGGCCTTAGGACACCCTATGTACATGTATCTTTTCAAGATAAAATAATTTTAATATAATTATTATATTCTGTTCAAAGATAGAAGATTTGTTGACCTGGTTGAAATCTTTTCAGTCATATTTACATGATCCAGTGAATCATAATTTTGGAAAGTGAGTCTGTTTTGAGGCAAAAAATCCAAGATTTCAGTGATAATTTTCCAACAAGGTACAAAGGACATTCTTGCCTGGAGCCCTTCAATTTGTAGCTTAGCAAAGGTTCAATGTTTTGGCAGGACACTGCCCCTTTATATTAAATGATAAGCACAGTCTGCAAACTGTCAACTCAACTGTTTTATGTTTCAGCTGCTGACAAGTACATAAAAATATGGGGAGCATATGATGGCAAGTTTGAGAAAACCATATCTGGACACAAATTGGTATGGCAAGTTTTAATAGGATCTGTTTATATACAGTAGGGTAGCTGGTAGAGCATCAGACTGCAGAGCGGGGGGTCACATGTTCGAATCCTGGCTGGACCACCAACCAGGGTCCTTAAATAATTGGTAAGATCATACTGGCTGTGCTCTACACTTTCTCTCAGTTGTGATGATTACGTCATTGGGTGGTGATGTAAGCGGTTGTTGTGGTGTCATGGGCGACTAACTGTTGTATTTAGGCAACAAGAAAAACTAAGTTTTTGCACATACATGTACATGTAGCTTTACTGCTGGGCACCCTAAATTTTATAGAATTTGGACTCCCTTTGGGCTCTTAATTTTAACTCTCAGAGCACAACCTTGCTCCTATATGTTCACATCTTCTCAACACAAATACAAGGGGATGTTGCACAACTCACTCACTGTTTAAAAAAGAGTAGGCAAGGATGATGTAAATGATAGGCAGAAGGCGGAAAGAGAGCCACCCGAAGACTGATTTTTTTTTTTCCTCCTGGAAAACTATGCCTGCTTAAAGTGCCAATCACCCCTAGAAAAATATTTTCGGAATCAACTCTATGTACATTTAATTGTTGAATGGTAAAATATTTCTTGTTTTGAACGTTGCGTTTGTGAGTTATAGAGATTTGAATTTACGAAATGCTAATTTTTGCTTATTTAAAGCGAACTCGAACTCCATTAACTAGATGATGAAGTCAACCTGGAAATTTGCCATTATTTCTACGCCAACTTACGATGCGCAGTTTGAGGTTTATTAATTGGATAAATGCTAAAAATAAACTGTGCATAGTCAATTGATTCGTAAAAAATATTACTCGGAGGTTAAAACAAGTAGTTGTATAATAAATGATTCCCGGGTTGACGTCATCTAATTAACATTTTGTAAAATCAAATCTCTAGAACTCAATAACAGGACATTCAAAAGAACAAATATTTTACCATTCAATTATTCAATGTACATAGAGTTGATTCTGAAAATAACTTTCTAGTGGTGATAGGCAATTTAACTCTCTATCTCTTTTTAACCAAAATTTTCCGCCCATTATAAACAAAATTTCACCTGTTGGATATCTTAGGTACATGTACATCCCTGGACTAGGGGACATACAGTCTCCAGGGTTCTTGTTAAGAGCCAGTAACCAGTTATTTTTACTGTCTATTCATGTGAATGTTACTGGCTATCATGATGAAAATCGTACCAAGATACATCTGCTGAATGCTATCCAACAAAATCCATCATTTGAAAAAAAATGAAAAAAAAAACGTACTTGTTCTAAGCAATTTCCTTTCCTAAAATACTGGAAAAACAACTACCTGATGTTATTGATCTGAAAACACAGTCGTCTGTTGAAAAAATTGTGCTTGTTTTGATGAAATATTTTCCTCAAACGCAACATGTTTGCTTTCCATTTTCCTTGCGGCCAGAAAAAAAATACCATCATTCCTTGTCAGTGACATAACATGGCGAACATGCATGGTCCTGGACAAAAAGATCTTCTGGTATTTGGTTTTTCATTCCAGCCAAAGCGGCAAAAAAGCGGTAAACTTTTGATATAAAGTGTTGTTTATAATGATTGACAAGCGACAACATCATGGAAGAATGCATTGAGTGTTACCACATGAATATTTTTATCATGAATATTATTTGAGTCCAAATTTAAATAAATTCCAGATTAGCCAAGTTCAAACAGTATTTTTTCATATGAAAGGAGAATTATTTAACTATGGGACAGGACAGCCTGAGCTGGCTCAATAAATTGTGGCCAATCATTGGCCAAAGAAAAGAAACAAAAAAAAAAAACTTTGAAGTGCTTAAAATCCCGGAGCCTCCAGGGACTTTGTTCCCTGGACCCAGGTGGGGGCCTAAATGCAGCCCCCACACCCCCGGGTTGAGGGCTGGTGACAAAGTTACCTGCTAATTTGGGCTTATTACCTTTCTTCAAAAACGTAACAAGAACCCTGAGTCCCTGTTGAGTTGTCCAACCTTTCCTTAGGAAAAAGAGTTTCAAAATTCAGATTGCTTTTTTTTTTCAGGGTATATCAGATGTATCTTGGTCCTCAGATTCCAAGCTGCTTGTGTCAGCTTCAGATGATAAAACTCTAAAAATCTGGGATTTTGCTACTGTAAGTTTCATTTAAACTGTAAGTTTCACGTTTTATACAATACTTCTGCTGTTTCAATGTGTTTGCAACTTATCTTACAATAATTCTTTTTGGTGCTTATCTTCAAATTTGAAGGATTTGTTTACCTACACTTGCCAATATTATTTCTTTACAGGGAAAATGTCTTAAGACTCTAAAAGGACACAGCAATTACGTATTCTGCTGTAACTTCAATCCTCAATCTAACCTCATCGTGTCAGGCTCGGTGAGTGTTGCTCAAATCTCCCTACAATGGCCAACTTGTGGACAGGACCAAGTGCCCATTGTAAAACAGCGAAGTAATAATAATTATTAACTGAAGATAATTAAGCTTTGTGGATCAAACATTGCTTACAGGATGACTGGGCAAGGGGAAGAGATTGTTCTTAAGAAATTTGATTTTATGTTACCACAGTTAGTTTTGATGGATGAAAGATTTGCTATAATTATGTATATCAACAGGATGGTTGGATAAACAGGGTTTCCTAGAGAAGGTTAAATGACTTTATTATCCCACTGTGGTGTCATTTTGCCTTATAAGGGATAGAGAACGTGCAAAATATGCAAGCATATTAAATAGTAGATTGTCGTATTATGTACTTATTGACTAAATAGGAGGGCCGGATAGGAAAATATTTGGCTCAAGGTCATGACCGCCATGACCGAGAGCCAAATATTTTCCCATCCGGCCAGACCTAACTTAGTAAATAAGTATTTTATCATATCACCAATTTGGAGACAAAATTGCTTGAAATTTTAACTCGCAAGGCCGTACGCTTTTGTAGTAGGGCCGTACGGCATTTTCCGGCCCCGCTCATACAAATGCGTACGGCCCTCATTTGGGACTTTCATCAATGGTTTTGCAAATAAAACGCTTGCAGGGCCGATACAATAAGTGATAGATAAAATATGAGCGGGAGATCTGTATGGGCGTTTACAATGGTGAGCCGAAGGCGAGCCATTGTAAACGGCCATACAGATCGCATCTGACTTATGAAATGAAACAATGAGTAGAGATCTGTATGAAAAGTTAATGCATACTAATTAGCTCAGCAGAGATCTGTATCAAAAGTTAATGCATACTAATTAGCTCAGCAGACATCTGTATCAAAAGTTAATGCTACTGTTTAATAATTCATCAACTCAGTTGATCTGTATTGGGGTTTACAAACCTTCATTAAACATTCATTTCTTTTGTATTTTCCTTATGAATTATTAATGAATTTTATAATGTGCCTTATTGTTCTGGTTGAAAGACACAAGCTGTAAGTTATAAATAAAAATAAGTCGAATAATAAGTCCATTATTCGATGATTTAACAGATATTTTACTCATTGCTCGCATTTTTGCTTGCCCCTGCAGGGCTTGATAAAATACTATGCAACTCATAATAATAAAATATCCATGCATATTATCTGTTAAACCACTGAATCAGGTGTATGCATTACATTTTGTTCAAACCAATAAATAAATAAAAAAATAAATAAATATTTTGCCCTCTCAAAATAACAATCTGAAAGGAGCAATCTCCTATGAAACAATCAAAACTGTCCCCAGCTACTGAAAAAAAAAATGGTTTGATTGATGTGCTGCATTCTATTTTTTTAGTTTGATGAGAGTGTGCGTATTTGGGATGTTAAAACAGGAAAGTGCTTAAAGACATTACCTGCTCATTCAGATCCTGTTACAGCGGTAAGTTGATATTATCAGTAATCATAACATTAAATTTTGTGAGACTATCCATGTTTAAAATGAGAAACTCGTTAAAATAATGGTAAACAAATGCAATATCCTGTCTTTATTTGTCATGACAGGTTCATTTCAATCGAGATGGTGCCCTGATTGTATCAAGTAGTTACGATGGCCTTTGGTAAGTTTGAGTCATTTTTATTAGTTTAAATGAGTTACAACTATTTTTGTGGGTCTTTGTGGGGATGGCAGGTGCGATCGAAAATTCACTGGAAATGACATGACACTATTGTAAGTCTCAAATGAAATACACGTTATTTAGAACTATTTCTGATCTATCACACATGTAGGCTGCAAAATAGTCTGTAATTTTGCACTAGTTCAATGAAAAAAAGATGGAAGAGATGAGCTTAAGAGGGTAAAACTGACTGTTTTGCAGTCTAGCATCACATACATGTGCCAATTTGACCCCCAAAAAAATGTCTTAGAAATCTGTTCCTTTGTTTCTACACTGTACATAGAGTTATAAACAATTTAGTTTGGGAGAATGCAGAATGTCAGATGAGTGTAAGTTTTGCAAGATCTATTAATTAGTTCATTTATTTTTTAATTATTATTTTTGACCTTGTGAAAAGAATTGAGTGCGTTTTTCAATCGATATGTATATAAATATATTTTAATTAAGTATAGTTCATATTTTGTATTTGTTTTACTCCATTAGTTTTTTAAATTATATATTTTTGAATATCTATTTGCTTGAACTTGTCAAGCGTTATGAAATGAAAATTTATATGAATGAACTTTATAGCTTTTTTCTGCAAGTGTACATAAGATTGATGTTAAGGCTTAATCGATTTTTAAGAAATTTGTTAATAAAGTATACTTTTACGTTTTAAAAAAATATTATTATTATTATTATTATTATTTTTTAATTTTAAAACGTAAAAGTATACTTTATTAACAAATTTCTTCTTATTATTTATTATTATTATTATTATTATTATTATTATTATTACTATTATTATTATTACTATTATTATTATTATTATTATTATTATTATTATTATGTACTTGTTTGTGTACTCTCGTATGTACATGTCATCAGTTTGCCTTGCACTATTTCTATTATTCTGTCATTTGGTACTCACAGTTTATACTGTGGGCACTTGATATTGATTTGTATGGCACTTCATTTGATTTTTATGACTAAACCAAATTTGTATACTTTCATTCATCATCACTTTTTATCCATTTCCTTTGTCCCTATTAGTCGAATTTGGGATACTGCCTCTGGACAATGCCTCAAGACATTAATAGGTTAGTTTTGATATGTGTTTAACTGAGATAGTATACACAAATGCTGTGTTCATATCATCACTGAATCATTTTTTAGGGGAAACATGTTTCAATGAAACACGTTTTCCTGCAAACATGTTTAGTTGTTAATTTTAAAACACATTTCTTGCCTGGTTCTATAATTTTTATGCTGTTTTACGAAGCAGGCATAAGCTCGCCTAAAATCTTTAATAAGACATGAACCTAAAAAATAGAGCTCAAACGTGGTGGTTTGATCTCACTTGTCCTGCTCTTCGAGAATGAATAGCAATGTAGTGTTAAACAAGGAGACGACATTTGCACTAACATATGTTGTCTGTCTCAGATCAAAACTATTTCAATCTCACTCGTAATAAATCTGTTCGGTTATGATTCACACAATGCACCAACTGATGTGAACACTTTTCATAGTGAAACATGTTTCATTCGTGATCAGACTAAACGTGTTTTGCCCCAGTGTGAACACAGCATAAGTCTGCTTCAGTTAGAGTGATATAAATGATGAATTTTCTTTCAGATGATGACAATCCGCCAGTGTCATTTGTGAAGTTTTCTCCTAACGGAAAGTACATATTAGCGGCGACATTAGACAAGTAAGTTTTTTCATTTTCCATTTATTACTCACTGTCATTTTATTGAAGCAAAAGTCAACTTGAATGTGCCTCAATGTAAAATCTGCTCATGAAAAAACTAGAGAATTTGGTTGCCAGTAGACTTGCCACAAGTCGACCTTCGTTTTTTTTTGGTCGAGTTTTATTCGACAAATTTGCGCGCGGAATTAAGTTTAGTCAAGAACCTAACTTAACGAAAATGAGTATTGGAAGGGACTTGCGGCAAGTCTAGGTTGCCAGTTAAGTGAGTGAGTAGGTACAGTGTAAGTTAGTGTGTTATTAAATCTAAAAACTTGCAGCTGTCGGTGAGATTAGACTAGAGTTAGATTTTTGGATTTAAAGTAAACCGTTAGTGCTGAAAGACAAACTGTGCTTACAACAAGTTTTATCCGGCGTTACAAGTCATTTGGGCTCAGTATAGGCCATTTGCACGATGGCGTCATTTTACTACAACTACCAGAATTCATTTCGTTTTTCCTTTCTTATTTAAATTTTGTAATCCCAGTGCGGTTTAAATAACAATAGCCCTAATTTGCACCACAAAACAAAAAACTGAAGTATTCTGGTAGTTGTAGTCATATGACGTCATCGTGCAAATGGCCTATTAACCAGTGCTGTACATTGTTACTTTCAGCACCTTGAAACTATGGGACTACAGCAAAGGAAAGTGTCTGAAAACTTACACTGGACACAAGAATGAAAAATACTGTATATTTGCCAATTTCTCGGTCACAGGAGGCAAGGTATAAAGGAATGCTATTTTCTACTTTGATGGATTATCGTAAGGTTACGAAAATAATGACCCCGCCCCGAAAGTAGCGATAAAGTTTGACGGTTGTTAGTAATTCCCGAAAGTAGCGACCCAACAAACATAACGATCCCCCGGAAGCGCTGTAAGACACAAAAGTAGAAACCTGCAGAAAGATCGCAGGAGCACTGCATCTTACCGTCAAAGAACCCTTTACAGATGTCTTTTATAACGTAAATTTACCTTTTAAAATGAAAATTCTGTTAATGTTTTCACATCTATCTCGATTTTGCAAAGGTGAATCAATGCATATATTGTACACTTTTTTGCCACCTGAAAGAAAGTAACGTTGTACTTTCGGCAATGAATGCAGCAACCTGTTAAAGCATTTCCATGTTTGTCCCCCTTCTGGAACTTTTATCTCAATGTCTTTCTTGACGACTACGTGTGCACAATTCTCTCTTCCTAAAAAACAAGATGACTGGTGAAAACATGTTTCTTGTTTAAGTTAAACACCCATCCGGTGTAGGCGACTAGTCTGATAAAGGCTATTTCTCAGTGTCATTTTTGGATGTTTTCAGTGGATAGTGTCAGGATCAGAAGATAACATGGTTTATATTTGGAATTTACAATCCAAAGAAGTGGTACAGAAGCTGGAAGGTCACAGTGGTATGTATAGGTTACTTAGAGAAGTCGTAAAACCAAAACAAACGTAATCTCTTTAGCCAATCACAACAGACGCTAACAATCCAATGAACCAATCACAACAGACGCTAACAATCCAATGAACCAATCACAACAGACGCTAACAATCCAATGAACCAATCACAACAGACGCTAACAATCCAATGAACCAATCACAACAGACGCTAACAATCCAATGAACCAATCACAACAGACGCTAACAATCCAATGAACCAATCACAACAGACGCTAACAATCCAATGAACCAATCACAACAGACGCTAACAATCCAATGAACCAATCACAACAGACGCTAACAATCCGATGAACCAATCACAACAGACGCTAACAATCCGATGAACCAATCACAACAGACGCTGACAATCCAATGAACTAATCACAACAGACGCTGACAATCCAATGAACTAATCACAACAGACGCTAACAATCCGATGAACCAATCACAACAGACGCTAACAATCCGATGAACCAATCACAACAGACGCTAACAATCCAATGAACCCACAACTCAAAGCAAAATGCAGCCAGCGCCAAGTGAGGAAAAACGCGTGTAAGTAAGTCACGATTAGTTTTGGTTTTACAATAACAAGAACGTTTATTTGTACTGTAAATTGTAAATTACAGAGCTGTATACATAATATATAAATTAAAAATACATACAGTAGCTGGTTGAGAAGGTGGCATGAGTTTTTATAGCCAATCACAAAGCGGGAAATGCAAAACAAAGCATCGCGAAATGTTTAATACAACCGGATCCTGGAGTGCAAGAGTCCATTTGGCTTGTGTAGATTAGATTACCGGGGTCGTTTGCTTACATTATTTTTTCGCCAAATCATTGTCCCGAAGAGTTTTAGGACTCCATGTGTCCAAGGCTCGAGGGCTCCAAGGCCATCCGCGCCATCCCCCCTTTGGGACCTTTCCAAATCAGTGCCAGTGTCCAGGAATTTGCCCGTTTTTGGGATGGCCATTGGAATTTATAAAGGGGATTAGTTTCTAAAGAAAATGTGGTGCTGTGTCAGTGGGGGAGTGAAACTTGAACATGTGTTGTTGTTTTTTGTTTTTTTTTTCAATTGAGTTGATAAGGTAAATTGGCCACCGTAAGGAGATTAAAAATGCTGGCATTTCGAGCGCTAGCCCTACATCAGAGCGAATCATTGCCGAAATTGACTGATGCTGTACTTCAGGTAATCGTGCAACTTATCTCAGTTCCGTAGATGAATCTATAGCAACTACTTTTTCTTCTAAAACTGGCGTTTTGTATTTCAGATGTGGTCCTTTGTTCCGCCTGTCATCCGACGGAAAACATCATAGCCTCGGGTGCCCTGGAAAACGACAAAACTATAAAGATCTGGAAATCGGATTCATAGCAGACGCCTCGTAGTTTCTTCAGGATTCTACCGTTATGGAATAATGTACAGCTTTACATCATATAGTTAGAAGTCTTATAAACTTCTTCATGTAATTTTTGTATAGATGTCTGGACTTCATATAGGCGGTCTTGCTCTATGCTCGCCTTGCATGTTTAAAGCGGCAACATGAAGGGTCCGGATGACCGAGTTCTAGCAAACCCAACTTTATATATTTCTATTATGTATAGAAAGTGGTGTAAAATCAATGTTAATGTAATCTTAAGTTTTAATACTCGAGACATGAACAGTCAGTTTGAGGGCGCTTAGCCGGCGACCAGGCTCTCCCGTTTGAGTTCTGTGCAAGTGTCGTTTGCGATCGTAAGCCTTGAGTTACGAGGGAAATGAATTGAGGGCCTGTTCGCAGACTAAGCTACGACAGGAGTTGGTAGTCACGACCCGGAAAAACCTACAGAAGATTTGCTGAATAAAACTCCCGTAATTATGGACGTTCACTTAAATTTGCCGACCTAGCAGCGCTTCATTTGGACCCAACTGGATGAGGTTGTTTTGCCTTGCATTAAACCGGCTGACATCTCAAGCATTTGAAAGTGGTCTGTTCATACTTCATGCTTTTATTTTGGCAACGCCATTTTTTTTCTTCAGATCAAGGTACTTGGCCCTTTCACTCCCAGAGTCAATAATGGAGACATGTTGTGCAGTTCTAACTTTTTGACTCTGTCGACGAAATCCTATGGTGCGACCATTTAAATGAAACCTCTTCGGTAGTACTTTTCCGTGGTACCGTTTGTTTTCAATATTTTACAAAATGAAATTGAGCAATAGGCCACTTCGAAAAATACCATAATACTCTTTAAAGTGCAGGTTTGGGTGGTGCTTGATGTAAGCCTGATTTTTCCAATTTCTTCTGTTTTCAGCACGAACTGCACATGCAATGCTTCAACTGCTTAGCAATTTGCACACGGTGCACATTCGTATATGAACACACAATGCTACGTCCTTGCGTTCCTACATGTACTCTGAATTCTACTGTGCCATTCTAACAAAGGAGGCTTGAATAATTACACCCCGGTGAGACTGAGCCTGCACATAAAAGATTATTATGGTATTTTTTAATTTTGATTTTTTTGCCCTCTTGGGAGTTGAAGGTTAAAGGCCCACCTTCACCCAAAATGCTGTGCGCGCCGTGATCTCTTTCTGTGTTGAATTTCGTGTAACACGAAATTCACGTTTGAATGGTTGAAACCAATCAGATCACGCGTATAAACAATGGAGCATTTCAAAACAAAAACAAACGACCGCAACGCCTTTTGGATGAAGGTGGGCCTTTAACCACATACTCCTCCTACATTTTCTTAATTATTTACATTGTGCGCTACAATCTGTCTAAATTAAAGAGAAAGAGAAAATACATTTGTCTTGCTGTTTATGTATGTTTATGCTACGGAGTCTCGCTTTTCCTGCCGATACACGGCGCTGAGGGCGTCAGGAGATAAATGCACATGTAACGGACACACGGATGTATTGATATATCTTTAATTTTGGGGTCAATAATTTAACTTGATGACGAGTTGTTTCTTATGAAAACTTCACCACCTTTTTAGTTGAAAATTCTTTGGCTGTAAACAGTGACAGTTGTTGCGTTCGACGATAGGAAACCACTTCCTAATCTCCTGAAGGCAGGCTTTTTTGCGATTTTTATCAACGCCAAATTAGTCAACCCGCACATTTTCAAAGGCACCTCTCGGCTGGAAACTGGTACCCACTCCAGGCCTCTCTTTCGTTCTCGTGCCCAGTGCCCAGACACCCCCGATCGACCAAACACTCTTAATCTGTGATTACTACTAGTATTAATATTTTAGAGCGGTTTTCTCCTGAATGTCGTAAAACCAAAACCAAAGTAATCACTCTGGCCAATCACAGCAGACATACGCAGTACATAAACCAATCAGAACTCGTAGCAAATACGTGTAGCCGGCGCGCGCTAAGCGCGGGAATGCGTACAGGCAAGTCACGATTGGTTTTGGTTTTACTTCTGATTGGTCGAGAAAGTGGCGCGAGATTTTTTAGCCAATCACAAAGCGTAGCAATGCAAAACTAAAGCATTTGCGAAATTACTTTCGACACTCAATTGTGAGTGATCATTTACAAACTTATAAATAACAGTGAAAGGTCTGCGGGTGAAATCACAGCCAAATAACGAACTGAAATTCTAGGTATTACAGACCACTCTTCGGCAAACCACTGTTTCAAACAATTTGAGCTAAATTTGATTTCTGTATGTCTGTTCGACTTCCAGCCGTTTTAGTGAGTCTGGATTTTGTTCTAAACAACATAGAAGCGGAGAAACGCAGGTAAATCTGAAGAAAAACGGCCAAAAATTCCATTCTGATGACGTTAGTCCCTTTCGAGGCATGTCACGCAACGAAAAAAGCGTTGCGTGACGTCTTGAATAACGCGGGCTGCTTTACCATGTATGATCTTAGAGGTTATTAGAAGAATCTCCACAAAAAATATATAAAAAAGTTTAAGTTGTCTTTTTACCCCGAACTTTAAAGTCTGATCGTACAGCTAAGTGTTTTTTATTGCCCGATATTTCGATTCAACAAAACTAACTTTGATAAGGGCTGGCTAAAAGATTGAAAACAGAAACAAACAGTTTAATACAAAATTTAAAAAATAAGTAAAGATAAAATGTAAATACATGATTGACAAATTAAAAGAATAAATGACGATAGAAAATGGGTAAATTCGATAAGAAAAAAGTCAATAAGACAGACTACGTTTCATCCCGTCTTTTTATGCCATTAACCGCATATAAACGAGTCTAATTAACATCAAATTACCGCTTGCAAGCGGTTAAAGTAGGCCCTATTTACCTACTGTGAAATAACGAAAATAGAGCTGATCTGAAACTGGCTTTTGTCTTTCACTTGAACATTTTACATAAAGTAAAACTACTTTTTTGGAGTAAAAGAAAAAACATCAGAAGGGTGCTTCATAACTAATACCCATATCCACTACACCAACGAGGGCTAGCTGACAGGAACTGTAATTTTTAACATATTTATGGAGTTACCCATAACCATATATGAAAGCTAACCGTTTTTAAATCAGTGCTTAGCCCTAAACACTGCAGATCAGTGCTAAACTGGAGCTCTTTTCTCTTATTTCTGGGGTTCTGTTCTCGTGTACGTCAGTAATATAAAGAATATTTCTCAGTAGGTAAATAGGGCCTACTTTAACCGCTTGCAAGCGGTAATTTGATGTTAATTAGACCCGCTTATATGCGGTTAATTATACGCGAATCGGGTGGTTCAAGCGTCTTTCCTCCTTCACTAGCTTTACGCATACTGATGTTTCGGTTTAAGTTTATGAGTTCTAGATCGTCCAATGAATGTTCGGGAAGTATGCCAAATAAGTTGAGCGCAGATCCCGATACTCATCCCGATACTCATCCCGATACTCCTCCTCCCCGGAACAAACACGGGGAGCACTATTGTTTCAATGATTTTCTTTACCCTTTCCAGGCGATCTCGGCTATAATTAATATGGCGTCCCTTCTGAACTCTTCAACTATCATGCAACAATAAGAGGTTCGCGTATCGTGTAAAAATTTCCGTTTGCAACTCAGTGTAGCAGTTTCATTGCTCTCATTGTCTTTTCTACAACAGTGTTGTAAATCATACAAGGAAAGGCACAACACCGATGCAGTGGCCTCCATTAAGTTCTATTAGAGGGTTTCATAGAGATATGGGTGGGTGATGGAACTGTACGGATATATATGTTTGTTTTTTTTTTTCATATAAAATCCTAGGATATCAGATTGACACAAATGAAAGTGACTCACAAGAGAGGTTTATACTGTTTAACTTGTGCAGTTTATTAGCGTGCTCCACATTAACATTGTTGTTACAATGAATTTATACACTAAGAGCAGTCGCCTTTTTCTTTCAGTGGCAGTCAAGCGAGAAGTAAAACAAGAGCGCCTATTGAGCACGAAAATCACTTACTACTCGGAAATGTGAGAGTTATTCATTTCTTTACAGTTGCGATGCGCGGAAACTTAACGCATGCGGACTCCTCCTGCGTCGAATTTTTGCGCGGAGGCAGCTTTCGCGCGCGCATGTTACGCTTCTTACTCCACTACCCTTAAGAAAGAAATGACTGCTTCTAGTATCCAGTTGAATAGAGTGACGTTTATAACGGTGCTTCGTATGTACTTGAGGATCTCGGTCCAGGAGGATCCATGACCTTAACCGCAATATCCATTAGACTGACTGTTACAAAGGAATGAAAACAGAACTAGATTTAATAATTTAAGAAATATTTTCATAAGTTTCATTAGTTGTTAAATTAGGATAGAGAAAATTTGGAGTTCTGGCACATGTTCATTTATGCCCAGAGGATATGGCTACCAAATTGGTGATTTGTCATCAAATCATCAAATCCCGGCTCTTATTTTTTGAAATTGTTTAAGTTTAACAGTTTAAAGAACTCTGTTATCACCTTTAAATTATCTTCTGATTTAGACTATTTCAGTCGATAGAATGTGTTTAAGTATCTGTGCGCTTTCTTTTACAAACACGATGGCTGAGTACCTTCTTTTAGGATTGAATTTGGCCATTTCGCCTTTCCAAACATACACATGCCCATACCGTTGTTCTTGTTTATCTTCCAATAAAAGGGCTTCTGGCTGAAACAAGCTACGATCGGGTTACTGTGTTTTTACTATTTCCTATTTGGAGCAAGACACATTCCAAGAAATTAAATAAATCGCTTTTTCATTTCCTGTCATGAAGTCCAGGTTTTGCTTCACTCTGCGTTTATACATTTTGGCTGCATGTCTTGGAAGTTTCCAGATAATGCTTCTTTTCTTGGTGTTGCGGAAGCCATTGTTGGTTAGCTTTTGTGTTGTGGCGTGGGTATTGTTCAGTGTCTTTTGAATCTTTTGTTTTACGGCATTTGGTGATCACACCATCCGCAACACCAAGAAACTACCAGATAATGGGAAATTGAATATTTTTTAAGCACCGAGAGCTCTGTTGTACGCTTCGATTTAATCCGTCAACAAATATTTCGTGCTTACCATTTCTTGGGAGAGCAGCACGACCCGAAATTCATGTTATAGCAAACAGGGCATGGCTTAGGATCAGGGCTTCTCTTGTTGTAGAAAGCATCTCTCATCACCTTCAAGTCAAGATTATGCCTCGATTACTGATGACTTTACAGATAAAATAACTGGTACATCTAATCAACAAGTGTAACAGTTTGACGATTTTTATATTCTAGTGTTGTACTTTCAGGCAAAGAGGCTTTTGTGTGCAATTCCGACCCCATGCAAGAGCTGTCCTTCCAATTTGGCAGTGCGGCGTAGGGTGAACAACTCTGCCATGTGAAAACAAAAATGTCCCGACAGCTGGGCTGATTGATTGCATACATGTTTGCATCCATCAATGTTTACGGACTCAGTTTTAAAAATGATGCATGGCGATTACTTTTAGTCCTTCACTTTTACGCCTCCACCCTCTCCATCCAAAACAATTTTTGTACTAGCCCAGCGTGAAGTAAGAGGAGCATCTCGGAGAAATGCAGATTTAACTGACAGTCAATGAACTGTTTATACCGTTTATGCTTTGTTAATGATCGCTTTTGCACTTTGTTATGTTTGGTACGTTGAAGCGTAAATAAACGTTTTATCCTTTGTTTTGTTATTCTCTCGAAATGTCCTCACTTGCTGAAAATGTCTGAACAATAATAAGCGCCCACCCTTCAATAACCGCCCACCGTCAAGGTCCCAAAATAAAATAAGTACCCAGTGCGCTTATTCGAATAAGTGTGGTATAATACCTCATCATCCCGGTCATATCCTTCGTCATCCCGGTAACCATGGTAACGTTTCCTCAAATTCATGGCCATCGTCATGGAAACCATGAACAAAAGTGCTATTGCCACACGTATGTTCATCCTGGATTGCAAAAACAAGAGGCAAGAATATTTTCGCAAAGTAAACTCAACTCCCAGATCAAACCTTTATTCATTTGTAAAAACTGTGAAAATTCAGATGTTTACTTTCTTGTTATAATCAGTATTAATTACATGCTCTTATGAAACCAATTGAGCAGTCTATTTGTGCGATATTTATTTTATGCTGCACGAGGTTTTTCTAACTCGGTTGTGATGTCATTCTGTGATTCGGATATCCAGACGTGCGACCAATTCTGTATATGGTGGTTCTAATTGTGAGTCTTTTGAGTCTAGATCTGTTGATAAAAGCCTATGGTGTGACCATTCAAATGAAAGCTTTGAGCAGTACTTTCCTGTCAGGTAACGTTTATTATGCTGGACAAGGTGGTTCTAACTTTTGAGTCTGTAGATGAAATCCTAAAGTGTGGCCATTCAAATGAAAGCTACTGAGCAGTACTTTCCTGTGGTACTGTTTATTATGCTGTACAAGGTGGTTCTAACTTTTGAGTCTGTAGATGAAATCCTAAAGTGCGACCATTCAAATGAAAGCTACTGAGCAGTACTTTCCTGTGGTACTGTTTATTATGCTGTACAAGGTGGTTCTAACTTTTGAGTATGTAGATGAAATCCTAAAGTGCGACCATTCAAATGAAAGCTATTGAGCAGTACTTTTTGGTTCTAACTTTTGCGTCTTTGCACGAAATTTGAATACATCAATGAAATCATTGCAAAAGAGCCAAATGTTCAACAAAGCGTTCCCGCGACAATGTGTGGAAAGGCGTAACCGAAGATTCTATAGGACCTATAGGAAAACGTAACAGAAAATGTTAACATAAAAATCAGTTTTGTTTCACGGCTTAGTCATGTCTCCTACAAAAAACTAGCGCTCGAGTGAGTTTCAAATGTTTACGAGTTGCCTGCGTCTATTTGTTGCATCTGTTCGTAAAAATGTACAATGTAAGTTTGATAATCAATTTTCCTGAGATGCTATCATACAGTACCTACATCAACACTATTGATGATCGTAAGCTTGATTTAGAACAACTTCGTAGTAAATCATCGTTCTTACCTTAACTTTTCAAAAGCGTCAAGACTTGAAAACGACCTTCCTTCTCCGAGCCCCTTGAAGTCAGTAACTGAAACTTGCGTTATATGCTAGCTGCTTTTTAGCAGTGTTCGAAAAGGGCGTATAAAGTAATTACGAAAAGATGAGACACTCATAAATCATGTCAAATCAACGCGCCTTTGTAAAGAAAAATGCCCAGGATTCAGACTTTATGCTTCGCTGTCTATCAAAGAAAATCTAGAATATTAAACATTTTGATGCACGCGCAAATACCTTTACAAATTGAACCATATTTTACTCACAATTTGATTCACCATTCTATACTCACAATATGATGATACGGCAACATTTTTGCAGCGTTTCATGCAGAATAGTGCCTTACATATTTGTATAAATTGTTATTTTAGACTCTTTCATGACTTTAGCCAAGCAATGGGCGGAAAGATTTCTACAGGCATGCGTGTAGCATATAGTCCCTTGTCAAGCACATGCACCATTAAAAGGTTTGAAGGGGCGATCAACTGTTGTATGTCCCCCGCCCAGCTTGCATCGATCTTATCTAATGGCTGCTACCCTTTTACGTCTCCGACGTTAAATCGCTCCACCGAACCATGCAGGATTATCATTACTGAAAAGCTTTATTATGTTATTTGGTGGCGGTTAAATGTTCGGAAAAGAACGGAAAAGGGTCATCCAGTGGATTCTTGTCGTCGAGTCACAGCGTTGTTTCCAAGGCAACATATTTCTGATTGCGTGTCTTCCTCTAAATGTATACAATCAGTGCTTCGCAGTCCCTCAAAGGGAGCTGTTGATCTAATGATAGGCGAATCGCCTGAGGAGTTCTTTCGGCTCGGTCTTGATGGAACAACAGCATCTCTTTAGCAGTGTTCGAAAAGGGCGTATATAAAAGTTATTACGAAAAGATGAGATAAATCATGTCAAATCAACGTGATGGAAAATGCCCGTCAGGATTCAGACGCTATGCTTCGCTGTCTAACAAAGAAAGTCTAGGACATAAACATTTTGATGCACGCTCAAAGACCTTTGCAAATTGAGGCCTTAATTCACCATCCTTTACTTTCTGTATTTTAATATAAAACCTCACCGTGTTCTGAATATTATCGTTGTTGGAAAATTAGCCCGCCTTAGTGCCACTTCGGCTTCTCGTAAGAAAGGATGCTTTCAGCGACCATGCCAAGATATTCCACACCTTTGTTTCTAAGGCACCATATTTCTCATTGCGTGTCTTGCTATAAATGGCTAGAACTATTTAAAATGGTAACTGAGAAGTCATGCTTCGCAGTCCCTCAAAGGGAGCTGTTGATCAAGTAATAAGCAAATCGCCTGAGGAGTTCTTTCGGCTTGTCTTGATGGAACAACAGTATCTTGGACTTTTCAAAACAGCTTGATGCTTAATTAACTAAAAGCTATTAAACACAGTAAGTTTAATAAAGTACATCTTATTGAACTGACCTACCAGTATTAGCTATATTAACAGTTATTTCAGTTAGCCTTGGAGCTAAAGTGGTGAATTTAGTGCTGTAAATTTACCAAACATCTGCAGAAGCTGCACTTCTGATGCAACTGAACGCACTTATTTTTCCTGTTGAATTTACGGCGGCAAATGTTACTTAAACATAACAATTGCTTCAACTTTGCTTCACCTTTGTTACTAAGATATTTACAAATTCGATCGCAGATATCTGCTCTATTTGGAAAAACTACGTTTATTGAGAATCTATAAATTTATAAATGCCGCCAAGTTTTTTCTCCAAAGGCCGGATTTTTAGCTGCCTGACGCACGCATGATTTGTCCCCGTGAAAAATGGCGGCCGAAGAAACCCCTGGAAATGGCTGCCAAATTACCCCAAAATTACTGCGGTGTTTTGTCGCGTAAAACATTTGAACAACGGATTCAGATTACTAAAATATAACACGACTATATATCGCTAGAAATAACCTCCGAAAAACGCCATTTCATTGTGTGTCGCGTGATCAAATACACGGCCGGAGTATTTTGTCAGCTTTGTCGTGTCCATTCTACATCCGGTCCGCCATTTTGAAGGCAGAGAAGGCCTGGGAGCGAGGTTGGCACCGACGGCATGCACGAACGCATTCGTCGTTAAAAAGAAAACTTATAAAAGACGAATGAAAACGGGAAAATTTAAGAAACGCAGCCAAGAATGTATTTATATAAGTGGACCCCCCCCCCCCCCCCCTCCCTCCAAAAAATGGTTCCGTTTAAAATTACTAGCGCTCAGAAAGAGTACAAACTGATGCATGTGTGTTGGAATGTAGATGGCCGGGATGGAAAAGGATTGCAATTTTTTTTCAAGTTGTCCGGCTTGCATCTTGGCCATGGGAAACTGGTTATAATCGGATAATGGTTTATTCTTCCCTCAAGAATTCACTTGATATGTTACTCGTGATGTTCGACAATCATATTAGTTTCGTGTTTAACAAAGGTACTTAATTTTAATTCGGAGCAGTTTTCACCAAGAAACGTCAAAATCCCCCGTATAATAATGAGACGCATAATAATTTATTAATTAGTGCAGTTTATTGACGTGCTAAATTTAGATAATAGTCGTTACAGTGAGTTGAAGTGATGATTGTAAAGGTGCTGAACACGGTTTGCTTGTAAATCCTGAAGGATAACACCATGGAGACCATTGGTCTGCGGCACGTTTTCACTCGCATCCTCCGTGAAAATTGCTGTTATAAGATAAAAAATTAATTAACTTAAGTTAGAAGTTAATATCTGGAGGGTTAATTTCATATTCAACTGGGGTTCAAGAAAACACAAAAATAATTATCAAGAGGGAAACTTTAGAGACCACGAAGAACTGATTAAAAGCATGGTCTGTTTATTCTATTGGCAATGATTGATTAACTCGCCACGTGGTCTTTTTCAGCCTTCAACTTGTTTTTAAGGCATCGGTACCTGTTTTATGGATTATATACTGCTTAATTAATTAAGGTATTCAACAATTCGCTCCGTTATTTTCTTTGTAGCCAACTAAGCCGGACTCTTGGAAATTGCGGGGAAGAAAACATTTATCCAATGCTTTTGATTACGGATGGCCGACAAGCCTAAAAATCTAACAGTTACTTTTTAAAAGTTCCTTATAATAGTGTCTTGAGAAAATCACGAAACACTTATGTTTTCTCTCCTTCCAAGAATTGCACTTGATTAATCCCCTAGATTTTCTGGAAAATATTTGACTGAATTTATGTATAGACAAATGTAAGTCATGATGTGCAAATCGGAGTAGAACTCGAGCAAAACATACATTTTAACCTACGCAACCATTTTATAGAGTCGTCATGCAACGCTCCTTATTAATGTAGAGGAGCATTGCGTGACGACACAAATAACGGCTGAGTAGGAGACCCGGGGGGGGGGGAGTACTCCCATATATGAGCTATATAGGTATGTGCCGCTGTGAAGGGTATGGTTTTCAGGCAGCTTAGTCTGGGATAGGGTATAGCAAACAGAGGTTTTTGGTCTAGAATAGGGTACCATTTTCCGCGAAACTGATCAGTTGCGTGAAGAATTTAGTCTAGCCAAGGTTCACTGGCAAATGGCATTTAAAAGTCGGTACGGCGGGCAGTACGGCATTTTTACTGACCC
This sequence comes from Cladopsammia gracilis, assembly GCA_022457155.1. NCBI lineage: Eukaryota > Metazoa > Cnidaria > Anthozoa > Scleractinia > Dendrophylliidae > Cladopsammia > Cladopsammia gracilis. Next base: position 1,553,203 of record JAJGOT010000150.1, on the reverse strand, counting down.
CTGTTAACTAATAACTGTGATAGTGAACGAGTTTCTGGAAAATAGCGAGTCTGGAATAGGTCTAGGATAGGGTAGGGTTTTTCGGTGTTTAGTCTAGAATAGGTTTGCAAAATGCAGCTAAAATGGTCTAGTATAGGTTAAGGGTCTCAGAGTCCCAGCGGCACACCCCCACGAAAAGAATCTGCAGAGTATCCCCCCCCTCCCCCAGGGGTAGGAGACTATGAAAATCCAGGTTGGAGAATGTAGTGTCATCTCCATTAGGAAATGTATACGTTTGTCAGTGCGTACCATTTTTTCGGCGAGCAGCAACTTGCATGGGTTTGTCCAAGTCTACCATAGCATGCGTTACATCCACGTTTGTTCAACACATCTCTGAAAATGTCATCGTATGACTCATCCTATACTCACGAAGAATGTCATAAAATAAAAGAAGAAATGAAGATAATTAAGTTTAAATTTAATAGTGTATTGTTGTGGCATCGATTTCTCGAATTAACACATCAATAATGACGTCACACACCCCACACTGTATTCATCTTTTGTTAAATTTGGCTCATGATTTACGGGTTCCTTAGTATAAAGCATCCTATCAATTTCTGTGCCTTAGATAATTGCCATATAAAATTACATTTTTTAAATGACAGACACACAAGCAAACATGCACATTCTAATTGCCATTTGATAAGTTTATTTACATCTCTTATAATATCACAGGGGGCCCACACAAACTGTGTAACCGTTGTTCGGGGTTTAAATTTAGAGGAAATGTATGGGAATATCGAAAAGGTTCACTTATCGTAATATACTGCGATGAATATTTACATACAAGATCAAAATAAACGTATTTTTACCTGAAATGTTGTGTGGTGTCATTCTTGTAGCTGAAAACAGCGAATTTTAGCGATTTGAAGGGTTTTGCATCGGACGTTTAAATTGCTAAAATTCGCTGTTTTCAGCAACAAGAATGACACCACACAACATTTTAGGTAAAAATACGTTTATTTTGATCTTGTATGTAAATATTCATCGCAGTTTATTACGATAAGTGAACCTTTTCGATATTCCCATACATTTCCTCTAAATTTAAACCCCGAACAACGGTCACTGCACAGTTTGTGTGGGCCCTGTGATAATATACTTTTTAGGCAGAGGAAAAGTTTCCATATCGAATATAATTTGTTCATTTAACACTTGGAATGTATGGATGTTTGCACAACGATATTGTTCTTAACAAAAAACTGAGCAAAGTTAATTATAAAATATAAACAGCTGTTCGACGGAAGCACGCCGTTTGTCAGACCCTGAACCACAGGCGGACCACCGATGTTTGTGTGATGGCGGTTACAAAAGAAATATGGGTTAACATAAATAACTTGGCCGCGATTTGCTCTGAATACCAAGTTTATCCTATACGTTCAATAAAAGTTTAGATGAAACGTTAAATGAGTCTTGTGTGTTATTTTTTGCCCGTTCTGAGCTGTTTAAGGTGTCATTTCGCGAGATAATTTATCGAACCCCAAGAGTAAGAAGAGAAAGAGAGACAAGGCAGGCAACAAACCAGACGGCGACCGCGACCTTGTCCACTTCAAGCGCGATCTGACGCTAAACCAGCACATTTCTCACCTCGAAAACGCCGGCATCCGATTGAGCACAAATTTCTTCGTACTTGTGCCGAGCTTGAGCTTCATCCTTCCAGAATTTTTTGAGAAAAGCGATCCTGAAGTCCAAAAAACTGCTTTCTCAATATGATCGGTACCAGATTCATGACCAAAGGAATTTGAAGAATGCGAGTCCATTCGAATCTACCAATCAACGCAACGCAATGCATCGCTGCCGTTGGCGGTTCAAAAGCCCATTGGTAGATTCGAATGGAATCGCATTCTTCAAATTCCTTTGGTCATGAATCTGGCACCGATCATATTGAGAAAGCAGATTTTTGGACTTCAGGATCGCTTTTCTCAAAAAATTCTGGAAGGATGAAGCTCAAGCTCGGCACAAGTACGAAGAAATTTGTGCTCAATTGGATGCCGGCGTTTTCGAGGTGAGAAATGTGCTGGTTTAGCGTCAGATCGCGCTTGAAGTGGACAAGGTCGCGGTCGGCGTCTGGTTTGTTGCCTGCCTTGTCTCTCTTTCTCTTCTTACTCTTGGGGTTCGATAAATTATCTCGCGAAATGACACCTTAAACAGCTCAGAACGGGCAAAAAATAACACACAAGACTCACTGAACATATAGGATAAACTTAGTATTCAGAGCAAATCGCGGCCAAGTTATTTATGTTAACCCATATTTCTTTTGTAACCGCCATTGAACGATGTCACGCAACACGCACAAACATCGGGTGGTCCGCCTGTGCCTGAACTAGCACAAAATGGGCAGCATAAACCCGAGAGAGCACATCAAAATGTGAGGGCAGTCGAAGTATAACAAACCCGTATTCTTCACAGACTTAAGTTACGACATCAAAAACGGTGGCAATCAGTACCTGGTTATAGTCCTCAGAATCGTCATTGTAACGGCCTCTCTTCAAATTCATTGCCATCGCCATGGAGACCATGAACAGCAAGATTAGGGCAAGGCGAGTATCCATCCTGATCAGTGGAATTCATGTCCAGCAGAAGAAAAAATAAATAACAGAGAACCGTTTCACTTTTTCATGTCAACGGGTATTTAAAGAAGTAATTAATTTTACAAATTAAAATTTCTGAATTGTTTTCGGGATTTTCCGAGGTTAAAATCTTTAAAAATCGACGTTTCGGCCAGTTTCACTGGCCTTCTTCAGGTCCTTTTAAAAATGTATCAATATGGCGGAACGTTGTTTAGCTTGGTAACCGCATGTAACTTTGTGACTATTACATGACGTGTAAACGATGTCAAAATGCGCGGGAAAGGCAGTCGAAGGCCTGTGAAGTACTTTTACTTTTAAAGATTTTAACCTCGGAAAATCCCGAAAACAATTCAGAAATTTTAATTTGTACAAAGATGAGAGGTGAAAGTTTCAGGAATACGATTAGTAATTAATTTTACTTTACATACATTTAAATACTAAAGTATTTAGGTAGAATGGTTTATATGTACAGGCAACAGTGTAGCGGGAGAAAAGAGCTACTCAAATATTCAACAAAGCGTTCCCGTGAAAATGTGGAAAGGAGTAGCTGAAGACTATATGCATGACGCAACAGAAATTGCTATCTTCTTTTACACCAAAACTGATGTAACATATAAAAAAACAGCTTTATATCACGGCTTAGTCTTATCCACTAAAGAAAACAAGCGTCGTGAGTTTCGAATGTTTACAAGTTGCGCGAGTCTGTTTGTTGCATCTGTTCGTAAAAATGTACAAACAAGTCTGAACAGAATAACTTTTTCTGTGATATAGTTAGCTTCTTATGTTGCGCGCAACGAGATGTGTTTTACGATTCTGCAAATTCTCCGTATCGAAGGTAAAGTGCCATAGCGGAAGTTTGAAAGCCCTTTACTTATCCAAGGAAAACAGTTAATTGTTGTATAACCATCCGATAATGTATAGCGATAACTAGTAACATTTGAAGACATTAAATCATTGCAAAAGAGCCAAATGTTCAACAAAGCGTTCCCGCGGCAATGTGTGGAAAGGCGTAGCTAAAGATTCTATAGGAAAAAGTAACAGAAAATGCTAACATAAAAAACCAGCTTTGTGTCGGCGGCTTAGTCGTCATATCTGCTGCAAAAAACTAGCGTCCGAGCGAGTTTCGAATGTTTTCGAGTTGCGTGTGTCTATTTGTTGCATCTGTTCGTAAAAATGTACAAACAAGTCTGAACAGAATAACTTTTTCTGTGATATAGTTAGCTTCTTATGTTGCGCGCAACGAGATGTGTTTTACGATTCTGCAAATTCTCCGTATCGAAGGTAAAGTGCCATAGCGGAAGTTTGAAAGCCCCTTACTTATCCAAGGAAAACGGTTAATTGTTGTATAACCATCCGATAATGTATAGCGATAACTAGTAACATTTGAAGACATTAAATCATTGCAAAAGAGCCAAATGTTCAACAAAGCGTTCCCGCGGCAATATGTGGAAAGGCGTAGCTAAAGATTCTATAGGAAAAAGTAACAGAAAATACTAACATAAAAAACCAGCTTTGTGTCGGCGGCTTAGTCGTCATATCTGCTGCAAAAAACTAGCGTCCGAGCGAGTTTCGAATGTTTTCGAGTTGCGTGTGTCTATTTGTTGCATCTGTTCGTAAAAATTTACAAAATGAGTTTGATAATAAATTTTCCAGAGTTCTTACAGCACCTTCATCAACACTATTGATGATCGTAAGCTTGATTTAGAGCAACTTTGTCATTAAATCGTTCTTACCTTAACTTTTCAAAGGCGTCAAGACTTGAAAACGAATTTCCTTCTCCGAGGCTCTCGAAGTCAGTAATGACCTTGCGCTATCTGCTACTGCTTTTTAGCAGTGTTCGAAAAGGGCGTATAAAGTAATTACGAAAAGATGAGACACTCATAAATAATGTCAAATCAACGTGCCCTTGTGATGGAAAATACCCGGTCAGGATTCACACGTTATGCTTCGCTGTCTATCAAAGAAAGTCTAGAATATTAAACATTTTGATGCACGCCTCAAATGCCTGAGGATTTCTTTCGGTTTGTCTCGGCAGTGTTCGAAAAGGGCGTATATGAAAGTAATTACGAAAAGACGAGACACTCATGAATCATGTCAAATCATGTCAGGATTCAGACGCTATGCTTCGCTGTCTATCAAAAAAAGTCTAGAACATTAAACATTTTGATGCACGCTCAAACAGGCTTTAATTCACCATCCTTTACTTTCTGTATTTTGATATAAAACCTCCCCGTGTTTTGAATATTATCGTTGTGGGAAAGTTAGCCCGCCTTAGAGCCCTTTCGGCTAATAAATAAAATGCTTTCAGCGACCATGCCAAGATTTTCCACAAAAAGCACACTTTGTTTTTCTTTCTTTATATAACATGAATTAACGCCGAGAATGTCCCAGTCGCATGTTTGCGATAAAGATCGTTAAATCAAAAATCGATCTTATCTTATTAATGGCTGCTACCCTTTAACGTCTCCTAAGTAAAACCGCTCCACCGAACCAGGCAGGATTATCATTACTGAAAAGCTTTATTATTTTATTTGGTGGCGGGAAATGTTCGGAAAATAATGGCAAAGGGTGATACAGTGTATTCTTGCCATTGAATCACACCATTGTCTCTTAGGCAACATATTTGTGATTGTGTGTCTTACTATAAATGTCCACAACTATTAAATTGGTAAGAAGTCATGCTTCGCAGTCCCTCAAAGGGAGCTGCATGCTGATCTAGTAATGTACCGAACCAGACATAATTATCATTACTGAAAGCATAGTTAATAGAACAAACTGGTTATGAAGCTCAACCCGGGAGCTTTGTTTTATGTTGTACAAACCGTGACCCTGCACGTTGTTTTGTTTAACGTGTGAGCCCAAATGTTTCTATTGGTCAGTTGCTTACAACGGGGGGTGACAACTCTAATAAACGCTGTTTGAGCAATACTGTGTGGAACTGAAAGTTGTCCCGAAAATTTGGAATATCTTCCCGATTTTTTCGGAAACATTCACGCAAAAATTTCAAACTTCCCGAAATTTTAACAACATTATCTCATGTTTCCCCGAAAATTTTTCGAGTCTCCCGATTCCCGGCAAAATCTTCAGATTCCCGGAAGAATTGTGTTTTTCTCCCGAAACAGGCCTTCTTAGAGTTGTCACCCCCCCGTGCTTATATGCATTTCAATACCTTTCGTGTTTTGTGCACGGTCAAGGCAAACGAACAAAAGAAATGGAGAGCAAAAACATATAACAAAGGACTGACTGAGTTTCATAACCAGTTTGTTCTATTAACTATGCTGAAAGTGAAGTTTTATTGTTTTAGTTTATTGGTGGCGGTTAAATGTTCGGAAAATAATGGAACAGGATCGTACAGTGTATTGTTGTCGTTGAATCACAGCGTTGAGTGTTGTTCCTAAAAGGCACCATATTTGTGATTGCGTGTCTTGCTCTTAATATACACAATTATTAAAACGGTAAGAAGTCATGCTTCGCAGTCCCTAAAAGACCCTAAAAGACCTAAAAGGGAGCTGTTCATCTCCTTTGTTGATCTGACGATAAGCGAACCGCCTGAGGAGTTCCTTCGACTTGTCTTGATGGAACAACAGACTAAGATAAATTTACAAATTCGATCGCAGATATCTGCTCTATTTGGAAAAACCATGTTTATTGAGAATCTAAAAATTTATATATGCCGCCAAGTTTTTGCTCTGTATTTTCTCCAAAGGCCGGATTTTTAGCTGCCTGACGCACGGTTGTGCCTAAAGAATACCGTTTAGAGGGACGTCGGACACCTTATTAAGATTTATATAACGTAATGTCGACACTTAGAAATTTATTTTCAATTAATTTTCAAGTGTGAAAAAGAAAATCTAAAATCCCCCACTCAGGATTGAACCTGTAATCTCAGCTAGGCTTAGGCTTAGATAGCTTACCCTTCCACTGTACCACTCTACCACCTAGCTTCTCGGGTTGTTCAGGCCTAAATTTAACTATATAAACTGCTACCCATAACATCAACTGAAAGCTAACCAGTTTCTCCGTTATATAAGTTTCAATAAGGTGTCCGACGTCCTTCAGAACGGTATTCTTTAGGCTTAACCCTGACGCACGCATCACCTCGTTCCCAGGGTTTGTCCCCGTGAAAAATGGTGGGCGAAAAAACCACTGGAAATGGCTGCCAAATTATCCTAAAAATCCAGTAGTGTTTTGTCGCGTAAAACATTTGAACAACGAATTCAAATTACTATCGCTATTTAATCGTGCCTTACTTATTTGTACAAATTATTATTTTAGAATCTTTTATTTTGTGCAGGCATGCGCGTAGCATATAGTCCCTTGTCAAACACACGCACTCATTAAAGGATTTGAAGGGGCGATCAATTGTTTTATACCCCCCGCCCAGCTTGCATCGATGTTATGTCTGAAGTGTCAGCCGCTTTCAAAGAACGGAAAAGGATCATACACAGTGGATTCTTGTCGTTGAATCACAGCGTTGTTGATCTAGTGATAAACGAATCGCCTGAGGAATTCTTTCATACTATATGCGCGTAGCATATAGTCCCTTGTCAAACACACGCACTCATTAAAGGATTTGAAGGGGCGATCAATTGTTTTATACCCCCCGCCCAGCTTGCATCGATGTTATGTCTGAAGTGTCAGCAGCTTTCAAAGAACGGAAAAGGATCATACACAGTGGATTCTTGTCGTTGAATCACAGCGTTGTTGATCTAGTGATAAGCGAATCGCCTGAGGAATTCTTTCGGCTTGTCTTCAGTGATCAACAATTAACATGGAAATTAACAGTATCTCAGCTTAATTAACTTAAAGCTATTAAACACAGTAAGATTAATAAAGTACTGTGATCTTATCAAACCTGCCAGTATTAGCCAAAGAGTTATATTAGTCAGCTTTGTAGTTTTTAAATAAAGAAGACAATTAAGTTCTCTAAATTTATTCAAACACATTCGTTTTATCCTTTTCAGTAAATTTTACGTCGGCAAATGCTACTTAAACATATTAACAATTGCTTCAACTTTTTCTCACTTTTGATAGTTAAATAACTTGACAAATTCGCAGACATCTGCTCTATTTGGAAAAACTATATGTTCATCGAGAATCTATAAATATATGCCGACAATGAACGCATGCGTCAAATAATTTTCTTATCGGACGTGAAGCGCGCACCACACATCTTAAACACCTAAAACTGTTCACAAGTAAACTTTTTTGTATAAAGTGCAATATTTTTCCCGAGTGTCTTGCTTGCAATTTTAGTAAAATCTTTGCGAAAAGGGAACGAAAATTAAAAATTGTTTGTATGGCGCCTCTCGAACGCACGCTTGCCAATAAAGATATACTTTGCTGTCGGCAAATTCGTGAAAGAGCGTTAACAACAAAATCCTTAAAGAAGTTGCTCGGTTTAAAGGAAATATTGTTCTCCTTTTGATCATTGTGAATTAAAGATCTAGCCTCTGTAAATTAGTGGCTAACTGTTTGGATATTTGCACGTTATGCTTCGCTGTCTATCGAGGATGAGTTTAGAATATTAATCATTTTGCCGATGCGCGTCGTCTCTGAAAGAACTTCGAATTCTGAAATACCTTTGCAAATTGAGGCTTTTATTCATCATACTTTACATTCTGTATTTTGCCGGCTATAAGACCTCCCCGTGTACTGATCATTATCCGTGTAATGGGGAAGTTAGCCCCCCTTAGTAATCCTAGGAGATTCAAAATCACACTTTGTTATGTCCCATCAGTCATATGCTTGTGATGAAGATCGTTTAATCCTTGAAATTATATAAACCACAATTTGATAATATGGTAACGTGTTTGTAGATTTAATCAGCAGCCGTGATTGTGCCTTACTTATTTGTATAAATTATTTTTTTTAGATTGAATCTTTAATAACTTTAACCAAGCAATGGCGGCAGACATGTATGCCAGGGCACATGATCCCTTTTCAAACATGCACATGTACCCACTAAAAGGTTTTTTTTAAACGGGGTGATCTTATTGTCTTACATGTCCTGTTCAGCTTGTATCGATGTTATATCTGAAGTGTCAGCCGCTTTATTACACTTCAGACTTCTAATTAATGGGTGCCACCCTTTAAAGGGTAGTTTCTTGGTGTTGCAGATGGTGTGATCACCAAATGACGTAAAACGAAAGATTCAATTGTACTGACGCAACCTCGTTCCCAGGGTTTGTCCCCGTGAAAAATGGTGGGCGAAAAAACCACTGGAAATGGCTGCCAAATTATCCTAAAAATCCAGTAGTGTTTTGTCGCGTAAAATATTTGAACAACGGATTCAAATTACTATCGCTATTTAATTGTGCCTTACTTATTTGTACAAATTATTATTTTAGAATCTTTAATTTTGTGCAGGCATGCGCGTAGCATATAGTCCCTTGTCAAACACACGCACTCATTAAAAAAATTTGAAGGGGCGATCAATTGTTTTATATCCCCCGCCCAGCTTGCATCGATGTTATGTCTGAAGTGTCAGCCGCTTTCAAAGAACGGAAAAGGATCATACACAGTGGATTCTTGTCGTTGAATCACAGCGTTGTTGATCTAGTGATAAGCGAATCGCCTGAGGAATTCTTTCGGCTTGTCTTCAGTGATCAACAATTAACATGGAAATTAACAGTATCTCAGCTTAATTAACTTAAAGCTATTAAACACAGTAAGATTAATAAAGTACTGTGATCTTATCAAACCTGCCAGTATTAGCCAAAGAGTTATATTAGTCAGCTTTGTAGTTTTTAAATAAAGAAGACAATTAAGTTCTCTAAATTTATTCAAACACATTCGTTTTATCCTTTTCAGTAAATTTTACGTCGGCAAATGCTACTTAAACATATTAACAATTGCTTCAACTTTTTCTCACTTTTGATACTTAAATAACTTGACAAATTCGCAGACATCTGCTCTATTTGGAAAAACTATATGTTCATCGAGAATCTACAAATATATGCCGACAATGAACGCATGCGTCAAATAATTTTCTTATCGGACGTGAAGCGCGCACCACACATCTTAAACACCTAAAACTGTTCACAAGTAAACTTTTTTGTATAAAGTGCAATATTTTTCCCGAGTGTCTTGCTTGCAATTTTAGTAAAATCTTTGCGAAAAGGGAACGAAAATTAAAAATTGTTTGTATGACGCCTCTCGAACGCACGCTTGCCAATAAAGATATACTTTTCTGTCGGCAAATTCGTGAAAGAGCGTTAACAACAAAATCCTTAAAGAAGTTGCTCGGTTTAAAGGAAATATAGATCTAGCCTCTGTAAATTAGTGGCTAACTGTTTGGATATTTGCACGTTATGCTTCGCTGTCTATCGACGATGAGTTTAGAATATTAATCATTTTGCCGATGCGCGTCGTCTCTGAAAGAACCTCGAATTCTGAAATACCTTTGCAAATTGAGGCTTTTATTCATCATACTTACATTCTGTATTTTGCCGGCTATAAGACCTCCCCGTGTACTGATCATTATCCGTGTAATGGGGAAGTTAGCCCCCCTTAGTAATCCTAGGAGATTAAAATCACACTTTGTTATGTCCCATCGATCAGTCATATGCTTGTGATGAAGATCGTTTAATCCTTGAAATTATATAAACCACAATTTGATAATATGGTAATGTGTTTGTAGATTTAATCAGCAGCCGTGATTGTGCCTTACTTATTTGTATAAATTATTTTTTTAGATTGAATCTTTAATAACTTTAACCAAGCAATGGCGGCAGACATGTATGCCAGGGCACATGATCCCTTTTCAAACATGCACATGTACCCACTAAAAGGTATTTTTAAACGGGGTGATCTTATTGTCTGACATGTCCTGTTCAGCTTGTATCGATGTTATATCTGAAGTGTCAGCCGCTTTATTACACTTCAGACTTCTAATTAATGGGTGCCATCCTTTAAAGGGTAGTTTCTTGGTGTTGCAGATGGTGTGATCACCAAATGACGTAAAAAGAAAGATTCAATTGTACTGACGCAACCTCGTTCCCAGGGTTTGTCCCCGTGAAAAATGGTGGGTGAAAAAACCACTGGAAATGGCTGCCAAATTATCCTAAAAATCCAGTAGTGTTTTGTCGCGTAAAATATTTGAACAACGGATTCAAATTACTATCGCTATTTAATTGTGCCTTTCTTTTTTGTACAAATTATTATTTTAGAATCTTTAATTTTGTGCAGGCATGCGCGTAGCATATAGTCCCTTGTCAAACACACGCACTCATTAAAAAATTTGAAGGGGCGATCAATTGTTTTATACCCCCCGCCCAGCTTGCATCGATGTTATGTCTGAAGTGTCAGCCGCTTTCAAAGAACGGAAAAGGATCATACACAGTGGATTCTTGTCGTTGAATCACAGCGTTGTTGATCTAGTGATAAGCGAATCGCCTGAGGAATTCTTTCGGCTTGTCTTCAGTGATCAACAATTAACATGGAAATTAACAGTATCTCAGCTTAATTAACTTAAAGCTATTAAACACAGTAAGATTAATAAAGTACTGTGATCTTATCAAACCTGCCAGTATTAGCCAAAGAGTTATATTAGTCAGCTTTGTAGTTTTTAAATAAAGAAGACAATTAAGTGCTCTAAATTTATTCAAACACATTCGTTTTATCCTTTTCAGTAAATTTTACGTCGGCAAATGCTACTTAAACATATTAACAATTGCTTCAACTTTTCCTCACTTTTGATAGTTAAATAACTTGACAAATTCGCAGGCATCTGCTCTATTTGGAAAAACTATATGTTCATCGAGAATCTATAAATATATGCCGAAAAGTTTTTGCTATGTTCTTGCATGAATGCATGCGTCAAATAATTTTCTTATCGACGTGTAGCGCGCACCACACATCTTAAACACTTAAAAAATGTTCACAAGTAAACTTTTTTGTATAAAGTGCAATATTTTTCCCGAGTGTCTTGCTTGCAATTTTAGTAAAATCTTTGCGAAAAGGGAACGAAAATTAAAAATTGTTTGTATGACGCCTCTCGAACGCACGCTTGCCAATAAAGATATACTTTGCTGTCGGCAAATTCGTGAAAGAGCGTTAACAACAAAATCCTTAAAGAAGTTGCTCGGTTTAAAGGAAATATTGCTCTCCTTTTGATCATTGTGAATTAAAGATCTAGCCTCTGTAAATTAGTGGCTAACTGTTTGGATATTTGCACGTTATGCTTCGCTGTCTATCGAGGATGAGTTTAGAATATTAATCATTTTGCCGATGCGCGTCGTCTCTGAAAGAACTTCGAATTCTGAAATACCTTTGCAAATTGAGGCTTTTATTCATCATACTTTACATTCTGTATTTTGCCGGCTATAAGACCTACCCGTGTACTGATCAGAAGTTAGCCCCCCTTAGTAATCCTAGGAGATACAAAATCACACTTTGTTATTTTATATAATATGAATTAATGAATTAAGAATGTCCCATCAGTCATATCGGCTTGTGGTGAAGATCGTTTAATCCTTGAAATTATATAAACCACAATTTGATAATATGGTAACGTGTTTGGAGATTTAATCAGCAGCCGGGATTGTGCCTTACTTATTTGTATAAATTATTTTTTTTAGATTGAATCTTTAATAACTTTAATCAAGCAATGTGCAGACATGCATGCCAGGGCGCATAGTCCCTTTTCAAACATGCACATGTACCCACTAAAAGGTATTTTTAAACGGGGTGATATTATTGTCTTACATGTCCTGTTCAGCTTGTATCGATGTTATATCTGAAGTGTCAGCCGCTTTATTACACTTCAGACTTCTAATTAATGGGTGCTACCCTTTAAAGGGTAGTTTCCTGGTGTTGCAGATGGTGTGATCACCAAATGAAGTAAAACGAAAGATTCAAAAGTCATTGAACAATACCCACACCACAACACAAAAGCTATAACCAACAATGGCTTCCGCAACACCAAGAAACACCCCTTTAAAGTCTCCAGTAATCGGGCTCCCATTGATAGCAGTATATATACTGAAGGGATCACCCTGTTTAAATAAAGATGTCTATTATAAAACCGTTCTACCGAACCAGGCAGGATTATAATCATCGAAAGGCGTTATTATTTTATTTGATGGCGGTTAGATGTTCGGAAAATAACGGAGCAGGATCATAGACATCATACAGTGTATTGTTATCGTAAAATCACAGCGTTGTTACAAAGGCAACATATTTTTCGTCATTTCTGATTGCGTGCCTTGCTCTTGATACACACAATTATTAAAACGGTAAGAAGTTATGCTTCGCAGTCCCTCAAAGGGAGCTGTTGCCAAATCTCCGATGTTGATCCGTGATGATAAGCAAATCGCCTGAGGAGATTTTTCAGCTTGTCTTCAGTTGATGGAACAACAGTATCTTAGACTTTCAAAAACTTTCATGCTTAATTAACTAACAGCTATTTAACACAGTAAGATCAGATAAAGTACTGTGGTTTTATCAAACCTGTCTGCCTGCCAAACAGTTAAGTCAGCTTTGTAGTTAAAGTAGCAAATTTAGGGCTCAAAATTTACCAAACATTTGCAGAAGCTGCACTTGTAAACACACTCGTTTCCCGGCGTGTTGAATTTACGTTGGCAAATGTAACCTGTTCCAGGCGTTAAGTTTGTGGCGCGCGAAAGAAAAATTGGGCGCAAGGGAAAAAACGAGGGGAGGCCGACCCTATAGCGCCGCGCGTCGCTTTTCGCTGCTCCCCACAATCTGAACGCCTGGAACAAGCTATGGCAAATGTTACTTAAACATAACAATTACTTCAACTTCGCTTCATTTTTGCAAAATGAAAAAATATATATATCCAAATTCGCAGACATCTGCTATGTTTATTGGGAATCTACAAATTTATGCAGGAGCCATAATCGGGGACGGAGACCAGACTCGTACCCAGTCGCCACTTATTTTTACGAAGCAAAGGAGTTTGGGAAGGGTTGATGCAACGCGAACTCACTAACCTCATCAATCACAGCGCAAATACAGAGAAGCGACTGGGTACAAGTCTGGACGGAGACCGTCCTCGATTATGTTAACCGCGGTCAAACGACAGAAATTTGCAAAAGTTAAGCAAAGTACTTAAAAGTTAAGGTTGTCATTTTCACTGCTTAAAGTTTAATATATTGCCAATACACTGTCAATTTACCAAACGTTTTGGAAGTTTCCCAAAAAGTTCTAAGCGTTTAAAAACTGTGAACTGCAGAATTGTCGGCGCCATTTGCCAACATAATTTTGATCAGGCGCAAAGAGTTTTGGTCAGTTTTCAACGGAAAAAAGCTCATCATTTTGAGAAAAATTAAAAGATAGTAACGTCAACTAATTTCTTTTTTTACATCCTTGCCCATATTTCCATTTAATATTAAATAAAATCCCACTAAATAAAACGAAAAACGCCTCGGACGTTTGACCGCTGTGGACCGATTATGGCTCCTGATCGATTTATGCCGCCAAGTCCTCGTCCCCAGGGCCTTGTTCCCGGTCTTGCCGTTCAAAATGGCGGGCGACGAAACTCCTCGACAAGGCTAACAAAATACTTCAACAATCTTCACTGGAAGAACTACCTCTCCCTCATATACATAGAAAGCGAAATTCTTCGGAAACTCGACTTTTCTTCTATCATATTGAGGAGTTTTCGCTAAGAAAATCTCGAAAAGTCGACTTTTAAATCCTCGAGGAACTTTAAATTAGACTAAGTAACTAAGTATATAGATTTCTGTTTTATTTTAGGATCTTCAGTCTACTTGCTGTTGTGTTTCCTTTTTCTTTCCTTCGTTTTTGTTGAGTGGGGGCCCCTCATAGTTGGAGCCCTCGGGCACGTGCCCCATGTGCCCCTAGGCTAATCCGCCACTGTCTGTACGCTACAGAATTTTCATATAGAGGGAGCTGAAACGCGGGACTAACAATGAGTCGCGTGCCCGGTTTGAATAACTTGAGACCCGCTTCTTTATGATATCATCATTTAAAATGTTTGGTATATCTGTCATTTTGCGTCTTATGTATACAAATAAAAATAGCAGATTTATAATAGAAAAACAGGGTGAGCCATTGCGCTCGTTCTAGGACTTCTGCTCAGCAGTACTAAAAGGCTTTTAGAATCAAGGTGAATAGAGTGACATTTATAAAGGTGCTTCGTATTTTCTTGGGCATCCACGTCCTGTTGTTAGACCCCTGGTGTAACGCAAATATTATATCCAGCGGCACTGTTAGAAAGGAATGCCAACAGAATTAGATATAATAAAAATAACAGGGTTTTTTTCTTGAGCCGGCAAGGCAGGAGGCAGGAGTAAGCTTTTTGTTTGATGTTATTGTTGCGTTAGTCCTTTATGGCAGTACTATATCACCGTGGAAGATTTAATAGAATTCAGTGAATTTATGCCTCTAAGTACAAGTAAGTAGAGCGTACCGTAACTCATCAAGTACTAAATTAAAAGTTGAAAGTTTCTTTTCTTGTTAGACAGGAAGTCGCAAAAATTAGTTGCCGGTGGGAATTTTAGTCATCTAGAAGCGGAAAAAATTTTCCCCGCAAAAAAAAAAACAAAAACAACAACAAATTGCCAATCCGTCCGGGTCATTTTCTGTTCGCCGCTATCTACTTTCGTCATACCCCCACAGGGAGGCCTGTTCACAGGCAAGGGGGGGGGGGGGGGGGGGGGTGAGGGAGGGATCGCGCGGCCTGTCACAGGCAAAAATTTCATGCTCATTCGACCAGCGGTCGTGAAAATGAGCCCTGGGAACCCAGCCGCGCATGCGCATATCCAACGTGACCCGATGTGAGCTCCAACGTGAAATTTTTTGAGGAGAATGAACGCAATATTTTCCTTTCGCGTTCGTTTACTGGTCTAAAGGAATTATTAGGCATGTAAGCCGTTCTTGTCTCAAAACGTTTCGGGATTCTTCAATTTAGAATTTGAGCTAAAATGGCTCAGCTGTCGTCCTCGAGCACGACCTCGTCCGGTCAGACAAGAGGAGGACGTCGTCGAAAAAGACCTCATCCTCCTGTTTATGGCGGGATCATGAATTCTTTTAGCGACAAGAGCAGTGATTTTGTTTGGTAAGTGCAGAAATCTTTATCTACACTGTTTAGCTTGTTGACAATTGTCGATGGCCATAAAAAACCTGTCGAAACACTTCCAAATTAAACACAATCCTCTTGGATATTTAAGCTTTTAACAAGCAGCTTTAATAAGCTTATGTCCGAGGGAATTTCTTTGTGTTAAATGTTTACTAAATCCATCTTGCAATTGTGTTTTTGTTTTACAGTCCAATATGTTTTGACACCATCGATGAAGCTTTTATGACTAAATGTGGACATACGTTCTGGTGAGAATTGTTAGCTGCATATTTTGTACGAAAATACAATTTCGAGATTTTGTTGCCTTTGTTTTATTTTATCCTCACGTATAAGGTTTCTAATCGATGAAATTCAAGGTTAGCAATTGTTACCAATGCTAACTGATACAAGTTAAGCGCCTAGCCTATATGGACAATAATATTAAAAAACAACAACAACGAAGTGGTTCTTTGTTCATGTCTTGGCATCTGATCACTCCAATATCAACAATAATTTATTCATTGTGTTTATATTGGCTTCAAATTCCTTTATGTACTTCTATTGTTTGGGACATAATTGAGATACCATACTGTGATGGGCTGAAAATTGATTGCATGATTCATTAAGAAAAAAAATTGATTGCATGATAATTTAAGAAGTACAGTCAAACCTTGTTAATATGGTCACCAAAGTGACAACAGAAACTGCCGTATTAACGGGGTGTCCATATAAGGGCCTGTTTACAAGGAGGAAGGGTAACCCAGGTACCCGGGTCACTCTCCTAGCCAGGCTACCCTGGGAGGGCCAACTTTTCCAACATTTCCTACTCGGGTTACCCTGTCTGCTTGCCAGGGTCACCCTCCTAGGTGGGCTATTTCTGTTGACTTGAAAACCCATGAAAATATTGGCACTATACAAGCGTGGCGAATATTTTCGTCATGTTTATTTGCCAGAAGCCTCCACTGTTGAAGAAGATCATAGCAAATCTTCTGACGATGAGACAAGTATTTCTGTAGAGAACCGTATATGTGGCTAAATGCAATTGAGAATTTAGACAA
Source organism: Cladopsammia gracilis (assembly GCA_022457155.1). Lineage (NCBI taxonomy): Eukaryota > Metazoa > Cnidaria > Anthozoa > Scleractinia > Dendrophylliidae > Cladopsammia > Cladopsammia gracilis. Next base: position 1,536,494 of record JAJGOT010000150.1, on the reverse strand, counting down.
AGATAAAATAGAGTCGATGCAGTCAGCTGTTTGCTTTGTGATAGTACATGTCCTTTGCGGCCTCCTATGGGTTTTTTGGCTAGTCTTATTTGTGTCTTGAGTTACATTTTGCATTGTATTGCATTCAAGCCACTTGTTGCAGAACCATTGCCTTGTTATTAAGCGAATCTGCGCAGAGTCTTGCCCTGCCCCTCCCATTGTCAGCCTTGGTGGACTTGGGTAAGTAGTTTTTCCACTGATTTATCAGTGTGATGGTGCCGTGGTGGGGCTGCATCTAGAGGTGGTTCCCACTCTCAGGGTTGCCATCGATAGCTTCATGCTTGCCTTGAAATTGCATAAGGCCCCACCAGCTTTCTAGGCACCAGCTCCCAAGCCCATCTATTGACGACGATGATATTGGCAGTGTTGTCAATGGTGAGCCAAGAAATGCGAAAGAACCTAACGTCGCCAGTGCAGTGAGTTATGTGAAGGCACGAAAACGAAATGGGAGTTCTGGAAAGGGTAAGACCGTAAAATAACAAAGAAGTATTCCACCAAAACATGTGCCCGCCAAAACAAGAGCCCGCCAATAAAAATAGCTTGCCTATATGATAGCCTGCCCTAATAGCTCACCCATGTAAAGGCAGGCTATGTTTTGGCCCAGCTGAGAGGGTGACCCTGGTACTCGGGTCACCCTCCCTCCATGTAAACAGGCCCTTAAGCGGGTTCTTATGAATGATGTAATTTAACATTGTATTGTTCATATGGAAAACTGTAGTAAATTATAACATGTAACCCCACCAAGACACTAAATAATTATGTTTAGCTATGTATATTTAGTAAAAGCTTATGCATTTGAGAACATTTTAACCCTTAGAATTGGCCAAATTGTCCATATTAATGAGGTTAACTTTGTATTAGATTGTTTTAGTCTGGATGAGAAAACTGTCTGTTGTCTGAGTGTATTAACAGGGATCCATATTAAGTGGGCAAATTTTAGAGAAAATGTATGGGCTTTCAGCTGGGACCACGACAACTGTCCATATTAATGGAGTGTCTGTATTAATAAGCAGGTGTCCATAAAAGCAGGGTTCGACTGTAGTAATAACAGCATGTTGCACATTCGTATTAAAAGAGATTTCTTAAAACATAAAACTGTAATTACGAACGATAAAATCCGACGTTTCGGAGTAGTCATGACTCCATTATCAAGGAAAATATAAAAAGATCATGCAAATTACAGCATTTAAAGCGGTTTTTGGCGCGAAGAATAACATAAGAGGGTGCGAAGATTATAAGAATACTTTCGCACGAATGGAGTCTGATTGCACGTTGTGTGAAAGGACATAAACAACAATCATCCTCCATTGCCAAACACTACAAGAAAATGCACGAGACAATGCCTCAGGACCTGCTAAAGCGTTTCAAAGTGTTTGAGAAATGCAGAAACAAATTTGACTGCTTAGTGTACAAAATGCTTTTTATAAGAACTTTAAAGCCAAATCTCAACGTGCAATCAGACTCCATTCGTGCGAAAGTATTCTTATAATCTTCGCACCCTCTTATGTTATTCTTCGCGCCGAAAACCACTTTAAATGCTGTAATTTGCATGATCTTTTTATATTTTCCTTGACAATGGAGTCATGACTACTCCGAAACGTCAGATTTTATCGTATGTTGCACATTGGCAAAAAAATCAGCCTTATGTCATGATGTTTAATTTTTGTTAGTATCAAACCAAACCAGTTGGTAGTGTTTGTGTGCTGTGATTGATTACTTAAACTCAGGCATTATGTTCTTCCTGTTAAATAACACTACAGTATTTGCTTTTAACTCATAAAATGTACGTACTTTACCTATTGTGTAATTTCTACCTATTGTGTGTGTGTATGTACTGGCAATATGATGTAATCTATAACAATATGAGGCAGGCATTGGCTGCATTTTTTTTGGGAGAATCTGAAATTGGATTTGTGATCTCAGATCATTTGGATTTTTCATGACCAAATATCCTAAAATGGATCATTAAACGTAAAAAAACTGTTGGTATGCAAATAGACCTATTTTGACTCGCTTCTGTTTGTCAGTCTGCTCAACAAATAGTTTTCAAAAAATGTGCAACAAAATCTTACCTGAATTGCCCATGATAAATTATGAAATTGTGAAGGAAACAAAACAGCAAAAAGAATAAGTAAATTTGCACGAAAGACTGCTTGTCAGATGTACTTTTTCGACCCCATTCCCAAAACAATGCTTAGATTAGGAATCTAAAAATCTGGATTGAGATTTGAGGATTGAGAAGTCTCACCAAAGTATGGATTCAATGGATCCATGATCCGATTTTGGATTTTATTAAAAAAAAAAATCCGTTCTTGGATTCAAGAATCCGGATTTGGATTTTCCCAAAAAACGCAGTAATTGTTTTTTATCCATTTGTCAAAAATAAATTAACTATTTTTGGCTGGCTATCAGATCCACTGGTTTGTTATATGCTAAAACAATATTATTATTATTCACCTTAATGTCAGTAAAGAGTGGTAGATATTTACCTCCCTGCTTCGCCACTCGGCAAATATCCACAACTATTTACCTTTACTTTGGTGAATAACTCTTTAATATTCCTACCTAATTTTTTTATTGTCATGTTTTATAACTGTTAAAATAGAACATCAGTTTGACATAAGGTGTTTTTGTATTTGCTTGGCCTGGCCGTTATGTTGCTATATCACAGAACAAGGCTTAAAACACCAGCATTAAAGCTTTTGCAAGTTTGACAGTTTGTGTGAAACCACTTTTACATCAGCACTTTCTACAAGCTCACTTGAGTGTTATATATCCGCTGTTGTGAAACCTCTTTACAGTGCGACACGCGCACCTCACCGTGAGCACCCAACAAATGTTTTTACAAGTTTTGTTTACGATTTTTGTAACTAACTTTACACTCCTACGATAAACATGAATTGACAAATGGTCAAATGTAATCTTGTCACTTTATGTTTATCGCAATGGAAGCGGATAGTACGCGACAGGAGCAGAAGCAGGATCGGAAGAAAAAGGAAACCTTCTGATTCCTTCGAGCTTCTGATTCTGATTGCAACTAAGTTTTTTTACTTACACAGAATAAAAGGCTTTGACTCTGCTTCAGATTATGAAAACAGAAAACAACACACTTCGAAAATTAACGGAATGACTATCTACTCATTTATCGTCAGCAGTTTGTGTTTAGTGTAGTACAGTCGAACCTCCGATAACGGACACCTCCCGTAGGCGGACACTTAGTCGTGGTACCAGCCACATACAAACACTACATTTTTAACCTCCCATAAGGGTACACCTCTCTTAAACGGACACTTTTTCTGGTCCCGATGGTGTCCGTTTACGGGAGGTTCGAATGTATTAATGATACTTACAATCTCATCTATACACCACTGAAATTATTCTATTTTGTTTTATGGTCAATTTCTATGCTTTATGTACAATTAAGTACTATGCTTTATGGTGGCAAACATCTGGGGATTTCAATTAGTGTAGAAAGTCATCCAATTTGCCGCATAATAGCCCTCTTTTGCCACTCAATCTGCCCAGAAAATGCCGCATAATTTTCAGTTTTGTTTTGCATCCTACAGTTCAGAAAGCCTGTATAATATGCAACAATAGGATTTTGACAACAAATTTGGGAAAAAGTGTGCATTAAATATGTCTAAATATTGTATACCTCTTCAGGGGCGGATCCAGGGGGGGTGAAATGGGTGAATTTTCACCCCCCTTTTCTGAGACCCTTTCTTCCTTTTTTTCTAAAGTATTTCTCAAATAAATAATATTTTACCAGGCTTTGGTTCTATTGCATTTAAAATTACACCCCCCCATTTCAAAATCCTGAATCCACCCCTGCTCTTACATTATAAAACACATACTGTTTTGGTTTTATTTTTTTAGTTATCAGTGTATCACAAGGAGCCTTGAAGAAAGCAACCGCTGCCCCAAATGTAACTACATCATAGACAAACCTGATCAGATATTTCCTAACTTTCTGTGTAAGTATATTGACGAGTCCTAAAAATCTCTAAAGCTTATCAATGTGTTGTGTTTGAAAGAACATATGAATGTAAGTTACATGTAATGTATTTAGCTCTAAATTTGTTGAGTTACATGACTTGTATAATATAACTTAGGCTGCATTTTTTGGGAGAACCTGAAATTGGATTTGTAATATCAGATTATATGGATTTTTCCTGGCCCAAAAAAAAAATCCTAAAACAGATCATTTAACGTGAAAAAACCCATCGGAATGCAAATGAACCTATTTTGACTCGCTTGTGTTCATCGGTCTGCTCGACAGATAGTTTTCGTAATATACCTTATTATAGGAAATTAATGCTCCATGAAATTAACGCAAATTCTCAAAATTCGCGTTAATTTAAGTCGCGTTAATTTTTGTGAGCGTTAATTTCCACGACATTATTTAAGGACGTTCGCGCCCATTGCTACTGCGCATTCTTTCGCGCATGTCACGCAAACGTTAAAAGCCCATGAAATATCAACAGGAACATACCCAACGCAAACATTTTTCCACTTTTTAGAATGGAACGTAAAGAGCGTGTAGTTTCATGGGATAGCTGTGGAACCAGGCCTTCTCGGAAATGTCACGCAATGACGTGACAGTGCGAATAGATGGTCGCTTTGAGAACTTCGCAGCCATTTTACTCTCTTGGATGCCCGGTGACCCCCATTTTTCTTTCCGTAGATCACTTCCTTTCCTAATTTTCTCCAATTTAACAAAAAACAGAAAAAATCTGTACGGGAGAAGTTACAAATATTTCGCCTTTTCTGCTCTCGTGCGACCAAAGTTTTCTTCGAATATGGACGGGCAAGATTAATATGTTTTCTTTTTCAAGGCCTATTCTTCCTCAATGAACGACATCAGATGCAAAAGTTTACTTAATAGACTTAGTTGTGTTGAATTAAGTACGTTTACCTGATCTAAATTTCACTAAAGTAGCTTCTTTTATTGCTAATAGTTGTTAGCTAAGATCGTCTTTAAATAACGAAAGCTTCTTAAAACGCATGGTCTTCAATGCGCCTTATCTCGAAAACGAGCACGGTGACCCCCCACTTTTTTGGTCATTTTGGCAATAGTTGATCTTCACCTTACTGCATGGCAAGTTTTAAAACAATCTGTACGTGGGAACATTTTGGGCGCGAACGTCCTTAAGTGGAGCGTTAATTTCCAAGACCTTAATTTCACCCCAAATTCTGGATACCGTCCGAACACATAATAGCAACTACGAAACAATAACCTTCTCTTTCTGCACACTTATTTTCAATCTTTTACAATGTAAAAGCCTTAAAGATATATTGTCTGCAATATTTCCAGTTCATTCTTGCTTTCAGAAGAGCGGTTCTTGGGCATCCGTTTTTTTCTTGTACTACACAGTCAGCCAAAATATCTTTAGAGACATCAATAATTGCGTTAATTTTCTTCATTTTGAAAATTTGTTCCTTCTCTCACGTTAATTTCTTTTATTCCAAAGAAATTTTCCCTTCAATTCGCGTTAATTTAAGTCGCATTAATTTCAAAGACCTTAATTTACAGGAGCGTTAATTTCCTATAATAAGGTACATGTGTACACAATAAAATCTTGCCTGAAATGCCGATGATATGAAATAGTGAAAGAAATAAAACAGAGAACAGAATGAGTAAATTTGCATGAAAGACCACTTGTCAGGTGTACTTTTTTCAAATCCATTCCCAAAAAAACACTCAGATAACAAAATCTAAAAATCCAGATTGAAATAGACAATATTCGTATTCTCGGTATTGAACTGGAACTAGCTTGCAATGGAGGCTCATGCGGGGGAATATCATTAAAAATATTTGCATGTGAAAAGAATCCCCCGCATGAGCCTCGTTTGCAAGCTAGTTCCAGTTCAATACCGAGAATACGAATATTGTCTATTTGATTTGAAAAATCTCACTGAAGTATGGATTCAACAGATTCGTAATCTGTTTTTGGTCTTTAGTGAAAAAAATGCAAAATCCTTTTTGGATTCAAGAATCTGGATTCAGATTTTCCCAAAAAAATGCAGCCTTAAAATAATTATGCATTGTTAAGTAAAGAAAATAATGATCACAGTTGTGTTTGCAAAAAGAAATTCAGGGCTTCAATGAGGTTTTTTAAAGCTTTTTTGTAATTGCTGTATAAATTGCAAACATATAACTGGGAGGATCATTTCTTCACTTTACAAATCTCTTTCCACAAATGGATCATTCATATTCTTCTTTTGTCATAATTATGTAGTGTTGATATTTCTGCTTTGGTTTGCTCTTTATCTAACATCATATAAGGGTGTATTTGAAAAAACTCTAGATCTAAATCATACATATAAAAATAGTGATTGAGATTTGAAAACAAGACTACACGAGTGGGTATCGCTTCAATCAGTAAATTGGCTGCAATAAGCATTGCTATTCATTGAACTTCTTGCAATGAACATGGGCCAGTGTGCCAAAGTGTGACATCACAAAAACTTAAATTTGTGAAATTATGGGATTTGATAAGATTTTCGGAAAGGGCATGATGAAAAATGCCCGCTTGCCAAAAATCAGTATCGTAGTGCAATTTGGGGGTAAGATATTGGCACCTTAATGCTCCAATGACTCCAAACAAACCCTTCTAATTTTTCCTCAGTTCCAAAATTAGAAGGATTTGTATGGAGTCATCAGAGCATAACGGTGCCAATATCTCACCTCCAAATTGCAATAAGGTGCTGATTTTTGGCAAGCGGGCATTTTTGCCGCACAATTGCTAAAACAAGGGGATTCTAACTTTTGAGTCTGTGGATGAAATTCTAAAGTTTCACTATTAAAATGAAAGCTATAAAATGTAATTCAGAGCAGTACTGAGTACTAAATTATGCTGCAAAGTGGTTCTATCTTTTGAATCTGTGAGTCAATTCTTTGAGTACAAGTATAAGTGGAAGTATAAATTGAAAATTAAAATACTTTTCAGGAAAGATCTGCTCCCTGACTCAAAAAGCAAATGATTTGTCTCGGTCAATTTATTAAGATAATAAGTACAGTTTTTGCAGTCTTAGGAGAAAACGCTTTTCTATTTATTTATCAAAATATATAAAAAGCCTAAAATTTTGGACACATTTATTTTGGACATGTTTAGTTTCAGACATTTAAGTTCAGCTAAATACGGTAATTTTCAGACTACTGTACCATAAACTCTCGTATATAAGCAGCACTCGTTGATCATTTGCACTCCCTATTTTGAAGCTTGATTTGAGGGGAAAAAATTCAAAATGGAAATGAAATCATGTACTTCATGACAACATGTACTGTACTGATGTATAATTCATAAAAACTATGAGGAAAAACAGCAAAGAAAAATATACAACTAGAGAATGAGGTTTCCTGATAAACCTCATTCTCTAGTTGTATATTTTTTCTTTGCTGTTTTTCCTCATTATAGTTTTTATTGTAAGTACTTAAAAACAGCAAGATTTGGTTTGTGTTCGTTTTAATATAAGTTTCAATGTATAATTCATCCCCACCTTTTGAGCTTTGAAATTAATATTTTATTGCTTTATGGTGTTTAAGTAGAGTTAAAATTGTTGAAAACTAAAGATAAAAAAATTACCGTGTTTCTTTTGAGGATCATTCTTGAGGCCAAAAAAACAAAAAGAGCAACCAACACAATTTGATTGATTTCTTTTGTTTCGATCCAAACATACAACAAAGGAAATAAGTTAATGCTTCGCTTGAGTTGAGTACTGCAGTTTTCAGAAAAAAAGTAATTCTTCATGTTTCAGCTTTTTGCTAAAAAATAAATAAATACAGAACTAAGTTTCTTATTTGGAACAATTGCGACATCAAGGCAACATCAATTGCGATATCAAGGCAAAAAAGTCATGTATTTTGTTTGGGCCTTCCTTTTCACCATAGCTTTCAGTACATTTATAATTAACCAAGCTAACCAACATTAAAATGCAAATAAATGTAAATTGTAACAAAACAGATGTTAGGAGTGGGCTAATATAAGGTTACCGCATGGTGGTTTATGACAATTTTAAAAGGTTTTCACTGGCATATTCCATCAAGTGTGTGGGTTAACTTTACCAAAATGTCATTCAAATGTAATTTGCTGTCGCCAATACAAGAGCATGGGACTTAAAATGCTTTTTATTCTTTTATTCACACATAATATTGAATGAATTAGTGGTTAAAGTCCACTAGGCCTCTTTGCAGGCTCGTACACCTACATTTATTGCTTTGTGCTGCATTTTTTGTTCTTATTGTTGTGAATGCAGTGAACGAACTTGTGCAAAAGGTCAAGGAGAGAACAGGCCAGAAGAAAACTAAAATGACTCCAGATTCCCAGGTAAAGCAATAATTAATTAAGAAGTTATTTTGATGGCTGCTGTCTGTTGCACATGTTATACTGGCAGACCTTACATACTGCTAATGGAAGAATCTTTTGCCTGCATGCCAATCAAAAGTATTTCGTTCTGTATTGAGAGGGCTGTGTTGAAGAATAGACCTACAGTAGAGTAGTTCTCTCTACACAGCAAAATGATGCCTCAAATGTGGTTAATTAGGGTACAGCAAAAGTTGCATTGTGTGATGATATCATTTATTTGATGGCTTAGTAATCCCCACATGCTGTAGCTGGCAGTTGACTTATCTTAACCTTCACTTTCTAATGGCCAAACATGTTTTTTTTTGTAAATAACTTGACATGTTCCAGAATGGTGAAACATTCTATCATCAGAAGGTTTCATTTTAATTTTCGTTCAGGCTGGTATAGTTTCAATTTACATTTTTTAGATCATTATTTAAATTATGATATACACCTGTATAGCACTCTGTGGGAGTTGATAAATGAGAGCGAGTAATGCCATTTAGTTCAATTTAATTACTCCATTTATGAAATGGTGTGGTATAATCAATGATTGTGTTAATTACCTCTAGTAGAAAAAATATTTTTTTGCAACTCTTTCCAAGTTGTTCAAAACATGATCAGGTTACCACCATGCCCATTAAAAATATTAAACTGAAAAGTGGCTGCTACAGGACTTTCATTGAGCATGGGATTTGTGTCAATGCTCTGCTTTTCTCTCAGAGTAACTGGGGGTCAAACTGATATGGGCCATTTTATCTTGATCTGTGGAGTGTTTTGTTTCTTCTATTCTGTTAGAGAAGGTTTATTGCTTTGCTCTCTGGACTTTTTTAGCCCGGGGGGGGGGGGGGGGGGGTGGGGTACTCCCATATATAAGCTAATACATGTACCGGTAGGTATGTGCCGCTGTGAAGGGTATGGTTTTCAGGCAGTTTAGTCTGGAATAGGGTGTAGTAATCAGAGATTTTTGGTCTAGAATAGGAATAGAATTTAGTCTAGACTAAGTTTTCTGGTAAATGGCATTTAAAAATTGGTACGGCAGGCAGTACGGCATTTTTACTGACCCCTGTTAACTAATAACTGTGATAGTGACTTTCTGGAATAGGTCGGGGATAGGGTAGGCTTTTTATATGTTTAGTCTAGAATAGGGTTGCAAAATGCAGCTAAAATGGTCTAGTATAGGTTAAGGATCTCAGAGTCACAGTGGCACACCCCCACCCAAAAATTTGCAGAGTACCCCTCCCTCCCCCCCCCCCCCCCCCCGGGGGTTTTAGCTTCCATCATATTATTTAGGGATTGAAGTGGGCAAAAAGGCTGAAAACTCAAAATTGACAAAACATGTCGTCCGAGCCCTTTTCACGTGAAGCATCCCATATAATAGCGTAGGGAAGTCCCAGGCCCCAGTCCTCACTGGCAGTCCTGCTGTCCTGAAGTCATTTTCCACATTTTCCATAAAATTCTCCTAAAATTCAGGGTTGGATTTCATCTTAATTTTTGCACCCACTTGCCTGTTGGGTGAGTGACTTGCATAGTGTACTCACCCTTGCTCACTTACCCAAAACAATAATTGAAGGGCTCAGAATAACACTATGCTAAGTGACTTTTTGGGTGTTTTTTCATTTTGCTTAAAAATTGCTGACTTCTTGTATACAGGCTTGTTGTTGTGTGGTAAACATTGCCCTGTATTTTTTTTTGCTGTTTTGCGCTTCGTTTTCCAGAAAACACGGGCTAAAAAATGCAGTCGGCGTCTTCTGTTGTCTACTGTTCAAAACAAAAGACAAAAGAAACCGATTAAGTTCTTTGTTTCACGAAAATTAATGAAGCAGCACAAAGCGAAGTCGATATGAATGACAAAGGTATTTAATCCCTTAAAGTCCCCTTGATTATGCATGTGAAACTCCGTGGTGCAGTGTACTGAGCATTGCGCATTTGTCTCAGAGAGAATTGGCAGGTCTAAGTTTACTCAAAAACAGTTATTTTTTACGTAAAGCTGAAAATCCTACTCATCAATCCGGGCGAGTGATGTACATTTTGTATTCACCTGGAAGAATTTATACTCACATTTGGTGATCGGGCAAGTGCTAATATTGACCATCCATATGACTGGAGAGGTACCACAATCAAGGAGTTAGGACATCAAACTTCTCTTAATACATACTCTCTTGTTGTGTCCTTAGACAAAACACATTATGCAACACTGTCTCTCTCCACCCAGGTGCATAAAAAAAGAGATAACACTGTGATCCCATCCCATCCAGAGGGGAGCTGTAATACTCCTTGTTACTACATTCTATTGAATCAGAGATAAGCACCAATGCAAGGCTCTTGAAAAAATGTTCTTACCTCCTCAGTTACCTAAAAGACAACCACTATTAAACAAAAGTTTGTTTTTTGTCCTTTTGTTTTTTGAAAGCTGCAGGTATCAGTGAATGGACTTCAGGAGATTTTGTCTGGAGAACTTGAGTGGGATTTAGCAGGTAATAATATCCATGACATACTGACTTTTATGTACTTTTTGCCATTAGTACTGCGAATTTGGTTGTGCATGCATGGACAATAGTGAATAATTCTCTGGTTACCCTTTAAGCCCTAATATATATATCAACAGACTGTTTCTCCTCTCTAGTCTCTGTATACAGTCTACTCTTTTAAAGCAAAAACCCATGTAAGGCAGACATCAGTGGTTGGCTTTTTCTGGCTGAATTTCACTTCATTGTCTGTGATGTAACTCTCTACAAGATGGACACCTCTCTAAGACAGACAGAAGGTGTCCAGCTTAGAGCTCGCTCGCTGTATTTCAAGATGTTCGTACTTGTTGGGAGAGAGTGTTTAAGAATCAGCTTAATTTATCTTTGGTGATCATTTCGTTTATTCACATGATCTGTATTAATAATAATAAATTGCGCATTGATATTAAAAGAAGAAAATACATGTGAATGCTGGTTGTTCCTATTTTTAATGATTTTCTATCTTTTCCTTGCAATATAACAATCATATACCACAACAAAATAATATACATTTTGATAACTCTTGTGCACAAGGGATTAAAGGTTTAAAATTGAATTACTATTTATAAATGTAGCACCTGAATTTAATAAGTAAATTTTTCTTAGGTTGAGACAGTTACCATTAATACTTGAATCTCATTCAAATAAATTTTTGTTGTGTCTTTTTCTAAGAATATTTCTTAAAATGTGGCTTGTCATTCTTTACTATTTCAGATGTAAATTACCTGCTGGATGTTTTGACGCAGAAGAAACAACAGCTAGAAGCAGTATGTGAAATAAATAGTCTTGTAAAATTCTCCACTTGATTTTGTCCATGCCTAAATAGATGAACTTTATGGTAAATGTAACTGTAAAATTAATAGTTAGCATTGAACGTCTTGCTCTTGAGAAGGATGTAATGTTTGAATCATGTCACAAGCTTGGGACATGAGTGTATGACCTTCTGCGCACCAGTTGGTGCGCACCTTGAAAAGAAAAACTGTCATCTCCTTGAAAGCTCCTTGAAAATATTTTCTCCTGGAAAAGTTATTGAATTTCATCCAGAAGTACTTGAATATCATTGGAAATCATCCTTGAATGTTGGAAACTACAGCAAAATACAGAAACTTCATATTAATATCGCAGCACTGAGCACATAATTTACAGGTTAAGAAAAAAAAGTAGTCAAAAGATTAAATTTGAAATATTAGTATAGCCCACCTAACTAATTACCAAGTAAAAAAAATTGCTTTTCAATATTAAACATTTTGTTTATTTTATATTTTTAACATTATTTTTTTAATAACTTTATTCTGTACAGGATAGTCAAGCTGTGCAACATGAGCTTTTAAAGGATTTTCTTTCGCAAGTTAAACGTCACAAGCAAGAGGTACATCTAATAATACATGTATTTATGTTCTGGGCTACTGCATATTGCATGGTGTCAGGATGATTTCACACACATTTCACTCGTATTTTTAGTTATTGTACAATGTGTATGTTGTGGTTCAATTTTATCCTTGGTTCAAATTTTATTTTCCTTTGTTTGAAACTCATTATCATACATTACCATAGCCAAAAACAAATGAAAATAAAATTTGAACCAAGGATAAAATTGAACTACAACATATACCCTTATTATAATGTATGCAGGACCCCTATGGATACCCACCTCGTAGCTGAATGGGTTACCCCTTGAAATAAAGGATATCTATCTATCTATCTAAATTGCATCAGATCACATTACATTTCTTTATTGTATTTTCTGATAAATGCTAATTTTGATCCGATATAAGGTCGGCACTTCTTGAAATATAGCATGGCTTAAAATTGCATATTATTGAAATGCTGAATTTAAATTGCAAATTTCTGGGGACAGAAGAAAAGTTACTCTTACCTTACATGTATATGTTGTAGTTCAATCAGTGCTCGACCTTAGCGGTAGTCCACTAGCCCAGGGCTAGTAAAAATTGGGTTTGGGCCAGTAAAATTTGAGGACCACTAGCCACTGGGCTAGTCGTGTTAGAAGAGGTTTTGAAAAGATAAATAAAAAAATGTAGATCGCCAAAGAGAAAGAAAAAGAAAGGAAGGAAGGAAGGAAGGAATCGCATTTTATGATAGATAACTCCATGGCCGACTCCAGCAAAAGACTGCTGGGAGTACTGAACACTAGTGGGGCCCAGTAACTCACAGACAGGCTGCCGTCTTGTAATTTGATCATTGCCATCATGGATTTGGATCATCGCTTGCTCGCCACGCTTGATTAGGGCGCTTGATCAAGCATGAAAAGAATAGGCTCCTTTTTTTGCGAAAGTTTCAAGCGAATGCGATACTCCCAAGAAGAAGCAGTGTGACAATAAGAAAAAAGATGAAGCACAACCAAAAAGTCCTTCAAATTCAAAAAGGACAAGTGAGTCAAGTTCAAACACTCAACATTTTCATCCCGAGTGGAAAACAACATTTTCTTGGGTATATTACTCCGTCGCGGATGGGAAAATGTACTGTCAGACCATAAATAAACAGTTAACCAACCTGTCATTAGTGTGTTAATTTAGATAGTTAACCATTTTATTTTACTACTCTTCTGTTCAGCAAAAGCCATGTACTTTTACTTGTAACTCAATATCTTCTTCCTCTTTCATCGTCGCTGGTGGACAATCAACAAGCTCTGCATGATTGTACAGTAATAATCTCGCCAATAAATCAAACATAAAAAGCACAACATCAGTTTATTAGTATTCAGACAATCAGATGATTCTGGTGTTTGTGGACTTGCCTACAAGTTGAACTCAGTGAGTGCGGAGCGCGATCAAAATGAAGTGAGCGCGGAGCCCGACCGAAATAAAAGTGAGCGCAGCGCGCGACCGAAACCTCGAGCCTAAGGCTTGGCTATCAGGTGATGCCAGTTGGCTAGTAAATTTTAAACCTCACTAGCCCAAGGACTAGTAAGTTAAAAAGTTAAGGTCGAGCAATGTCAATTTTATCCTTGGTTCAGTTTTCATTTTCCTTTGTTTGATATTCATTATCATATATTAACATCACTTATGTCCAGAAATGCACGTAACCCGGACCTTGGGCACTTCATATTACACACAATTATTTGTAATTTCCATATGACTTCATGTTTGACAGAATTGCTTGTGTTTAGGTGAGAATTAGGTCTAGGGGACACTTCATGATGTCTATCATAAAGAGCATGAATCTTCTGGACATACCTCATTAACATAGAAAAGAACAATGAAAAATAAAACTTGAACTAAGGAAAAAATTGAACTACAACATATATATTGAAATCTAGAAATATCGAGTTTAATTAAGTAAGGATGCCTTCTAATTTTTTCACACCCTATCAGAAACCTTGAATTTTTATGGAACTTCTGCAAGACAAAGTCTGGCATCCGTGACTTAGATAAAGGCTTGCTGCAAAATGAATCAAGCTTATTATCATTGGTCATTATCATGGTACACTTCCATGCTTGCCACATCTACAGATTTCCCACTAGTAGTCTTAGTTGAAATGATTTCCATTATTAATTATTGTCATTGGCTGCAGTCACATTACAGAGTTATTACAATTCATGGCTAAAAAAAAATAGAAATAAATTGCATTACAAAAAAATATATATTATAAACTAGAGATAGCCATAGGAGGTCCGCAAAAGAGTCCTAGACCCCATTCTAGGCAGACCCCGATATTCAAATTGTTCACATCAAATTCTAGTGTTTTGAATCTTTATGGGAAACCCTTCTCAGTACTAGCAACAAAACAATAGAATTTGATGTAAATACCATTGCCAACTCTCTTAATATATAACTGCAGTCATTACATAACTACATTTTCATGTAGCAGTTCTTTAATATAAAGTCTTTTCACTCTCAATAGCAACTTGATCAGCTGACACGAGAAGTGAAACTAATTGATGAAGACATGAAGAGAGTTAAGGAGATGATAGCAAGCCATAACCGTCAATATCCAATGCCAGTTCCTCTAATGCTACCTGGGGCTGAACGACTCATGGTTGGTGAAGTGGTATGTACATGTGATATAACATAAACTAACGTGTATGTGGAGTGATTGATCTTGTGTTCTGGGGGATGTAAGAACTCTATGTGGGTTGGGGGGGGGGGTGGTATTGTTAGTTCTTGCATTGCTCTGAGGGTTCAATTTTGAATTAGTCTACTTTGCAATTCTGTCTAACTGGCTAATGATTGTTGGAATTGGCCTGGTTTCTGTGTCATTAGCTGTTATACTTTGTCAGAACCCAAACGATAGACTAGTGCATGGCCAGTGTACTCTCTTATGCCAACTCACCCAGATTATCCGTGAGTCTCCCGGATTTGGAGTGAATCTTCTGGTCTCCCGTGCCAGTCACTAATTGATACCGGCACTAATTGATTGATACTAATTGATACTAATTGAAGGGGTGAGTAGAATAAAGCCCTAAATGACTTCTGATCAACTGCTAGATTCTCCTTCCAGTTTGTCTTGTATATGCTCATGTAACAAAGGGAGAATTTGGCTTCAGATGAGGAGTCACTTAGGGCCTTATTCCAAATAATGTTTGGAATAAGGCCCTAAGTGACTCCTGATCTATAGTCAAATTCTTCCTTTGTTACATGAGCATATGCAAGACAGACTGTAAGAAGAAAGCAGTTGATCAGAAGTCACTTAGGGGTTTATTCCACTCACCCGTTCAATTGATACCGGTCACTAATTGGTACCGGTCACTAATACTTTGTCAGAACCCAAACGATAGACTAGTGCATGGCCAGTGTACTCTCTTATACCAACTCACCGGATTTGGAGTGAATCTTCTGGTCTCCAGTACCAGTCACTAATTGAATCTCTCAGATAAAAGCGACTTTGGATCTTTTCTCTACAGTAGGCCAAGATTGTAACCCAAATTTACCCCAATTTTTATCAAAATTGTCTTAGGAATGCAGGAAATGGCAATCTTAGAGGGTGTAAATTCGAAACAAATTTTCGGTGCTTGCAAACAATCTCCTCATTTATCATCTGTAGAGGTTGGCATCCCTGGTACTGGTACTACTACATTATTATAAGTTTTTAATTAGCTTGTGTGCTACATTCAGCAGTAATATTGGAAATGAGGCATTTTCAGGTTCCTGTCAGCAAACATTCTTGTTGTTTTAATATCCTTGTCCTCTCTCACGACCACACTAGCAAAATTTTTGGTTTAACCTATATTGTGTTCAAATAAAGGATGTTGTTGTTGTTGTTGTTCTGGAAATTTTCTCTTTATATTCATATTTATATATAATTATGCGGGACTGATATCTCTTTTGTTTGTTACAGGATCATGCTGTACCGACCACTCCCACAGCCAAAACTGCACCGTTGTCAGTAGGCTCTGATGTGGAACCTTCAACTAGGTGACTATTTCATACTTTGGTACTTTATTGCTAGATGTATTAATATTGTGGTGTCCATAAAGTGTGGGTTGACTGTACTGTGGCCGTAAATTGTTTGGCAAACAGTTGTTTACGGGGGTGGCTGCTTACTGTGAGGTGGTTGCATATAGGGGGTGGCTGCTTACGGGGGGGGGGGGGGGGTGGGGGTGGTGGTTGCTTACGGGGGGTGGTTGCTTACAGGAGGTGGATGGTTACGGGAGGTGGTTGCTTACGGGAGGTGGTTGCTTACGGGAGGTGGTTGCTTATGGGGGTGGTTGCTTACAGGAGGTGGTTGCTTACAGGGGGTGGCTGCTTACAGGAGGTGGCTGCTTATGGGGGTGGTTGCTTACAGGAGGTGGCTGCTTACAGGAGGTGGTTGCTTATGGGGGTGGTTGCTTATGGGGGTGGTTGCTTACAGGAGGTGGTTGCTTATGGGGGGTGGCTGCTTACGGGAGGTGGTTGCTTACAGGAGGTGGCTGCTTACAGGAGGTGGCTGCTTACGGGAGGTGGCTGCTTACAGGAGGTGGTTGCTTATGGGGGTGGTTGCTTATGGGGGTGGTTGCTTACAGGAGGTGGTTGCTTACGGGAGGTGGCTGCTTACAGGAGGTGGCTGCTTACGGGAGGTGGTTGCTTACAGGAGGTGGCTGCTTACAGGAGGTGGTTGCTTACAGGAGGTGGTTGCTTACGGGAGGTGGCTGCTTACAGGAGGTGGTTGCTTACGGGAGGTGGCTGCTTACAGGGGGTGGCTGCTAACGGGAGGTGGTTGCTTACAGGAGGTGGCTGCTTACAGGAGGTGGTTGCTTACAGGAGGTGGTTGCTTACGGGAGGTGGCTGCTTACAGGAGGTGGTTGCTTACGGGAGGTGGCTGCTTACAGGAGGTGGTTGCTTACGGGAGGTGGCTGCTTACAGGAGGTGGCTGCTTACAGGAGGTGGCTACTTACAGGAGGTGGCTGCTTACAGGAGGTGGTTGCTTACAGGGGGTGGTTGCTTACAGGGGGTGGTTGCTTACAGGGGGTGGTTGCTTACAGGGGGTGGTTGCTTACAGGGGTTAGTAGCTTACGGGAGGTGGTCGCTTAGGAAAGGTGGTCACTTTCAAGAGGTGGTCGCACTTGAATGTTTAACTGTATACTGCAGCGTTATTTAGTTGTTTATTTACTTTTCAGTCATGATGATTCATGTGACCAAACAGAAGCTGCTCAAGATGGCTTCAATGGGAGTCAACATGTAAGTACAATAAAATTGTGACATGACCAGAAGCAGATCATCTTCTCAGATTAATACACTGCAGTGGTGCAACTAGGCTTGAGAACTAGAGATCATGACTTTAACCGACTTTTTTTTTTTTCATCCTTCAAGGCAAACCTTGTAAGACCTTTTTATCAATATGGCAGCTATAATTGTGACCCTATTTTGGAAAAGGTGGTTAAAGGTGAAAGGCGTTTTAACGCGTTTTAAATGAAAACGCGTTTATTTGTGTTTAAACACCGTTTAAACGCGTTAAGAAAATGTTTAAACGAGTTTAAATAACGTTTAAACGTGTTAAAGAAACGTTTAAACACGTTTTTGGTAAGGTGGATGTTTCATCTAATCGAGCGTTTAAACGCAATAATTATTTAAATTATGTCAGACCAGTAGCGGGGTTTTGAAATAAAGGCGTATAAAATGACGTTATTTGATAGCTGCTGAAAAATACTAAAACAAGTTATAATATTATTAAAGGCGACTAAGGAAGATCTATGTATTTATATATTTTCATCAGTATTTAATGTGTAAACGACATACCTCTCTTGAGTCACTTGAGTGTGAAGTAAAGTCGATTCCAGTGACAAATCTACTAATACAAAACTTGCCGGGATCTACTGTCTAAATAATCGCTGTAAGAGATTTGTACTTGATACTTGGGGCGATCGAAATAAATAAATTGAAGTTGAAAATTGAAGCTTACCAACTCTCTACCTCATGCCAGACTGCATTTGTAGCACAAGTCTCATCTTGGGCCATCTCACTTTTCACATTATATTTGGTTCGGTTTTGAGCGCATAAAACATGAACCACACAAACCACGCGCCGGAGAAATCGCTGCATTGTATGAACTCCAGTTCGAGAAAAACTTGTCACACTCCACAGCACTTACAGTCAATTTATCCCTTTTTAATGATGTTTCAAACGATTTAATTCACAAAAGTGAATTTTCCTTTGAGTAAGAAGATAAAATTATTACAAGAGTGCAAATATTTTCGGCTGTTGAATTGAATAGATCAAGCACCAGTCGGGACTTTGCAAGCGGCCTCAAAGTAAATGGCATGCCATTTGAAAAATGTCTTAGCAAATAAATTTCCAAGTCTAATTTCATTCCTTAAAACAAATGTTTTCACCTGTACTGTTACGATTTCTAGTGTTTTTTGTGAGCAGAACTTTGGTTCTTTCATAAACGTGACTGAAGCTTGTGTGCATACGTGCTCAGGAATGTGACCTCAGGTCCCTCGGGACCAAACAGAGTTATCTGCTAAAATGTAATAGAGCGTTTTCACTCACGTGACCTTCAGTCCCGTGGGACTCAAATGACAAAGGCCATGGCAGCCATGTTGGTGTTCCTAACAAAAGAAGTTAATTAAAATTCTTTTGTACGGGAACACCAATATGGCGGCTATGACGTCAAGTGAAAACGCTCTATTGGCTAGCTGTCACAATGTTTCATTTTCCCACCGCTCGTGTTACAAAAATAATTATTCAGTTCTTGTAAGAGCGGCAATAATTTTGGCAAGCATTCTATTTTTACTGGATCGACAGCTTCAAAAATATTTCTTTTTCTTTGTCACTTGCAATTTTAGTTGAAGTTTTAAAAGCACTGTCTTATCCAACAACACATGGTGATCTACAGTCGGTGAAAACACGCATTAGGAAGCTGTCTTTGTCTGCTGAAATCAGGATGATAGTCCGGTACATGCAGACGAGTCTACAAAGCCACATTTATACTAAATGTTTTTTCGTTTTTTACACATGTAACATATTTCCTACTTTGTCTTCACCTGTTTCAATCGCTGCTGTTGTAATCTGGATTATTGTACTGTAATAAAATTGCGTGTTTATCAGAACCATGCACAGTCGCTGAAACAGAAATTTGATTCCTGATTGATGATGTGATGTGATCTCTCGTGTCTTGAGCTGAGCGGTGAACATGGCGAAGGATGGAATCTACCCGTTAAAGAAATTGTTTGCTGTAGACATCTTTCTTTCGTATTTATTCAAAATGAAAAGGAAAATCGCCATTGGTATGTTTTGCTATGGAATCGTTTATTTTAAGACCTTGAGGTGGATGTTGCTTTGAAGATTCTTGTCTTATAAACGAGAATGACCGAGGGTTAGCTTGAAATATAAAAATTATGTCCTTGACTAATATTACCGAGACCAACCTTTATCATGCAAATTAAGTTTGTTTTAGCACTTTCACGGGTAGTTTAATTTCTAACACTAGCATAAACGAGGAAAACATCGCTCCTGTGGGGGGAGCTCGGTTGTCATCACCAGACCGTGACTCTAATTTATGAGCAAATTTATTACGAATAATAATGTGGAAACGAGCTGGGATGATAAGTTATTGGCGAAATAAACGCAGAACATTTTTGTACAAGCGTTTAAACGCGTTGCAAAAGTGTTTAAATGCGTTAAAATAGTGTTTAAACGCGTATATAAAGTGTTTAAATGCGTTAATTACCCTTCGTTTAAACGCGTTGTAACACCATTACGGCAATTCACCTTTGACCACCTTTTCCAAAATAGGGTCACAATTATTGATTTTACCCCCTGGGTATCCCAAAATGAATGTTGAAATTAATTGTTAACAAAGAAATGTATTAATTTCAATGGTCATTCATGGCTCAGGAAAAACAAAAGGTTAAGCTTGCCCTGTTTTCAAGCAAGTCTTCAGTTCAACTTGCCAGGACAAGTTTTTATAAATTGTTACTTAGCTTAGTTCACAGGCGGCTTGTCCATAGCCTTGCCTGTTGGGCAAGTGAGCATAGAAAGTTACTTGCCCGACACAAAAATGTACTTGTCCCAAATGACCAGACTGGACTTTTTTTTCGAGCCCTGTCATTATATGGGATGCCCAAAGGGGGAAGATCAATATGGTTGCCACGTAGGTAAAGAAAAGGTGTATTTGATGTGTCAACTTTCTATGCTGCATCAAGCAATTTGTATGTGGCATCAGTAAGTCACAAGAAGATCAAATGACAACATGACTGCTGTAATGATAATTTTTTTGTCTTGATTTAATTGCTTCTGTTTGTTACAGGGAGCAAAGCATTTGTTGTGTAGTACTAGTCTGGCTTCAAGAAGAAAAAGAATTCACCAACACTTTGATGATCTTGAGAGATGTTACTTTTCCATCAGACAAGGAGATTTACCAAGTGAGAACCATGTTCATATTTGTGGCATAAAACAAATGAAAGTTAACCTCATTTAAAGGACTGTCCCCTAAAAGGTGTTGTCCCCATACTTATAGGAGGTGCCCCCTTACATTTTATGGGTGGTTACCCTCATTGCACGTGATGTATCCCCATTTTAGTTGCGTCACTGTATGGAAGGTGTTGTCCCCATACTTATAAGAGGTGCCCCCTTACATTTTATGGGTGGTTACCCCTCATTACACCTGATGTATCCCCATTTTGGCTTCGGTTACTTTTAGGGGTGCCGCGCTATATAGCGAAAAACAACTGTATTAGCGCATGCTAAAATAGTGAATTAACCTCGCGATCATATGGCGAATAAAATTGTCATTTTGAGAGAAAACGATTAATATTATCAAGTTTCTAAACAAAGTAATTTCTCTTGAGTCAGCAATTGCATGATTGAAAGAAAAAGAAAATCTGATTAAGAGCAACTACACATGTACGGTATGTAACATTTTGTGTTTGAGCAATTTTTGAGTGACATTTCGTTCTTTCGTAACTTATAAAATTTGAATTTTTGCATTTTTGAACTTTAATTATTTTTGTACTTTGCTGACGCAATTTGACGACATTAAATTCGCTAATACAGTTGTTTTTCGCTATATAGTGCGGCACCCCTAAAAGTAACCAAAGCCCCCATTTTAGTTGCATCACTGTATGGAAGGTGTTGTTCCCATACTTATAAGAGGTGTCCCCTACCTGTAGATATAGTGACAGATTTATTCTTATTACACTCATTGTTTCCCCCATTTGAGTGGCTATGCTGTATCAGAGAGATGCCCTGTTATGAGTATTGTCCCCATACAGTGGACCCTGACTACTTTGGGACACCTCCACAGGGATGAAGCTAAGAGCCGGCTACCGGCTAATTTCACCACCTGGAAGAGAACTTAACACCGGCTGAAATTTCGCTAGAAAACAAAGACTTTGGGAGATTTTGAATGTGAACAAGCCAGAAAAACCGGTTCAACTTGTTAATGAGCCTGCTAAGTGTTTTCTTAGCTACATCCCTGCTTCCATTGAGGAGGCACCTCCATTAGGGGACACTTTTCCTGTTCCCAGCCAGCAAAATGCTCATATAATCTTTGCGATTATTACCTCTATTAAAGGGGCACCTCTGAGTCTATTAAGAAAGGTACCACTGTACTTATAGGAGTTAAAAATTGTTTTCAGTCTCACATTTTCACACCCCCTCTCCCTTATTCACTTTGCCCCCTCCCTCCCCCCCCCTACATTATTTATTAGTACAATATTTGAACTAAATTTTTATTCATTTCATTTTTGCCAGGCGATGCTGGAACAGCAGATGCCCTGGATTATTTCACTGACAGTCTTGCCAAGTTTACAAAGTTCAGTGGTTTCCGCTGCTTAGCAACACTTAGTTATGCCAGTGATATCTACAGTGGTTCTAGCATTGTTTCAAGGTCAGTAACATGTGATAGATCAACACAGCTACTTGTTTCAGCAAGGGCACACAGTCAATTCTCTCTAAGATGACACCGTTGGGACCCGTACCAACTGACCATCTTAGAGAGGTGTTCCCTTATAGACAGTCGAGGTAACCTGACACCTGTTATCCTTAGATAGTAAAACAGAAGGTATGTACTTTAAACTTCAGAGCTGTCAAATGAACTTCTGGTTATTATTAGTTTTCAGGGTGACGTCTTAAGTGTCCGCTGTCTGTTTTAGAAAGGTTCCATCTTAAGGAGAGTTTAGTTACAGACAAATGTCCGAAGACCAGCAGGGACCAACTCCAGGTGTCTGTTTTAGGGAGGTGTCTGTCTTATAACAGAGGGGTCCATTAACCTGGGCTTTTTTTGAGTTCCTGAGCCTGGGGGGGGGGGGGAGGTAATAAGTTATACGGCCACAATCTTGGATCTGCCATCTTGGATTTCTGAAATTTTTTAAAACCTCTTAAAAACCGTCCAAATTGACTCAAAATTAATCAAAACCAATAAATAAATGCTAAGTGATGTAAAAATATAAAAGTTATACCAATAAACATTGTTTTTCTTCATTCAAAGGTACAAATATGCAAATTTCAAAAAACGTGGCTGTCAAAATTTTGTTGCCATGGAAACATCAAGTCACGTGATCAATAAATTGTCATATGAAATTGTTGCCAAATAAATTTTAGAGAAAGTCACAAAGTTTGATGGCGTTTGAATATATATTAAAGAAGTTATGAATGTTGAAAGTTGGCGCGGCACTTTGTGCCCCCTCCCCCCCCCCCCCCCCCCCCCCAGGCTGAATAGGGTTAAGAGAGAGTTGACTGTATGAAAACTGTATTCCAAACATCTTTGTTTTATGACAACTTTCCAGACTTTAGATTTGTAATATTGCTTAATTTGCCACATGTACACTTTCATTGCAAAGAATTTCAAATTATAATTGTTGTCAGCTTGTGGGTAATATTATTCAAAAGATTGAAATTACCGGTAAATGACAAAAGCCACAAAACTGCAAACTGTCTTGAAAAGCTTTCCTTTAATGCAAGGTACTACATTCATAGTGGGGCGCGGTGCTTTAGTTGTTAGCGCGTCTGACTTCAACCTGAAGGTCGGTGGTTCAAGCCTGGTCTCTGCCGTTATGTTTTTAATCCTTAGACAAGAGACTTTGCTTCACGTTGTCTCTCTCCACCCAGGTGTATAAATGGGTATTGGCGATATAATGTTGGGGGTAACCTTGCCATGGAGTAGCATCCCATCCAGGGGGGAGTAGTAATACTCTCACTCACTTCATGCTACAGAAACCAGGCTAAGCTCTGACAGTTGTGAGCCATTAGGCTTGTGAAGACTTACCTTACAACATTAATAAGATGCTTGTTTTCTTTCTCCACACAGTATTGAATTTGACCGTGATTTTGACTACTTTGCAATTGCTGGTGTCACTAAGAAAATCAAGGTACCTTATAAACTCGGTGTTAAATCTTACCCTGTTTGTTATCATTGTACTTAACCCTGTAATTCCCAAGAGTGGGAAAAATCAAAATTCAAGAAAAATCCCAAATTTCATTGTGTAAAATATTGAAAAACAACACCACATGTCCCCATTATTGACTATGGGAGTGAAAGGGTTAAGCATGTGAAAACATCTACCTTATGCTCACTAAATTTTGCGCGTACTATTAAATTTCGCGAAAATTAATACTCACGAAAAAAAGAGTGCGAAAATTAAAAACCGCGAAATTTAATATACTATATTATACTGTATAAGAAAACAATGCATAAATTATTAAGGTCGAGGAGATCTTGGCACTTTGACTCGGGAACCTCAACGTTGACGACGCCACCTCGTACAGATACCACGCAGCTCTTAACAACCTCGTAAAAGTAGAAAATCTGTAACTCTTGATATTTCTCTATAGCTATATGTGAACATTCTTTTAGGGCTTGGGAGATTAAAGAAATGCGCGAAAATTAGTAAGAATAAGGTATTATCATCAGTATACAAGGCCAAATATTAAACTGCCCTCACTGAAGCTTTCAGTTAGCGGGCCAAATACTAAGCTGCAGGCTGCACGCTTGATTATTTGACATTTATAAAGACTTTGCATAATTTGGCCTTGTATATTGGTGATAATGACATGACTTTTGTCGTGCATATTGTTTATTTCAAATTTGTAGCCCTTGTAGCACCATTTTCACCCTTGCTGCGCTCAGGCACAAAGGGTGCTACTCAGACCACAAATAAACAATGTGCCCTCCAAAAGTCATGTTGTCCTATTTTTACTTGCTAACATTTATACTTACCTCTCATCATCTGGCAAATGTCATCGTGATTTTTGGAGGACTTTGCATGCGAGGTAAACTTAGTCAGTTGTAATTTTTTTAAATCTTTTCAGAGTGTGAGTTTGTTTTTGGTTTACTTTAGGTGTTTGAATATGGAACAGTTATCAGAGATGTAGTAGATATTCACTGTCCTGTCAATGAAATGGTTTGCAATTCAAAAATCAGGTAAGAAGGGGCCAAGCTGCACAGATCTATCTGAGGAAGGTCTTTATCTTACAAAAACGAGCTCTTCGGCTAATGTTCTTTGCTGGTAATAGATCTCATACTATTCCTTTGTTTGTCTCTGCTAATGTTTTACCCCTCAATATGCTTTATTTTGAAACAGTTTGTTCTCTTATGCATGACGTATCTACTAATTCTGCGCCTCAGAATATCTGTGATCTTTTTACCTGTTCATCTGACGTTCATACATATAACACTAGATTTTCTAATGCTGGGAATTTATATATTAATAAATCAAGACTGAGTATTTATCTTAATTCGTTTTCCATTTTCGGAGCTAAGTTGTGGAATTGTCTGAAGCCTAACCTGTGTAAACTTAGGAAAAAACCTTTCAAAAATAAAATTCACCAATTTTTACTTGCGGTACTTGGTAATGAGGATGATACTGTTGATTTCTCTACGTTAATGTTGAAAATTACCAATTATCATTACTGCGCCTTTCAATAACATGCGGAATTTGAAATTCAAATCTCCACCGACGGTTGCGTTATTCCCTGCCGTCAATCTTAATTAATACGAAAGCCAACGGACCATGTAGAAAAGAAACAAACAAAATGGATCGAAATCTACCAATCATAATGCACGGACGTGACCTTTTGAACTCATTGAAGTGAAGATCTGTTTCCCGAGAGGTAAGCTAAGATAATTGACGGCAGTGTAAAACGAAAGCGTTGGTGGAAATTTGAATTTCAAATTCCCCATGTTATTGAAAGGCGCAGTAATCAGACTCCAGCTATTATTTTAATAATAGCTGGAAGTATTAAAATACTTCCTTATCTTCTATGTGTTATTATAGGTTCTTGCACTACTCATGTAAATGCTAGCTATCTGTGAATGTGTGTGTATACCTATTTATTTATTTTATTTATTTTATTTATTTTATTTATTTTATTTATTTATTTATTTATTTATTTTATTTTTTTATTATTATTATTAATTAATTATTTATTTATTATTATTTACCTGATTTTACTAATAATTTGTAATAATTTGTAATAAATAAATAAATTTGTTATAATTTGTAATACTAATAATTTGTGATTTTACTAATAAATTTGATTGTAAATTATACAACCTGCCTTGATTAGCTTTGCTATATGCGGGTTGTATATTTCTCTAATTTGTTAAATTTAAATTATTGAAATAAATGATGAAAAAAAATGATAATGAAGTAAAGTCAATTTCTGATCCAAGTTATGGTATTCTAACTCTTGCATTTCTGAATAAAATCTTAGCAATACTTTCCTATAATGCTGTTTATTAATTACGTACAAGGTGTTTCTCACGTGTTAGTCTAAAGATAAAATCCTGTGGCATGAACATTCATTTGGAACCACTCATTAGTTCTTCCCTGCGGTTGTGTTTAATACATGTAAGCTGTACAAGGTGACAGTTCTAACTTTGGAGTCTGTAAACAAAATCCAGCAGTGTATCAAATGAAAGCTTTTGAACAGTACTTTATATGGTGTTATTTCTGATGCTGTCCAAGGTTGTTCTAACTTTTGAGTTTGCAGGTAAAAGCGCCAAAAAGAATCTTAAGGAAAATCAGAAATAGCATGAATTAAAGATGTTTGCTTGCATGAAATTTGGTCTGTTACAGTTGCTCCCATTAAAGCGGTTTTTGGTTGAGTGTTTTGCATTGCTATGCTCTGTGATTGGCTAAAAAATAATGCGCCACTTTCTAAACCAATCAGAGATGAAACAAAAACCAATTATGACTTGCATGCACGCGTTTTCCCGCGCTTGGCACTGGATACATGTATTTGCTTCGAGCTCTGATTGGTTCATTGGATTGTCTGTGTCTGTTATGATTGGTCAGAGTAATTACTTTGGTTTTGGTTTTATGACACTCAATTGAAAACTGCGCTATAATGTAGGCATTTTGTTTTCTTTGCAGTTCTATCTGCTGGAGCTCATATCACAAAGGGTTATTGGCTAGCAGCGACTATGAAGGAACTGTAACACTCTGGGATGCCTTCACTGGATCAAAAACAAGATCTTTTCAGGTATGTTTCTCAAACCTGGCAGGTACCGTATGAAGTATAGTCTGCCGGTG
The DNA here is from genome assembly GCA_022457155.1 of Cladopsammia gracilis. NCBI lineage: Eukaryota > Metazoa > Cnidaria > Anthozoa > Scleractinia > Dendrophylliidae > Cladopsammia > Cladopsammia gracilis. The sequence continues at coordinate 1,509,692 of JAJGOT010000150.1, read as the reverse complement.
CGTTCGAGCCGAGTGGTCCATACAGGCCAGCACTTAGGAGTATGTCTATTCCCCCCTGGATGGGATGCTAGTCCATCACAAGGTTACCCCCCTCCCCCGTGGACTTCTCCATCCGGACTCCGGCGCACTGACCATTAGGCCACCGTGCTTCCCAGTACTGTACGAGTGGCTGTTGATTATTTTGTGACTACATCGTCATATTTGAGCAATTGTATAAATCATCTGTTAATGGGTTTATCAATTGTTTTTGAAAAATGTTCATAGAGTACTGAGTATTAACGTTGCGCATTGTACATTTAGGAACACGAGAAGAGGTGTTGGAGCGTAGATTTCAATCATGTTGATCCCAAACTCTTATCATCAGGGTCAGATGATGCGAAAGGTAATTGGTTGTTTGGTTTTTGTCTGTGGTGAAAACACTCACATAAATGTCCAATTTTCTCAAACTCCCCCGCACATTTGCATCATGTTCGTTCTGTCGTAACAGTTAAGTTGGTCACATATTTCGTACAGTTTTGACCAAAAATATAGCAAAATCCCCATCAGTTTGCCCCTTTAAATGTGACAAGGCTGACAAATCCTGGTTCTCATGTCATGGCCGATGGCACCCTTATCGCTATTGAAATGTTTTCTTTTTTTTCAGTCAAGTTATGGTCAACAGACATGGAACACTCTGTGGCTTGTCTGGAAGCCAAAGCTAATGTTTGCTGCGTAAAATTCAACCCAGAGAGTAGATACCATTTATCCTTTGGCTCTGCAGGTATGAATATAAACGACTGACAAGATTAGGAAAATACATTTGGACCTCTGGTAATACCAGAAAAGGTCGCCTGGGAGGAGTGTTCCCAATCCCTCCCCCAGGTATTTTTTCGCCAGACGAATGATGGCCGTGGGAGATCTGAGTGCAAGATAAGGGTTGTCGCTTACAAACGATCTGCAATAGAGCGGTTTTCATTTGAGTGTCGAAAGTAATTTCGCATTATGCCTTGTGATTGGCTTAAAAATCTCGCGCCACTTTCTCAACCAATCAGAAGTAAACTTGCACGCACGCGTTTTCCCGCGCTTGGCGCCGGCGACATGCCTTTGATTCAAACTGTGAGTCGTTCGTTGGAACTCAACTGAAAACTGACCCGCCGCAGGTTAGAGAAGGTTTATTTTTATTTTATTAGCTTTGCAGAGGAACAGATATACATAACACAAATAATAACATCAGTAGATGAATTGGCAGGGTGGCCGCAACAGCAGATTACGTTTGAGAGGTTAATCTTGATCTTATAACTCTGGGCCGAGTTGTTCGAAGGACGATTAGCGCTAATCCAGGGTTAATTACCTTGACAACTCATATGTTCTCTTGACAGTTAATCCAGGATTAGTGTTAATCAGGCTTTGAACAACTCGGCCCTGTAGATCTTCTGGAGCCATTTGCAATTGTGTTGAGTGCAAACAAATTTGTTTTCTTTCATAACAGATCACTGCGTCCATTACTATGACTTACGGAACACAACCAAGCCAATAACAGTTTTCAAAGGCCACAGAAAAGCTGTATCCTACACAAAATTTATCAACACAGAAGAAATCGTGTCTGCGTAAGTCTGCTGAAGCGCTCTTTTTATTATAAGACGTTCTCTCTACTATCTTTTATCTTAAAATCATGATTTAATGCTATCAAATCGACTTTTGAACAACCGGACCCAGTACTTATATGTTGCACTGTTCGTTTTTCAAATTTTCTCCACTTGAAATTTTATACAATATATACAATACAATATACAAAACTTTGTTGTTCGGGCGATCAGTGCTCATAATGATAATAAATAAAAGTTTTGAAACTGACCTGTTAAAAAATTTTTTTTATAAAAAGTTTAAAAGTTTTTCTAAATTTTCGGTCGCTCACTGCGGCCTTAATCAGAGAATGAATGTTCTTTTTGTGGGAAACAAGTTATTCAAAATCCTTGAAATTCTTAGAATCGTGGCATTCAACCATCGACCCTAATTGTGTCAACGAACGGAAGCCATTCCCAAGAGTATACCTACCAATTGTCAAGGATTTTGAATAACTTGTTTCCCACAAAAAGAACATTCATTCTCTGATGAAGGCCGCAGTGAGCGATCGAAAATTTAGAAAAACTTTTAAACTTTTTATAAAAAAAAATTTTAACAGGTCAGTTTCAAAACTTTTATTTATTATCATACAATACTTTATTTTTCACATTTCCATGACATTTTTGTTACAAGAAAATATATATCTAGCTAAAGTAAAATTACTAAAACAATAGGACGAATAACTAAATATAAATAACATTTGAGGAAATGCCTAGCGTCTAAGTTAACCATACAGTTTTCTAGTTAGACACTAGTCTTGTAAAGTATCAATTCACATGTTCTGTAAACAGTTTAACCTTTTAATCCCTAATATCAAAATACACATTCTTCTTTCTTGTTCCCATGCATTAAATAAAGCAGTAATGGAAAAAAATGTTAAATTATCAAGAGAATTCATCTTGGGTGATCATATCCCTAATTTTCCTGACCTTTGATTGATAAAGCATTGATATTACAAGGAGAAATTTGACGCTGATCACTGTTGGGGCTTAAAGGGGTATGAGCAAAGGTGTATCTGTTGCAGGTAAAATCCGGTCTCAGGTTAGATCAGTATTCAATCTAGGTTAAATGTGTACCCAGTATTCAATGTAGGTAAGTTAACCCTAACTCCAGCACAAAGCTAACTCAAGCTAACTCTAACACAAAGCTAACCCAAGCTAACTCTAACACAAAGCTAACCCAAGCTAACTCGAATACAAAGCTAACCCTAGCTAACTCTAACACAAAGCTAACCCAAGCTAACTCTAACACAAAGCTAACCCTAGTTAACTCTAACACAAAGTTAACCCAAGCTAACTCTGACACAAAGCTAAACCCTAGCTAACTCTAACACAAAGCTAACCCTAGCTAACTCTAACACAAAGCTAACCCTAGCTAACTCTAACACAAAGCTAACCCTAGCTAACTCTAACACAAAACTAACCCTAGCTAACTCTAACACAAAGCTAACCCAAGCTAACTCCAACACAAAGCTAACCCTAGCTAACTCTAACACAAAGCTAACCCTAGCTAACTCTAACACAAAGCTAACCCTAGCTAACTCTAACACAAAGCTAACCCTAGCTAACTCTAACATAAAGCTAACCCTAGCTAACTCTAACATAAAGCTAACCCTAGCTAACTCTAACACAAAGCTAACTCAAGCTAACTCTAACACAAAGCTAACTCTAGCTAACTCTAACACAAAGCTAACTCTAGCTAACTCAACACACAAAGCTAACTCTAGCTAACTCTAACACAAAGCTAACCCTAGCTAACTCTAACACAAAGCTAACCCTAGCTAACTCTAACACAAAGCTAACCCTAGCTAACTCTAACACAAAGCTAACTCAAGCTAACTCTAACACAAAGCTAACCCTAGCTAACTCTAACACAAAGCTAACCTTAGCTAACTCTAACACAAAGCTAACCTTAGCTAACTCTAACACAAAGCTAACTCAAGCTAACTCTAACACAAAGCTAACCCTAGCTAACTCTAACACAAAGCTAACCCAAGCTAACTCTAACACAAAGCTAACCCTAGCTAACTCTAACACAAAGCTAACCCAAGCTAACTCTAACACAAAGCTAACCCTAGCTAACTCTAACACAAAGCTAACCCAAGCTAACTCTAACACAAAGCTAACCCAAGCTAACTCTAATACAAAGCTAACCCAAGCTAACTCTAACACAAAGCTAACCCTAGCTAACTCTAACACAAAGCTAACCCTAGCTAACTCTAACACAAAGCTAACCCAAGCTAACTCTAACACAAAGCTAACCCAAGCTAACTCTAACACAAAGCTAACCCAAGCTAACTCTAACACAAAGCTAACCCAAGCTAACTCTAACACAAAGCTAACCCAAGCTAACTCTAACACAAAGCTAACCCAAGCTAACTCTAATACAAAGCTAACCCAAGCTAACTCTAACACAAAGCTAACCCTAGCTAACTCTAACACAAAGCTAACCCTAACTAACTCTAACACAAAGCTAACCCAAGCTAACTCTAACACAAAGCTAACCCAAGCTAACTCTAACACAAAGCTAACCCTAGCTAACTCTAACACAAGGCTAACACTAGCTAACTCTAACACAAAGCTAACTCTAACACAAAGCTAAGCTAACTCTAACACAAAGCTAACTGTAGCTAACTCTAACACAAAGCTAACTGTAGCTAACTCTAACACAAAGCTAACCCTAGCTAGCTCTAACACAAAGCTAACCCTAGCTAACTCAACACACAAAGCTAACCCTAGATAACTCTAACACAAAGCTAACCCTAGCTAACTCTAACACAAAGCTAACCCTAGCTAACTCTAACACAAAGCTAACCCTAGCTAACTATAACACAATGCTAACCCTAGCTAACTCAACACACAAAGCTAACCCTAGCTAACTTTAACACAAAGCTAACCCAAGCTAACTCTAACACAAAGCTAACCCTAGCTAACTTTAACACAAAGCTAACCCTAGCTTACTCTAACACAAAGCTAACCGAAGCTAACTCTGACACAAAGCTAACCCTAGTTAACTCTAACACAAAGCTAGCTCTAGCTAACTCTAACACAAAGCTAACCCTAGCTAGCTTTAACACAAAGCTGACCCTAGCTAACTCTAACACAAAGCTAACCCTAGCTAACTCAACACACGAAGCTAACCCTAGCTAACTTTAACACAAAGCTAACCCTAGCTTATTTTAACACAAAGCTAACCCAAGCTAACTCTAACACAAAGCTAACCCTAGTTAACTCTAACACAAAGTCAGCTCTAGCTAACTCTAACACAAAGCTAACCCTAGCTAGCTTTAACACAAAGCTAACCCTAGCTAACTCTAACACATAGTTAACCCTAGCTAACTCAACACAAAGCTAACCCTAGCTAACTCAACACACAACCTTTGTGTGTTGAGTTAGCTGCTAGGGTTAGCTTTGTGTGTTGAGTTACCTAGGATTAGACTTCACTCTTCATTTATTTAGGTCAACAGACAGTCAGTTAAAGCTCTGGAACATCAGTAAGCCGCACTGTCTGCGAACTTTCAAAGGACACATCAATGAAAAGAACTTTGTTGGACTGGCCTCCAATGGAGATTACGTTGCCTGTGGTGAGTGTGCCTTTTTCTTTTGCTTTAATCCCTAGAAAACAAGCTAACTGTGAACAAATCTGTTTCTCTGTTACAGGCAGCGAGAACAATTCACTCTATTTGTACTACAAGGGTCTTTCTAAGCAGCTGCTCACTTTCAAGTTTGATACTGTGAGAAGTGTTTTGGTGAGTTTATAATTCAGAGTAACCTTCCGTTGTGGTTGCTTAACCCTTCCTCTCCCAAAATCAGTTATAAAGACGTGTCATGTGGGTCTAACTTTTGAATCTGTGAGCGAAATCCTATGGTGTGACCATTCAAATGAAACCTCTTCAGCAGTACTTTTGCATGGTACCATTTGTTCTAACTTTTGAGTCTGTTAATGAAATCCTATGGTGTGACCATTCAAATGAAACCTCTTCAGCAGTACTTTTGCATGGTACCATTTGTTCTAACTTTTGAGTCTGTGGACGAAATCCTATGATGTGACCATTCAAATGAAACCTCTTCGGCAGTACTTTTGCATGGTACCATTTGTTCTAACTTTTGAGTCTGTTGATGAAATCCTGTCGTGTGACCATTCAAATGAAACCTCTTCGGCAGTACTTTTGCATGGTACCATTTGTTCTAACTTTTGAGTCTGTTGATGAAATCCTGTCGTGTGACCATTCAAATGAAACCTCTTTGGCAGTACTTTTGCATGGTACCATTTGTTCTAACTTTTGAGTCTGTTGATGAAATCCTGTCGTGTGACCATTCAAATGAAACCTCTTCGGCAGTACTTTTGCATGGCACCTTTTGTTTTACAATATTTTACAAAATGTTTTTTCTTGAATTTTGATTTTTCGCACTCTTGGGGATGAAAGGGTTGAGCTCCGCAATATTTAGCTGAGAAAAAGATCGGAGGTGCCTGGTTCAGCGCTTTTAATTCTGCATTTTAAATTGTCACTTCTGTTTAATCGCTGAGTTTTTCGGTTTTCATTATTTGCTGTCGTCATTTTATTTTTATTTTAGGAGAAGGACAAAAAGGAGGATGATGCGAATGAATTTGTGAGCGCAGTTTGCTGGAGAACTGTGAGTGTATCGACTTGTTTATCGCTTTTTCAGGAATTAAGGTTGTGTAGAGTGGGGATTATTTCTTGATGCCGTGCTGTTCGTCTTTCAATATCTTCATTAGTTTTACAGTGTAGTTTATGTGGGCATTGTACCGTACATCTCTTGCAGGCTGGTACCTATAACCTCTTTCTTTGTATTTTTTTTTGTCAACAGGGCTCTAACGTAGTTGTCGCCGCAAATAGTCAAGGGACCATAAAGGTATAGAGCTGTTTTTCAATTGAATGGCGAAAGTATTTTCTTGTCTACTTTTCTTTTGCGTTTTTATACCTTGTGACTGGTTTAACAAAAAAATCTCGGCCACTTTCTCCAATAATCAGAATAAAAACCAAAACCAATCGTACACGCTTTCTCGTGCTTGCCGCCGGCTTCCGGGGTTTTTGTTAGAACAGAGACAGTGAGACCATTTATCGGCTATTTCAATTCTTGTCCCGGCTATTTCTCAGGTGCTTGTTCAATGGATTGTCTGTGTCTGTTAGTGATTGGTCATTGATTACTTTGGTGTTGGTTTTACGACACTCAATTGATAACTGCTGTAATACATTTGAAGAAATAAAAAGTTCTTCTTTTCTCGTAGAATACAGGTCCGCGCATGTTGCGTGTAGCCCATATTTGTCACGCCCCAAATGACAGCTGCGTTTAACACTACTTCTACCCTTAACTGTCTTGTATTTTTGTCGTCGTTTTTACACCAGTTTTATGCCTAATTTCCATTTCTTTTTCGCAGGTTCTGGAGCTGGTATAAGACTATATGTGGCCTAACAGTATATAGCCTATGAACAGGCTCCTGTCAGGGATTGGGTTCGCTTAGCTCCGCTCGCCGAATTCTTTTAACCCAATACCCCCTAAGAGGACACTGTTCACAGGCCGAGCAGTGTACTCGAGAATATATTTATTGCTTTGTAAATACAGCTGAA
>JAJGOT010000150.1:1140000-1497500 GCA_022457155.1 Cladopsammia gracilis | reverse complement strand
TATTACGCAAGATTAACTTGTTTTGTCCCGGATATTAAATTTTACAACACAAAGAATACCTTACGAATAAGGAGAGTTAATCAGAGAATTCGAAAAAAGGCGCTCCTAACATTGTTGAGAAGAACAATAAAACGCTAATTACACCAAACAGATAGATGGAGAACAAAGCGCCACGATCATCGATCATCGAGCGAATGTCAAGATTTTATAAGAGGCATTCAATTCAATGGGTCAGTTCAAACACTCGATACTAGGAGGCCGGCAGATGCTCTGCAACACAGCTAAAAAAATAAATCAAGCCAAGTCCAAACTAGCCTGCGAATACAGTCGCCTCTCATTGCTTTCGGCCGCTAGGGACGTTCTCGCGCGAACGTTCCTAGTGGCCCGGGAGCGATGAACAGCTTATGAATTCAAGCGCGACTTCTGACAGAACACCATGTCAGATCTACAGTTTCCTGGGAGGAATACTGGATGAAAGTACCACAGAAGCTTATGCGGTGATTACATTTCTAATCATCTTGGGCATTATCATTTCCCCTGCTATGACTGGTTTAAACATGCTTGTCATGATCACCGTGAAAACGAAGCCGTGAAAACGAAACCGCGACTGAAAATCATGTCCAACATTGCACTGGGGTGTTTAATAGCAACTGATTGCTTAATAGGGAAGATATCAATGACGTCACCAATTGTTATTAATATGCCAACCAGAGCCTTATTGGCTGCCGAAACAATAAAGGGTTCTTTTGTTCCAGGGGTTGGCGCATTTGAATAACAAAAAGAATGTTTGTAAACAGATATCATCCCTATAGGAGTGATCGGACTTCCTTTTTTTATCACAGCCAGGATATTTACCCTTCAAGCCGCGACATCGAGCGAGTTTGCATTCTAACAGGATTATCCCGAAACTCTCTTAGGATATTAGGTGATGCAACTGGCTGTGGAGTGCGAAAAACGCGGAGTGTGGAAAACGCAGGGTGTGGAAAACGTGGAGTGTGAAAAAATGAGGAGTGTGGAAAAAAATATATAAGGTAAAACTAAACTAAAGAATTTTTTCTTCAACAAGGCAACTTTTGCAAGTTTTGAAATTCACAATCTCATATAAACGCCGGAATCAGTGTTGTTTTCTCAAATTAAAGAGTTGGTATTTTCATACATGCATACATTCCATACCATTTCAACTTTTCGAACTTAATTCTGTAGCATTTTGAGTAGATAGAGCACGTTTTGAAGCCGGTATTCTTTCGTTACGAAATCTGCGACGACATTGTTTGCATAGACGTCTGAGCAATGTGCATTGCTCAATTCCCACTGCTTCAATTAGGGCTGTCTGGAATACAAGGGACAATTTTCAATTTCATGACAATTTTATATAATACTTGAAAGTGGAATATGGAAAATGTGTGTGTGTTTGGAAGAATTACTGAAGGTGACTCTCGCTATTAGGGAACTGTTTCCGATCTCAAATCAAATAGTGATCTCCTAGGTGACTGTTATAACGGGAGTGTTTGCATTACCGACGTAGTACCTACTTCACTCGAAAGTGTTTTACAGAAGGTTCCATCTACTTAGTTACAAATAATAATACTAATACATAAGTTATACCAGAAAAAAACTAAAACAAAAAACAACATGTTAAGTATAATACAAATCTATAACTAAAGTAGTCTAATTAACATTAACTTTCCCTCTAAATTCATAAATATTACAACCTTAATAGCTCACGCACAAACCATGGATCGAGCGCGCACTCTTTTAATCTTCACGGACAAGTCGGCAAGGAGAAACAAGCGCGAAGTATGAGTCACCCGTGGGGAGATGTTTTTCTCCCTTCGCTAAATCGCAAACAACGCATCGCGCGCTCACTCTTTATTTAGTGGAAGATTTACTCTCCAGCTGAAAACACGCAAGAACTGACCGAACATTTGACAGAGGGCTCATCGCCACCAGCGAGAGCGGAGTTGTCGCCGGACCCACTTCGTGCCACTTCGCGTGTCACTTCGCCGTGTCACTACGCGTGTCACTTCGCATGAAAAGTAAGTTCCGAAGGTTTTTATTTCGACTTAAGGTATTCAGTTGCAAAGATACATGGCTTATCCTCCTCAATCTGACTGAACATAACACATCCTCCACGACAGACCAACATAAATTCTGCAATACGAGGGAGCAACTTAATCAAACCAAGAATCTCTTCTTCAACAAATTTCTGCGGACTCCTTTCCTGTTAACGGAAAAAATGAAAAAATCATTTGCGAGAACTGGTGCTATGATATGGAACGGACTACCTAAATCCCTTAAATCGTTGAGGAAATCTCAATTCAAATCGAAAATCAAACAAATTCTTCTGGAGATTCTTCAGAAAACAGATGACTATGATGTTCCCCAAATACTTTGTGATATTAAACAAATGAAATTGGTATAATTTGCACATTTCATTTATTTCCCGTGTCTGCCACCAATATCATGATTTTATCAAAGCTTTAAAAAAATCTGTAACTCTACAGATCAGCTTCTGTATTGTTATATTGTCCAACCTTTATTATTTTCAATTACATTACTTTTCCATGCCTCGAATAGCGTTTTTGCTAATTTGCAGGGTAACTGTATTTAAGTTTATATGCCTAATAAAGTTTTGTTTGTTGTTGTTGTTGTTGTTGTTGTTGTTTGTTATGACCACAACATCACAAACGAAGGACATTTACAAGTCGAATAATAGAGCAGTTTTCAATTGAGTGTCGAAAGTAATTACACAATTGCTTTGGTTTTTCATTGCTACGCTTTGTGATTGGCTAAAAAATCTCGCGCCATTTTCTCGACCAATCAGAAGTAAAACCAAAACCAATCGTGACTTGCTCGCACGCGTTTTCCGGCGCTTGGCGCCGCCGACATGTAATTGCTTCGAGCTCCGATTGGTTCATTGGATTGTTTATGACTGCTGTGATTGGTCAGAGTAATTACTTTGGTTTTGGTTTTACCACACTCAAATGAAAACCCCACTAAACTATAATAATGGTTTTACTATTATTGCTACTTCACAAATTTGCCGACGGCAAAACATGTTTCTATTGGTAAGCACGCTCGCTTCAGAAGTTAAGTAAAAACATTTTCGCAATCGATTGCCAAAATTGTAGGAAAGAAACCCTGTAAAGAGTTTCTACTTCAGAAAAAAAGTTTTCGTCTGTACATTTTTCGAAAACACAATTTAGAATGCTCCTTTCCATCGTGGACCAGTTCATGTAATATATCGAACACGAGGGGGAGGGGGGGGGGGGGAGGGAGGGGAGGGGTGTAATATATCAAACACGAGGGAGAATGCTTCATCAGGATTTCCAAACATCGAGAAGTGGGTTGAAAAAACAAGGGGGGCGTGGGGGGAGGGAGTAGGGGAGTAATATATCAGACACGAGGAAGAATGCTTCATCAGGATTTCCAAACACCGAGAAGTGGGTTGAAAAAAACGAGGAGCAGCCGAGTTCAGTTTTAAACCGACTTCGGCTTGCGCCGGCTTCATGCTGGTTCATCGGATTGTCTGTGTCTGTAGGTTTTACGACACTTGATAACCACTGTAATATATTTGAAGAAATATAATAATAATAATAATAATAATAATAATAATAATAATAATATATTAAGTAGTGATGGAAGTAATAAAAGTTGAAGTTGAAGTTGAAAAGTTCTTCTTTCCTCGTGGAACACAGGTCCGCACATGTTGCGTGTAGCCCATATTTGTCACGATCCAAATAACAGCTGCCTATAACACTACTTCTACCCTCAACTGTGTTGTATTTTTGTCGTTGTTTTTACACCAGTTTTATGCCTAATTTCCTTTTCTTTTTCGCAGGTTCTGGAGCTGGTATAAGACTATATGTGGCCAGCAGTACATAGCCTATGAACAGGCTCCTGTCAGGGATTTTATTTCATTGTCGACTGAAAATTGATTCCTCTCGGGATACTAAGTATAACTGGCGTAAAGCCTGGAGCTGATAGGAAGATGCAAATAGCACGCATATATTTTCCTTTTTGTAATTCTGTTCTGTTTTTTTTTTAACCCGGAAATTTTATGTGTGGATATACCAAAGAAGCAAGGTATAACATTCCAACCAAAATTTAAAGAATTAATCACACTGCAGGAAAAATCAATGTGTTGCTATTTACGGGTTGTGATTCTACACAAGAAGTTCGTGTAACATGCATGGATAGGCCTTATTCACGATAGCTACCATGATTGTTTTCAATGCAAACACTGGAAAGAAATGAAGTATCCATGTAAAACTCTTTTTTGAGAGCTATATAGTTGGCAGTTATGATGGAATGGTTACTCTATATCCCATCAGAAATTTGCACTGAACATAGTGTCTATCGTGAGTCAGACTTTATCGTGAATAAAGCCCATGGAGTCACTTGCAATTATTTAATCTTCGCGCATAGAGCGATTTTCAATAGCCCAATTTCGATATATTAACATTCAACTTGAAACAAAAGACATCACTACGAGGCTTAGGGGAATAAACCATACAAATCCCTACTATCATTCCCCTAAGCCTCGTAATGATGTCTTTTGCTTCAAGTTGAATTTTAATATATCGAAATTGGGCTATTGGGTGTCGTAAAACCAAGACCACAGTAATTACTCTGGCCAATCACAACAGACGCAGACAATCCAATGAACCAATCAGGGCCCAGTTGTTCGAAAGCCGATTTGCGCTAATCCAGGATTAAAAGTTAACCGAGGATTTGATTTCTCTTGTTTAAAAATGTTTTCAAAAGCTAATTTTAAGCTAGAGGCGAAGACAAGTCAAAGTCGAAACTGAAGGCCAAAAAGTCTTTAGAAAAATTTTCATTCATTAGTTATTTAACTGGATTAAAAATTGATGCTAGTCCTAGCTGGGCTAGCTTAATCGTGCTTTGAACAACCCGGCCCACAACTCGAAGCAAATACATGTAGCCGGCGCCAAGTGCGGGAAAGAAAACGCTTTCGAACAAGTCATGATTGTTTTTGGTTTTACTTCTGTTTGGTTGAGAAAATGGCACAAGATTTTTCAGCCAATCACAAAGCCAGAGAGTCGTATTTAATAGATAGAGCAAAAACACTAGAGCCACGTGGGTTGAACAGACGTGATGAATTGTAGTTTACATATACTAGCCTTATCTTTAGTTATTATCTTGTGAGGTCATTTCCGCTCCTCCTCATTTTTTAAATATGTATTGCGACATTCTCCTTTATATAACGTTGTATTTTCATTTTATATTTTAGTAACATCTTATAACCTGAAGAAGGCTGGTCTGGCCAGCCGAAATATTGTTTCACTGAAATATATTTACTCGTTGTATATCAGCTCTGCAGTAGTCCTTGGACTTCTCGTTAGTATATTGATTTATTTTAGCTGATTAGGTCTCCTCCTGTGAGATCCAACGAAACACAGCAGGATCTTCGTCCACGGTTTCTGCAGTTCAACAAGTTTAATCACAAAGCGTAGCAATGCAAAACCAAAGCAATTGCGAGAAATTGCTTTCGACACTCAATTGAAAACAGCCCTAAATGAATACTGATGAGCCTAAAGGCTGGTTCTCATATAATCGTCCCGGTCGTCTGAGTCGTTTCAAAAAGTACACGGACGACCGGGACGATTATATGAGAACAACCTCGTTCCCAGGGTCTCTCTTCTCGCTCCAGGGGGCGGGAAGAAGAGAGACCCTGGGAACGAGGTTGATATGAGAACACTTCTGAGACGACCCGGGACGATCGCAAACGACCCGGACGACCGGGACGATCGCGGTCGCTTTGATAGAACTGTGTTCTATCCGGACGACTTGGACGATCGAGAATAATCGGGGACGATCATATGAGAACTACTCTCAGGCGACCGGGACGACTGAGGCGATCGAAGCGACCTAAATCTACTCCAGAATGCAGTATTATTGCCCATAACGTGTTTTCGAACACAGTTTACGACTGCGCTATTGACGTTCGAGACGACCGGGGCGATCATATGAGAACCCAAATCGCTTGAGTCGTCCCGATCGTCTGAGTCGTTTGCAAAAAACTTTTGAAACGACTCGGACGACCGGGACGATTATATGAAAACCAGCCTTAAGGTGTCGTCCGCGACCTTCGTAATTACTATTCAAGTATTTCTTTTAACATGTTTGATAATTAAAATTAAAACCAGAAAAACAAAGATTATTCTCTCTTGATCGAGTCCTTCGATAAAACAGGAGTCTTACAAATTCATTTCTGCGCGTACGTTGAATCTGAACAATGCTCGTAATCTGGCTCAAGTGGCGGGTGTGCCGTTTCCAATTTTCTTTTGTTATTGTTTTCACTGTTTATTGTTGTTGCTATTGTTTACTCTTGTTTGCCCTTTTTGTTCGAGTTCACGTTGATTATTTTCATCTTCTCTTTCTTGTTCTATCTCACTGATTGGCGCTTCAGGGCTGAATGCTGTATTCTCGACTTGTGTGTTTATTTTTCTAAACAGTATTTCAACGAAGGCTTCACGAAACTGCTTTGTTCTTACGCAGTAAATGATCGGGTTAAGCATAGAATTGAGAATTAAAACAAAGATTGCAACGTAAAAGGCAATGTATGCAATGTTTTTAGAGCGAATTATGGAATTTGTCACAGACAGTCGAGCAACAAAAATAGGCGCATAAGTTATTAGTTGAGTCACAAGTACGATTGTTGTCAGTTTAAACGCCTTTTTCTCCTTCAAATACTTCCGTCTTTCTTCCATTGAGATTTGATGGGTAGCGATCTGCCTTTCGTGGCGACGAGTCTCGAGGTAAACTATAAGTTGACAGAAGATAATAATCGTCATAGAAACAAACAAGCTAACATTGTTGACAGTTAAGTAAATGTCTTCGTCTAAGATGACCAAAGGAACGGTTAAAACCAATATTGCGATCCATGCGATAGCGGATGAGCCGAGAACGCGAGCTTCAGTGACCATGCTTGTGTACCTGAAGGAGTGTTTTATGGCTATGTATCGTTCAACATTCATCAAAACTAAGTGAAACACAGTTGCTCCTCCTAAAATCCTCAGCGAGTTTCTGGAAATTAGCTGCAGCGTGCAAAATTCAGTGGACGTTGCACCTAGCATCATAAGCAGCCTACACGCGATAAAAAGAGGCAACCCGATCACACCCATTAATCCATCCGTCACTGCTAAACATCCAAGCGCGATGTTGGACATGGTTTTCAATCGTGGTTTTGTTTTCACGGCGATCATGACAAGCACGTTTAAACCAGTAGTGAGAGGGGAAGCAATAATGCCCGCAACGATTATGAATACAAGCACAGTGTAAGCCTCTGTGGTACTTTGATCAAGTTTTCCTCCCAAGAAAGTGTAGATTGCACATTCAGATGATGTCGTTCCGCCGTAATTGGAAGTCTCGCTTGAATTCATATCTTCTCTTTTCTGCTATAGCTTTTTCTTAGCTGTGATGTACATTCATCGGCTGCTTAGCCTGTGCGCAAACGTTTCCTATCGGCCGCTGCGATTCTGTAGAGTGAATTCACGACGCTTTTAATTTGGTTTCTTTCGTTTCAACTCCATCCGCTTTGATTTCATTGGCTGTGGGCTCACTCATTCGTTACAGCCTAATTAAACGCCTATTGTTCTCCTCAACAATGCCGGGTCAGCGCTTTTCCAAAAATGCTCTGCCGGAACAATATATACAGTATGTTGACCAGTTTTCGGTCAGTACCACTTTTCGGTCAGTAAAAACTAAACTCGGATTTTCAGATCGCGATCGCTGTTTTACGACGAACGAAGTGTGCCGAAGTGTAGCCAGACATTCCAGTTTCCGAACAGTTCTTTTGTCGGAAAGCTGTTATTTATAGGGAGGCGAGGAAGGCGGTTTCGAACAGGTAGGTGTGATAAAATTTGCTAAATTTCGCGTGTTTCACTGCGCAGTAAACCAACCACTCGTTGTAATTCAGCTCCTAGGGCACCGTATTTTAAAAATTATGCCAGGATATTCGAGGAAATAGCAGATTAGATATCAAATTTCTCAAATATGTATAACAATGGTTTTGGATTTTCTTTGTTGATAAACCACAGCGACTAAAAAATATTGTAAGTTTTTCACCCTGTTGTCTAGTTTCCGGTCACCCATTATGACAATTCTTTAACATTGAAAACCTGCAATATTTGTCGTTGAGTTCAGGGAATTATCAGTTTGAAAAACAAATAAATGGTGTTAAAATGCTAATATTACTGATAATTATACTTCAATACTCTGAACACGTTGCGACAAAACAAAGCCTAGAACTGATTTCGTGAAATTTTATTACACGCCGAGCTGTTTACAATATCTTCGACTTGTTTCTTATTCAAATTGAACGGCTTAGACCTTATGTATACCTTTATCTAATATAGTAAGCTGTTATTAAAAGTCTTTGATATAAATACTGATTTTGTAAGACGTGTAAATACGGATCAAAATTATAAAAACAAAACCGTGCGATGCGGCTCTATGTTTTCACGTTAACGTTATGCGGAATTTATTGATGGGATGAAATTAGCATTTTTGGAGTAATAACCATTAAATTTTGGTTTGAGTTGCTCTTAATTATTTGGCCAAATCTAAGCCTCAGTATTCGTATAAAATTTACAAAATATAAAAAATAGTAAATCTAGTAAATCAGAGCGCGAGAAAAAGAAGTTGGAAGAGAAAGCAAAGAAGGAGCAAAAGCAACGAGAAAGGGAAGAGAAAAGACAGATATTGCTGGAAGAAAAGCAAGCGAAGAAGAGGAAAAGGGATCATGCTAGAACTGGTCGGAAACAAGACACCCCGAAGAAGTTGCGGCCGTCTTGCGAGCGTAACAAGGGAAATCAAATTTGTCAAGTGATGGACACAGACATTGAATTTGTTATGAATCATCACTAATATCATTTCAAAACAGTGCTTCCATGATACTGTAAAATCGTGAAAACAGCTGTATCACCCACTCCCCGGTTATAAGCCTCGCTTATCCTTAAAGACTTAGACTTTACGTTTTGCTTCGATTGCGTTTGTTTCAGTGAAAATGTGTTTTGTTCAAGTAAATTAAAGCTAATACAATAACTATATTGATTTTTTAGGCAGGATTTGAGGTCAGAAGCTTGATAATGCATGGACGAAGTAAGTAAACCTTTACAGAAATCCCAAATAAATTTAAATTGATTATCTTTAATGTATTGTTTGTGTTTATTAGGATGCATTTCATAATCGTCAACAACGCAGTAATAAAAGGGTACCATGAGTTTCAAATTAGGCCACCACAAGAAATGATGCTGCCTGTTACTAAAGAATATGGGAATAAACACGACAAGAACGCTTGTTTAGTGTGGGTTCCAGAGATTGACCACATCCCCAGAGATATGTGGAACAAAGTAACGGACGAGAAACGAGGAGAAAGAGTTCGAACGATAGCAGGGCTTCCAATCGGCCGAGTACCTCAAGGACTCTCATCTTGCTTTTGGGGACTTTTAGGCGCCCCAGACGTAAGCGAGATAACATGGTATGTAATGAGCCATTCAGGGCCGTGAGTGCTAATTACAATCGCAGCACTAATATTTTTAATGCATTTTATCTTAGTGAGCAGACGGGCGTACCATGTAAAAGTTTCCCGCCATGGCCAAACCAGCATTCTCCAGGTGGTGGAGCCGTCATTCCTTGTCGGTACAAAATTTGTGTGACAGGAAACCTAGAACCAGCGCTAGGAAGAGTAAACGAGGCAGTCACTGCCATGCCAGAGAAAACTGTTTTAAATGTAATCGTTAATTCATGAAATAAAACAGTGTTATGAACATATGATGCAAACACTTTATTATGCAAAGCGCCTGAAGGCGTGATAAATGAATAAAAGCATGTTAGCGAAAACATTGGTGCATTACTTCCAAATTAGGAGCTTTCAGTGAATCAGGTTTTACGTAAAGAGCACTTATTTGGATGGTTAAGCTTAAAATACAACAAAGAACCTGGATTGCGTATGAATTCCTATTCATTTTTTTACTTTCATCTAGTGACCGAAAACTGGACAAGCTGACCGAAAACTGGGCACCCTACCGTGGTCTACTAGATCGATATTTTTTCAAAGCGTATTCAACAGATTTGTAAGATATTTTTACAGCGTATAGTCAAGTCAACTGGCTGTCTCTACTGAAGAACACAAGACTCAAACGCTTAAGGGAAAAAAGTTTTGAATGTTATAATCTTAAGTGACCGAAAACTGGGCAACATACTATTGCCTCATTGTCTAAATTTGCACAGTTAAAGCGAAAAATAGCTCAAATAAAAAACTAGCAGTAATCGGAGATTATGGAGACGCGTTCGAAGGAACTTCCGGCGGAAATGAGCCCTGAAAAAAGCAATAGGGGCGGCCATTTGGAAGACTGGACACCAAAAAAAAATCTCCTTGTTAACAAAAGGTCTATCATATTTCCGACGACCACGCCCACAAATAATCTCACTCGAAATATCGGGAAATTTTGTAGTTTTTCGTTCAGTGCGAATTCCTTGTGAATATTCATGCTTGGTTACCAATGATTTATGAAACATACACATTTAATGCATCTTTAATTCACTTGTTCAGTCTGAAAAGAATAAAACAAGTCACGGACTTTGGAGGTTACTTTTGGCAAGTTCAGTCAATTTTATAAGGCCTCGCACTGGCGAGACAGAACCTGGCGAGGAAAACTGGGTAATAGCGTCTCAATGCACGCTGGGATTGACTGGTTACCTCAAGATTCGAATAGAACATAAAATTGTGCGCGTTTTGGTGTGCGATTCATAAATATTCGCCAAGATTTAGTCACGGACCCATAGCTTTCAAGTTTCACTGGGTGCTCGTTTTGCTTGTGTTGTTATTTTCGGTTCAAAGGGGTAAAGCAGCTGGGGATGGTTCGGAAGGAGCAGAAGGCAGTTCATCAGACGATTCTTTTTCGTCGTCGGCACATACGAAATAAACAAGTGAGTGTCGATAAAATTTCGTGAGCTGTTTATTTCAATTTTAATGGCTGCGATGAGACATTGATGCTCAGGTTAAAAACATTTCTTATACATTACCTTCATACGTATTCGTGACTGGTTAGCGCGAAATACGTTTCCTTACTAAATCAGTGTCAAGCATAAAATCCCTGCACCAGGGCTCGAAATAATTTTTGTAGAGTCTCCGGTCACGATGACCGGCCAAGTAAGTTTTAGTTCGGTCGCGTGTCATTTCTTGCCGGTCAAATATATATGAATAAATAACTCTCAAAACAGGCAGTAACAGGGGCCCACGAAACGAAAATATTGTTATGACTTTTGTGTTTATATTACACAAGCCGCTACAAAAATGCCACAAAACATTACATTATAATTTTATTATACTATGGGCTATGGGAAATCGAATAATTTGTAAACAGGAGTAAATGAAACTAGCTAATTTCAATTTGAGACCGGAAGTGTCCGAACTCCGATGTCTGTTTCACCACGCGAATTGTAAACAAAGGTTTCGAGTCAAAGTTCAGTATTAAACAAACGAAATGTATTAAATACTGATAGTAAACAACTGAGCAGCATGGATACTTTAGTCTATTTCAGTACAATCGAATGTGGCCGATCAACATGACAGGAAAGACGCGAAATTTTGACCGGTCAAATCCCCAATCAGTCCCGACGTTGTCCGGTGATCATGACCGCGGCCGTTATTTCGACACTGATTTCGAGCCCTGTGCACTCGATAAAATATATTTACCGTGTTTATATTTTTTGCTAGCACTTTGCTCATTTACATCTTATCTATGGAGAACGAAAAACACGTGGGTAAAAGTTATGAGTCAGCCATAGCGGCAGTAGTAAAAAGAAACTTGTATTAAAGTATTCGTTGATAAGCCTTTTCTGTGGACGTGACTGCCGTTTGCTTCTTTCCGCCATTTGGAATTGGATATGCTGCGCATGCGAACTGGGAAACTCTACTCGTTACTTCGTGTATGATCACTAGATATCAAATGTTCCGCGTTGTATGACAAGAGTTTGATATAAGGCATAGGGCAACCAACGCGAAATTAGGATTGCGTTCTTCAAACCCGATTATTCTGTACAAGGCCACAATATAATAGTGATAACCATGTACAAAATAGAAAGGTCTCACATGTGTGGAACGGCAGGAGGAAAAAAGATGATAATAAAATAATAAATAAACACAACTGTTGCCACTGTGCGATCACCGTAGGCCACACGGCCAAGATATAGTCGTTTCTTTTTTAACCAGATGTAGCAGGTCTTTTCTTCGATCATGTGTGAACGAGACGAAGTCGATCATAACAGCTGAGGTTACATGCGATAATTCGGCTTCTAAAACAATTCAACCTGTGTAGCTTATTTTACCTCCTGAGGACGTGAGTGGCGCGCAAAAGTTCGCTCCAAGGTTTCTCTGTTTCTGATTTATGCATATTACCCGGATATTTAATTTTATAACACCATAAACCCATAAGTGGGTTGAAACGTGTAACGTGCATTCACAGCTTTCGAATATTCATTTTTTTGCTTATTACCATATTTGGAAACCCCTCGGTCCCTCGAGATTGGAAGCAAGTTGTTCTAGCGAATTGATTGGTTTATATTTTTATCTTGATTTTCCAAATATGGCTGTAACAACTTCTCAGCAAATTGAATAATCAGAAGCTTGTCTTGAAGCGTACAAGAGACAGTTGTAAATTTCAACCCACTTATGGGTTTCTGATAACACAAAGAATACCTTACGAATTAGGTGAATCCGATCATAGAATTCTAAAAAGGCACCCCTGACATTGTTTAGACTGGAACAATAAAACGCTAGTATTACGGAAATCAAAGGCAGATTTACAGTGGATTTAATGGCCAATATTTCGACTAGTAGAACTGGTCTTCTAGGTTGCCATAGACTGCAAAACAGTCATTGGTTTTGCTGCTCGCTTGATCACGTGACTTGATGTTTCCATGGCAACAATATTTTGACAGCCATGTTTTTCGAAAGTTGCATATTTTTACCTTTGAATGAAGAAAACAATGTTTATTGGTATAACTTACATTTTTATGTCATTTAGCGTTTATTGATTGGTTTTGATTAATTTTGAGTCAATTTGGACGGTTTTTAAGAGGTTTTGAAAAATTTCAGAAATCCAAGATGGCGGCCGTATAACTAATTACCTAATAACTATGTCATATGACGTCATCGTTCCATTGTGCGGACCTCAAAGAAGACAGGTTTGGACGTACTATATACCCTCCAGGTTTCATTGTCATAGCCTTAATGTTCTTGAAGTGAGTCTTGAAGTCCCTCAGGCTCAGGAACTCAAAAAAAGCACCGGCAAAATAGGGTTGACGTGGCTCGATTTTTTTTTACGCGTGCAGACTAGGTTCGAATTTACCCGCGTTGAGAAATTTGGAACTTTCGACGTTCACACTTCTGCTTCCGCTCGGTATTTCTTTATTTTTTGTATGTTGACTTCGCTTTATCCAAAGTGCGTTTTACGCAATTTTTTTTTTAAAATTCTGTCAAGAGAAAAAAAAACGAAATTCCAAAATGCATTTTTTCTTTAAAATTTCCGATAGATTTCGGGAAGAACGCAGGGGTCAAAGGCCGTATGCAAAATTTAAACAGAATTCACCATTGAAGATATGTCTGTTTTGAGTCCCTACTTAAAAGTCCAACTGTGTTACTATGGCAACGCCAACCTCGATATATCTATGGGAAATTAATACTGTAATATTATCTTGATTTCAGGATAAAATGTGATGGCGATCCACAAAGTATAACTAATTGATTTGCCTCCAAATATACTAAATAGGGAAACCAAAAAAACTGTTGTCAGCCACTTTAATGTCTTATAAGCATCCATAATGCAATGGTTCAATTTTGTCTATAATCGTATCAATAACAAAATTGTCGATTGTGATTGGTCATCCATGCGCCTATTTCTTACGTAATTGGCGCGTCGTCAAGTGGATGTCCAATTACAGATATCCAATTACAATTTTTTTGTAATTGGATAGCTATAATTGGACACCTACGTTGCGCGCGCGTCAATCAGGTGCACTTAAATGGGTTCTTTTTCTCGCTCTTCCTCATGTTTTCAAACTGATAGAAAATAACCTTGACGTTTTGAGTACAAAAAACTCCACATAGACTTTTTAATCTCGACTTTTGTTATTGATTGGAATAATTAGTAATTGAACTGCGTGTCGTACAATTCAGGGGTAATCATGCTCATAATTTCAAACTGTCCTCGCGCTATGCGCTCGGCCGATTTGAAATTACTCGCCCGATTACTCCATGAATTGCACTCCACTCAGTTCAATTACTATTACTTATCACGGCTTACCTGAAATAGCGAGACACATTAAAAACCTTTACAAATCGGAAGCAAAACATCATTAAAAGCTGAAACTTTTTTGTGAAGGTTTGTAACACTGGTATTCACACATACCATCTTAGAAACCGCTTTGTAGGATGTACAGACAATAGTTAAGATATTTGAATTGCTATGACGTCATCTGCAAAGCAAGAATAGTTAGCTAATCCATGCTATCTTTTAGTGTAACAAACTACGCAAAACTGAGACAAGAGATACCAACATTGTAATTTTTTTTTAATGAAAATTTTTTCTAGCTCTCTTGCAATCCAAAAAGAGAAGACGGGATAAATAACAGGAATTTTTTTTTTAGTTGGAAATTTATCAAGGACTACAGTACAATAAGGGCTTTAGGAGAAGAGCTGTGAAAAAAGCCTACAACCATTTACAAATGGGCTGTACATGTACATACTATATTTACCGCATACTTTCCACTCTTGCTGTTTTATGTTCAATCAGAATACAACAACTTTCCCTCAACATAGCTGATTAACAAGAAGAATGTCTGTCAATTTGACAAAGTGCTTGTTGATTTCCTAAAAAAAATTGCACAGTGATCTTGATGGGAGTGCAAATTGTCCATGGTTACTATTCTACAATATTTAGTCTCAAAGCTCATCTTTGTCATGTTCCTCTTCATCAGGTTTCTCTTCCTCAGGTGGAGGACTACCTCCTTCCTGACCGCCTTGTCCTTGGTACAACTTACTAACAATAGGCTGAACAACATCCTCAAGCTCTTTCTTCTGTTTCTTGAAGTCATCAACTTCTGCTTCCTGGTTTTTGTCAAGCCATGAAATCTTTTCCTCTACTGCTTTGCTGATTGTTTCTTTATCATCCTCAGATAATTTTCCACCAAGTTTCTCCTTGTCCCCAATCTGGTTCTTCAGGGAGTACGCATAGCTTTCAAGCTCGTTTCTTGCTTCCACCTTTTCCTTCACCTTTTTGTCATCATCAGCAAACTTCTCAGCATCATTGACCATGCGCTCGATGTCTTCAGGAGTCAGCCTGTTCTGGTCATTGGTAATGGTGATCTTTTCCTTGTTACCAGTTCCCTTGTCCTCAGCAGACACTCTCAAGATACCATTGACGTCAATTTCGAAAGTGACCTCGATCTGAGGCACACCACGTGGGGCTGGTGGGATTCCGGTAAGATCAAACTTTCCAAGTAGATGGTTGTTCTTAGTCATTGGACGCTCGCCTTCATAGACCTGAATGGTGACAGTGTTCTGATTATCAGCTGCTGTGGAGAAGACTTGGGCCTTCTTGGTTGGGATGACGGAGTTCCTGCTGATCAGCTTGGTCATGACTCCTCCAACAGTCTCAATACCCAGAGTAAGAGGATTGACATCAAGAAGCACGACCTCTCCAGTATCTTCCTCGCCACCCAAAACTCCTGCCTGGACTGCTGCTCCATAGGCGACAGCCTCATCAGGATTGATGCCACGGCTTGGTTCCTTGCCATCAAAAAATTTCTTGACAAGCGCCTGGACCTTGGGGATACGAGTTGAGCCTCCAACAAGGACAATTTCATGAATGTCTGTTTTCTTAAGATCAGAATCATCAAGGACCTTCTTGACTGGTTCCAATGTGGATTTGAAGAGTTTCTGGGAAAGGTTCAGAACACATTAACATTAGTGATAAAGCTCTATTAAAGGTGGCTTGAATGAGTTCTTAGCTGAATGCACGTTTTTGTACTTGCATGGATGCATGCAGTCATTTGAACACGTTTACTTGGCGACTTAAACTGATTTAATGTATACTTGCAAAAGCATATCATTGTGGCAACTCCTCTTTTAGGGCGTCTGGAAAACACAGAATCCAGAATCTGGAAAATTGTTGTTAAGATAAATTATATTAATATGGAATATTTTCAGCCGAAGCAGACCAGGATGTGTTCAAATATGTAGTAAAATCACCGAGGAAACAAAACTTGGGAAGGAAACATTCGTAGGACTTGTGCACGTAGGTAACATGGGTTTTTCCTTGCCTTAAAATAGGATGAGGCTTTTTTGCTGCAAAAAGAGAGCTTCTGTGCGATAATTTCCACATAATGATTATAAGACCGACAATTGATTTGATCTCCAGAATTCAATCTATATTTTTTGGTAATCGAACTTTATGGTGCTGTAAATAAACAAACAAACAAAAAAAAAACCAGGTGTTTGCTAGAATCAGTTAAAACTTTTTGAAAATTGCACAGTGCAGTACGAATTTCACATGTACTGGAAACTTAGCTATGTCGAGTTCCTGTTTTGTCTTCGTGACGAGATCTAAAAAATGAAGCAAAAACATTCAGGAAAACAAATAGATCGGCGTTTATTAAACACCGACCACAATAAAACTCGAACATGTATTTTTGTGAATCACCTTTTCTTGTCAGGGCTGTCATGACTCCTTGGCTCTTGCATGTTTTCAAGTTTCTCACCAAAGAGCAAAAATGTTCTCACGCCGGAGAACGAAGGCGGAGTACAGATGTCAATCATAGGTAACTTGATCCAGCACATCACCTCATAAATTTGCGCCATATTTGCATCGAGAGGCAGGTAATCGCTCCTATTTTTTGCTTGGATGATGTCTGAGCAAACACCTGTTTTTTTGTCAGCACCATTGAGTTTGATTACCAAAAAATATAGATTGAATTCTGGAGATCAAATGAATTGTTGATCGTATAATCATTATGTGGAAATTATGGCGCAGAAGTTCTCTTATAGCAGCAAAAAAGCCTCCTCATCCTATTAAGGAAAAACCCACGTTACCTACGTGCACAAGTCCTACGAATGTTTCCTTCCCAAGTTTTGTTTCCTCGGTCATTTTACTACATATTTCAAGGCATCCTAGTCTGCTTCGGCTGAAAATGTTCTGTATTAATGTAATTTATCTTAACAACAATTTTCCGGATTCCGGTTCCGGATTCTGTGTTTTCCAGACGCCCCCTCTTTTAACTATTCCCACTACATATTTGTTTCTGGTGTTGCCAAAAATGAAATATAATAAATATTTATTGATTATTGGACGATTCAGAGTGAAAGGGGCATCTGTATCTCTATTTTAGCAAAACAGGAACAAATATTCCATACTTTACTTGTCCAGTTTTATTAATTTTGTGTGCTTATAAATACAATGCTTTTACCTTCTTAATTTCCTGGATAATACAGAATGTATCATTATTTGAATAGCCATTGTTTCTATACTAGGCATTTCCTGTTGCAATATCCTTACAAATTTGTTTCTTTGGTGAAAAAATAAAATAAATAGAGATTGGCATTTCACACATGGAATCCAACAAGGCAAGTCTAAGGTGTTTTTTGCACTACCCACTTATACCGGTAATTACATTTGAAAAGTTATTATCAAAATCCAAGAACATGAGCAGTGCTGTTGTTATAGTAACAGCTTATGACTAAAATTTCATCTGAGAAGAAGGATTATTTAACACCACTAGAAAAAAACAAAACAAAAGAACTTGGCAAACTCAGTACTCTCTGAAAATGGTAAATAATTTTAAGAAAATAACCTTTAAAGTATCAAATTGTTACAAAAAAATGTAGAATGTATGGCTGGGAGGCAACCCATTGCTCCTTACACTACAAAATCCAGAGAGCTATTTCAGCACTCACCAAGTTCAGTTCTTCAAAGCGGGCCCGTGTCAATGTCTCAGAAAAGTCTTCTCCATCATAGAATGATTCAATCTCAATCCTGGCCTGATGCTGGCTACTGAGGGCTCGTTTGGCCTTCTCAACTTCACGTCTCAGTTTTTGAACAGCTCTGTTATCCTTGCGCACATCTTTGCCGGTCTTTTTCTTGTACATCTTGATGAAATATTGCATGACATTCTGATCAAAATCTTCACCACCTAGAATGCAACAAATGTTAAAAAAAGATCGTCAGTTGATTCGATGGTCACAGCTATGATAAATGTTGAATCTGGTTCTTGGACTTTCACTTTCACACTTCCAACATTACAAAACAGTACTTCATAGCAGTTCTAAACACCAACCTATTTTTCTTTAGTGACCATTTGGTGACCAACTCTTTAGATTTAACTGCAAGGTTAGCAAATCTCATTTGAATTAGATCACCATTGCCAAAATTTTACTTGCAAAAAAAGAAAATGATTGAAACTTGGAGAGATGGTATTGTATACGTCGTAGCAAGGTCGTGAGGCCAATTTTAATCTACAAATTCTCGTTATTAATTGCCATGCATACTTCGTCATTAGTCAAATTAATGAATTGTCCAACTGATATATAATTTTGAAATATACTCAAAATGTGGCAAATGCATACAATAACATCTTGCCTTTTAGCCAAACAAAACAGAAAAATAGGAAGCTTTATAATTCAACTATGTCATCATTTAGCATTATAATGGCAAGAGAGCATGTAAAATATGCGAGCATATTACACTGTACTGTAGTGGTTTGACAGGCAGGGAACAGAGAGAAGTTAAATTTTAAGTGCATGTGCTCTTAAAATTTAGGAGAAGGAGGAGCTGGCCTATCTCATGACAGACCATGATGTGTGGAGTGTCAGGCACCATGCCCGACTTTAAGTCTAGTCACTTAGGTCGACGGAACTGAACTGAACTGCCCATGCTCAGAATGAGTCAAACAGATAAAAAATGATAGCTACATTGAGATGTTACTGAGGAAAAGGTACTTAAAATTTGGAAAATTTAGCAGTCGACATAACATCAGCAAGAAACATGTGACTTACCAAGATGTGTGTCGCCATTTGTTGCTACTACTTCAAAGACACCATTGTCAATAGTCAGCAGAGAGACATCGAAAGTTCCACCTCCAAGATCAAACACCAAGATATTCTTCTCTCCTTCTTTCTTGTCCATACCATAAGCAATAGCAGCAGCAGTGGGTTCATTGATGATACGCATGACATTGAGACCAGCAATGGTTCCAGCATCTTTTGTGGCCTGACGCTGAGCATCGTTGAAGTAGGCAGGTACCGTGACAACAGCATGTGTAACTTTCTTGCCAAGATAAGCTTCAGCAATTTCCTTGAGAGAGAACAGAAAAAAAAGATAATAAAATCATCCAAAATGATAATCACATATAGTTGGTAATAGTAATTGGACTGAGTGGAGTACAATTCAGGGAGTAATCGGGGGAGTAATTTCAAATCGACCGAGCACATAGCGGGAGGACGATTTGAAATTACGAGCATGATTACCCCTGAATTGTACGACACAAAGTTCAATTACTAATTAATCAAATCGATAACAAAATTCGAGATTAAAAAGCCTATGTGGAGTTTTTGTTCTCAAAACCTCAAGGTTATTTTCTGTTAGTTTGAAAGCAGGAAGAAACAGCAAGAAAAAAAAACATTAAAGTCGCACCTGATTGACGCGTGCGCAACGTAGGTGTCCAATTACAGCTATCCAATTACAAAAAGTTGAAATTGCATAGCTGTAATTGGATACCCACGTGACCACGCACCAATTATGTAAGAAAAAGGCGCGCGGATGACCAATCACAATCGAGAATTTTGTTATTGATACGATTTTAAATTGAACTGGCTGCACAACCTGCATTCGAAGTAATCAGTGCTACTGATAGAAAATTTAGGCTTAATTTTAAGAGGAGTACATCAGTATGTAACGCCGTACTTAAGGCCACCATGTCTCGAGAATTTGGGAAAATACCCAAGATTGTTGTTTTCAGAACGAGACTTTTAAAATAAATCCTAAATAGTGTTTAATAAGAGCTTAATGTGCCAAGCAGATTAACGATTTTAGCAACAAATCCCACTGACACTTTATCAACAGGTACATATAACAAAACGTCTTACAACTGGGATTATGTGGTAACCAATTACATTTTCCAGGAAATATCTGCAGTTTATTTTTCAATGAATCTCGCAAATCAATTCAATTATTTTTCATACCAAATTATAAACAGTAATTATAAGATGAATTAATTCTTGTTTACAGAGGCAATTCATCACAACCTGCTCTGTGAAGTTTGACACTGACTTATAGCACCGGTAAGTCAATTTCAAAATAAAATCAAATTTAATAAAACGCTGCTCAATTTTAATTTTTTGAACTTCTACATAATTTATCGATAAAAGAAAAAATCAAATTAGTTCCATGTTATGTAAGCTTAACTTCATTTTACCTTCATTTTCCCTAAAACCATGGCGCTGATTTCTTCAGCTGCAAAAGTTTTGTGCTCTCCCTTCACGTTCACACGGACATGGGGCTTCTGATTCTTCTCGATCACTTTGAAAGGGAAGTACGACAAGTCATGTTGAACCGATTTATCGTCCCATGTTCTACCAATTAACCGTTTGGCATCAAAAATAGTATTTTCTGGGTTCGTGGTCAGCTGATTTTTCGCTCCATCGCCGATCAATCGTTCTCCTTCAGGAGTGAAGGCCACGTATGATGGAGTGATACGATTTCCTTGGTCGTTTGCGATGATTTCAACTCGTCCGTTCTTAAAAACGCCAACACTGTAACAAAAAAACATTCTTTTCAGGATAAATATTAAACAGATCGAGAGAATTGGTGATGCAATAAATTTAAAGTCCAAGCATAACTAAGTCTTATGCAAAGTGCTAAATGATCTAACAAGTTTTGAAATGGGCAAGATCCGACTTGATCATAAAGTAACCCATAGAAAATCGAGAATTTGCCAATTATCTTTTACAAAATAACCACCTAAACAATCCAAAGTGTCTGCAACTAGTAAAAAAATATTGCAAAGCGAAGGGAAGCTGTGATTAGAGCCGCAAGCGAAGGTACCGGTTCGATTGTGTACTCACCAAGAATACGTTGTTCCAAGATCGATACCGATTACAGTTCCTACATCCTTTTTATCTGCTTTTTCGTCCTTTTTCTTCTCTTCAGCATTAACTAGGAGTAAACAGCTGGCCAAAGCCACAGCACAAAATGTGCAAATCGTCTTCATATTGAAAATTTTTCCTATACTTTTTCCTAAAAAAATTATGACACTTTCCACTCACGAGAAAACTACAGAAAATTCATGACAAGAAATACACGAGCCAGTTGATATTTCGCTCGCTACCACGCGTGGAGCTCGCTGATTGGCTCCTCACCTTCCCGCTGGCCGCCTCTGATTGGTCCACGCTATAAAATTTCGTCATGTTCATTCGGCCAAAGTCGGATGTCGTGTCAATTCTAGAGATCGCCACCGTTTCGTAACATTTTCACTTCCGGTTGATTAAACAATTGGCAAAAAGTATATTTGCCCCAACGTTGCTTCTTTTCGTAAAAATATAAAATTTATTGTACCGATAGTTAATAAAAATGTCAATTTTAAATTACTTGATATGGAGTTTTGTCCGCATTTAAACTGAAATGACAAGTTTCCGGTTAGATTCACTGGTGTTCAAATTGATTGTCTCCGAACCAACTTCGACCGCCTTCGGTAAAAGTCGGAGTACCTCGTTGTCATGGCGCATGAGGTCGAGGTTGCACGAGGCCAGAAGCTTGGTCACTCATCTCGGAGAAGTTGGACGAGGCACAGCTTGTGTTGAGGGCAGAGGCCGTTTTCTTTGCTTTACAATGCAAGACTTGTGCCTGCCTTTTAGATATTATTCAACTCGTAGGATGACGATTATCATGTGATGTGAATATCACAGCAAGTCGAGCTTTCTGTACAGTGTAACTCCAAAAAAGCGACGCCATTGAATGTTCGTTTACACAATGGCATGAATTACGCCAAGGTAAGCTTTCTCAAGAAGTACTCATCTACAAGCCTTTTTGCTAAACATTTTAATTTTTTTTATTTAAAGAAATTTCCTTTACCGTGGTGGCCATTTTCCCTTCAAAATTCAGTGGAAATTTGAAAGTTTTAATTCTTTTCGACAGTGTTGAGTTGAGCACGTGGCTAAAGGAATTTCTATCTCTGGTGCGAACAAGCTACCTTCCCGGTCTTGTGCAGACTGTTCATTGTAAAAAGCAGAAAGATAAGCTTGTCAAACTATCCTTATTATCTTTTTGTGCCAGATCTTTTACTTGGCATGGAAGTTTTTCCTGTGCCTGGCTACTTTCCTTGTGGAGCCAGGATCTTCACAGCTTTAATATGCATCAGTACAATTTCAGTATGTTTATGCCCCCCCCCCCCCCCCCCTCCAGGACAACTCTCGGCAGCAGCATTTTGTTAGGAAATAAAGGGGAAAAAATTGGCAAATGCCTCATGGTGGGGACTAAAAAGCTGTTGAAATGTCCCAGGGTATATTAAAACAAGAGGCTACTATTGTAGCCTACACTCATGCGCTTGCGTAAGCAAGTTTTATGGTTTGTTTTGAACGGGTCACGCACCCCTTCCCCCCTCAACGAATTTTGCGTGACACACTAAAGAACACGCTAAAACACGTTTTTAAGTCGTGAATACGACTTATTGCGATTACTGGAGAAAAGTCACTCGCTCATCGTAAACTTTAGGAACACTGTTTGACATGCGCCGGTTCTCGTCTGATCACCGAAGTTAAGCCCTGTCGGGCGAGGTTAGTACTTGGATGGGTGACCGCTTGGGAATATCTCGTAGGCTTATCATTTTTCTTTCCTTCACTCCCTTTCATTTTTCATTTTTTTGGTTCCGTCAAGGAGCCACTTGTCCTGAGGAGGGCAAACTGAAGCCAAACGGTCATGAAAACATAGCATACCTTCGACGATATTCCAACAACAACGAATGGGCGACGAAGTTTGTCCGTAATTTTCATTTTCGCTAGTAAACACATTCCTTCGTGTTAATACTAGCTACGCACGAAGGTTTTAAGGTTTTAGAGATCCTCTTTGGTAAAATATATTGATACGTGGATCTGCAACATAAGGGAAGTACCTTGTGTAGGGTAGGAAAAGGTCCCCGATGGTTGTTTCATTTTCACGACTTGGCTCGCAAGGAGCCTTTGATCTGTCTCGCTTTGAATATTTAATTTATTGATTCCCGATCAAATACACACTCGTCTTTTATTTCCCAAACCGTGACTTATTCCCGTTACATTTGAAAAGACTACTTTTAAGAGCAATGAAATCAGCAAACGACCGGGCTATTTTTTTTCAATTTTAGCGAATCTCAATAACAGAATTATGCACAAAAACTTTTACTTGGTCTAGAATGACTAGTATGACTAATTTTCGAATAAAATACACCAGTTGTATCGAAAATTGCCCTAGAAACTGATTTGGAAATGAAAATTGCAAAACATACACAGACATATTTGCGTAGGCGACGCGTGTGAAGTTAGATATTTTGTTTACATATAAATAATCACATGTCATTACGATTGAATTTTAGCATGTTTTATAATTATTTCCTCAAAACTAACCAGAACACAGAAAAAAGTGAATCACAAATTGATATCAACATAAATTCTCACCAAAAAATTGTAATTTCTTTTACGGTAAAGTCCCTCATCTGTAAGAAATCTGCTTCTTCGGTTTTGATCGCCCCGCACTGATAGCAGCGTATGAATTTCCTTGAAGCAAGATTCAGTTGCTGAAAGCTCTCCTTTTTCTCCACTATAGCGGCTTTGGGTATTCTTTAAAGCTTTCTCTTTCCATTTTGAATATTTTAAATGTGAGTTATTAATGCGATGACACGAAACTACGGTTTTAAAAACCAAGCACATGCCGAGCGTGGCAGCCATTTTTGTAGAATATGTTGGTGACCCGAGGACCCGGTCACTAAAATATGCGTGCATAAATTTGCATGCAAAATCGTGACACAAAAAATAAAAAAAAACAAGAAAAACGGAGCTGAAACCTTACCTCATGCCGCTTCGCGCATGAGTAAAAAGGAACATTCTTCGAATGTAGACTCATCTGAAAGTTATTTGATCATGAAGGCAAACTAACTCAGCAGAGAAGTGTTCCTTTAGTGACAAATGCCCCAGGGAACACTGAGGGTGGGTTAATGCCAACCCCCAGGATTTGAATGTAAGAAGATGCGTGACTAATGCCCAGGGGGCGGGGATATGGGTGCTGTTGGAATTGACTGATGCATTAATGATAGCTTTGCCATTCATCAGTGGTTTGTATATTGTGTTTTGGGGGTCTTTTTTTCTTTTATTCCAACTCAGCCTCTCAGTTATTGTTAAAGTGCTTTTTATGCCACAGGTCAAAAGAAGTCCAATAATGTGTGGACTACTGCTTACCTTCATAACAGTCAAAGTAAAGGTTTCAACATCAAGTTTTGAACTGTGGTGTTTTTTGTTTATTACTCATGCGCGAAGCGGCATGAGGTTAAAAAATGGGCTCAGTTTTTCTTTCTTTTTTTTTGGTGTCACGATTTTGCATGCAAATTTATGTACGCATATTTTAAATTGTGCACTTCCGGTTCATAGCTTTGCCATTTACACTTTCTGTTTAGTGACTTCCAGCTACTCCCACTTCTGGTAAAACAGCGTTACTGAAGTGTCATGACAGCTTCTCCTACAACTTTACTTACATTACTAATGTTCTTGCTAGGTATATATAAGACTTAGAAGAATCACTGGCTTCATTGTGGTACAGCCTTCATTTACAAAACATTCAATAGTTAAACAATGTGGTTTGCAGGAACGATGACTGAATGAAAGGAGTAACTCTTCTCCATGTCGGACATCTTATGTTTAAAATATATCTTAAAACTTTCTTACGCATGCACATGAGTATAGGCTGCTTGTAACCTCTTGTTTCAGTTTGCTTCCATCATTGCACTTGATGATATTTCCTATTACACAGAAAGCTAAATAATTTAGCTTTATGATGTGTGATCGATAGGCCTGATGCATATGATGAGGGCGTTAGCTTTGTGAAGTCAAATAACAGACAAATAGTTACGTACTGATCTTTCTTATTGTATTGCAGAACCAAAGGTGAGACTCGAGTTAACGTTGAGTTCGTGGCAGTATCATTGCAAGAATTTTTGGTGTGTAGCTTTTCCTTAAATTTGTTTTCTCATTGCCACATGCTGTAAAGTTTAGTTGAACCTTTTTAATGCTTACACCACAAGGAAAGGCTTTGTTTCTTGATTAACACAATACATTAACCTCTGTCTATGCTGGACACCTTTGGGACCAGCTCTCGCGGTCAGCCTTAGAGAGGTGTCAGCGTTACAGACAAACAAGTTACAAATAAGTTACCGTAAACACCGGTGTATAAGCCGCACACCAAGTTTTGAAGCTCAAATTTTGGAGAAAAAAAGTGTAACAAAATAAAAGGGTAAGTCAGAGAATTGGCTAATAAAACATGAGCTAGACTTTGCTTCTATCCATAGAATCATTGTGTATTGAAAAAAAAAAAACGGTTTTGGCAGTTTTCAGTGCAGCTACGTTCATTTGCCCGCCGTTTGTTCAGGCCAAAACAAGCTTGGTAACTGTGCAAATTTCTTGAGCATGTTTTTATTTAGCCTGGTTACTACGATTAACCATGATGGCCGCTTGTTTACAGACGCTTTTCTTTGGCTTCATTTGTTCGTCTGTGGTGTTTCTTCATTACTAAAAGCTTCGAAATGTCTGACAACACAAGGTATTTTGACAATTTGAGGCTAAATTTTTCAATTTATAAACACAACACTCATGTTCGTGTGTTACATGTTCAATGCGAATTGTTACATTTGATTTTTGGTCTTGGAGGTGCTCTGGCCGCACTGTTAGACAGACAAGACTCACTTTTCTATATCATCTAAAGTTAAAGAATTTTTGTTCCACGTTTAATATACACCTCAAATAAATAAAATCTTAATTTCGAGGCTCGGAAAGTCTGGTCAACTTATATCATTGGAAAGTGCGATAGCCTCTTGCAGATGTTCCTGTAGTTAAGCCACACTCGATTTTGAGCAGAATGTTTGGGCAAAAAAGTGCGGCTTATACACCGGTGTTTACGGTGGTTACAGACAAACAAGTGAAATTCGGCAAGGACCAGTCAATAATAATTGATGTTTGTCTTAGAGAGGTGTCTGTCTGAAGAGAGTTTACTTCATATACAAATGTTACTGTGCCAGTGATGAATCTCAATATTTGCTAGTTGATCATTAAGAAATGATGACAACCGCAACCACCAAGATCGCTGAGGCACATGCAGTCATTTCATGTCATCTAGTACTTTCATTAATTTATGACAATTGATAGATTTTGAACATGGAAATTTGAATGTGGCATTAATAAAATTATTGCAACTGCAATTTTACCGTTGATAGTGGTATTAATTTTATTTTAAAATAAATTTATTCTGCTGGGATGGGGAGGGGGGAGTGAGGGAGGACTTATCAGCATTTGGCTGTAAGCTTATTTTACTTTAACAATTTTGACAGGTACATGTATCAAGGATCCTTGGAAAAGTAGAGTTGTTGAGTTAAGGTATGTTGTTTGTTATATATTTTTAGTCTAGCCCTTTTGAACAAACGTTGATCATCAAAACACTAACATTTACAAATACAGTATAACATAATACATTTTATTAAAGTGCATTTAACAAATTGACGTCAGTTTTTTATGCGTCTGTCCTTTTATTGCTGATAAATTTCGTCATAACATTGTCAAAGTGCTGTGAATCCACAAGCTGCAGGCAAGTGGAATGCCAAAACTGATGTTGAAACAAAGGAAGGAAATTCAAGATGCGATCGCCACAAAACCAGAATTTCATTGCCATAATTCGGAGAAACACTGGCTCGTAAATTAAAAGTTTGAGTAGAGTAAGTCAGAAACACATAGAAAAATTGAAACTAACCTTTATTCCAGTTGAAATTGTTCTCAAATAATTAGTTGAAACGCGGTTCAGTTCACCTCCGGTGAAGCTTATTTCAGCGACAGCACTATAATCCTGCTCACCGCCAATCTTCAGGTCTGGATTCTCAACAAACATCTTCATCTTTTCACTTTAAGATTGTGTTTTAGCTTCTTGAGGTTAATCTCATCTATTTTGGATGATTTTGTCATTGAATAATTCTGGATTTGTGAAAGAATTCTTGCCACGAAAAATGCAGCGCTGAAAAGTTTGGAAACACTTCGCTGATGGTGTCAGTTTTATCGTTTTATCCTCTTATTGATAATAAAAATTAGCCAATCAGCGCACAAGAATTTGCAGTTATTGTAAAAGTTATTAAAACTTTTAATCTCTGAGTTTATGTCCAAATACATGTAGTTTTACATTGTGCTTTGACACCCCAAGCATAAAAATGTCTTGGCCCTATAATGCAATGCAAACCAAAAAACCCCTTGTAGTACGTCATGTATGCTACCTGTGTTTCAGGTAAAATGGCAGGTGTGAGATCAATTTTGTAAAATGTTGTTTGAAAGGACACATGTCCTTCTTAGTAACAAAAATGATTTTATTTCTATTTTACCTTGTATTTGGTGGTATGTGATGACTGCATAGTTCAACTGAGCATAACTGCAGTGAAGTTGATATTAGCTCTATCTGAAACCACATTCATGAGACATCAACTCAAATGTTACTTTTAAATTTTTGTTGCTATTTTTGTAATGATATGCATTTTAAATCTGTAAATCATTTTGTTGTTTCAGAAAACCATCGACAAGAAGCTTTTTTATTATATCACATTCTGGAATACATGGAGCTGGAGTAAATGGTCTATTGAATACACAGCATTTATAATTTATAATTATTTTTGCAGCTTTGGAAACTTGATTTTCCAAGTTCTTGCCAGGTGGGTAAGTGACTTTCCTAATGCACTTGCCCAATCTAGTTTTCTCTCATCCAAAAGAATAATTAAATTATTATCTAATAATTATTAGTTAAGGTGGCTGAGAACAGTTTCTAG
The DNA here is from genome assembly GCA_022457155.1 of Cladopsammia gracilis. NCBI lineage: Eukaryota > Metazoa > Cnidaria > Anthozoa > Scleractinia > Dendrophylliidae > Cladopsammia > Cladopsammia gracilis. Next base: position 1,469,390 of record JAJGOT010000150.1, on the reverse strand, counting down.
TAATTTTCATTGCTTACACTTTGATGGATTAATACTACCTCTCATTATCAATAATGAAGAGGTGCCTGGAAAAAAGCCCCAAGTCACTGCTGATAAACTGCAAGATTCTCATTCCAATTTGCCTTGTATTCTCTTGTGAAACACAGGGAGAATTTGATGTCACATCAAAAGTCACTTAGGGCCTTATTCCGTGCACCCTTTACAATGATGGTATCAAACAAATGTCCAGTCATTGTTAAACAAGTTATGGTCATTGTCATAACGTAAGAGGTTACCATAGTAACAGTATAACCTGTAAAGACACCCATAATTTAAGCTTTAAATGCTTCTAGCAAAAAAAAAAAACAGTTTGACGACCCACATTTTTTATTATCGAATTGTAATTAGCATGTAAAGATACAATTTTTTGCAAAATTTTAACAAAAAAAATTGTTGGAAGGGGTTCACAGCCACCTTTTGATTTTGAAAATTTAATTCAATTAAAACAGTAGTGCAAATGATGACCCCCAGAATAGGGACATAAGAAAGTCACTCTGACTTGATTAGAAAACCTGGGTTTTGTCTGATGCACTTCAATATTTCCATAATTTTTGCAACACTCGAGTTGATATTGAGATTTGAATGATGAACATTCAGTCAACTATAGACGATTTGTTGTTATTTCAGAAAACCAAATTGACAACAGGCTTTGTCATAAGACTCCATTCTTCTAAGCATGCAGCTAAGGTGAGGTTAACACTTTCAAATGTCTTAGATATTGTTAACTTAGTTGTGGTTTGTGATGATTTCATAGTTCATCCGACTGACAGTGATGATCAACATTTCTTTCGCTCCTATCTGACACCACATGTAAATCTTGATTTTGCTGCCAAAGTGAAGTTGCTTTCACATACTTACAAACTGCCGTTATATTCTTTCAGATGGTTTAGACAGCCTGGGTGGTGTTAGGTTTCAGAACTGGAGGTAATGTTATTTTAATTTAATTTCTTGTTAGATGCCACTTCTGTCTGAATTTGTCCGACTGTCAAACTGACTGTCAAACTGTCTGACTGACTGACAAACTGTCTGAATTTCATTTCACATTTATTTAAAGCTACAGGCTATTAAATTTTATGCACTTTTTATAGAAACAAGCGTTAACATTTGATTTAGAAGTTATACATGTAGCGCAAATGATGACCCCCAGGATAGGGACATAAGAAAGTCACTCTGTGACTTGATTAGAAAACCTGGGTTTTGTCTGATGCACTTCAATATTTTTATCATTTTTGCAAGACTTTAGCTGATATTGAGATTTGAATGATGAACATTCAGTCAACTATAGATTGTTTTGTTGTTTTTTCAGAAAACCTCGGACAACAAGTTTTTTCATTAGACATTCTGCTAAGCATGCAGCTAAGGTGAGGTTAACACTTTCAGGATAATATCTTAGGATGTTAACTAAGATGTGGTTTGTGATGATTTCATAGTTCATCCGACTGACAGTGATGATCAACATTTCTTTCGCTCCTATCTGACACCACATGTAAATGATTCTGGATTTTGCTGCCAAAGTGAAGTTGCTTTCACATACTTAAAAACTGCTGTTTATATTCTTTTAGATGGTTCACACAGCCTGGGTGGTGTTAGCTTTCAAAACTTGAGGTAATGCTTTTGGCTCCTTGTTTATCTCTCTTATTTCTTTTTTAGCTGCACTACTTATCAAACTGTCTAGATTTTGTCTTGCTTTTTATTAAGCTACCAGCTTTTAAATTTAGTTATTTTATGACAGTGTTCTTTTTATGGGGTCTGTGTGTTGGTATTTGATTAAGACTACATGTTGGGTAAATTAGGAACATGATTAGAAAACCTAGGGTTCTTGTGTGATGCAATTGATAACCAAAATACTGTATGTGCAACATTCCAGCTGGCATTTTTAGAACTCAAGCACTTGTTAATTTTGTTAATTTTTGTTAATTTTGTTTATAAAAATGCAAATTATGAAGAATTAGTGCATTGGTGTTTGTTAATTTTCCTTTTGTGATATGTAGGTGGATGTGAAAGTGAAGATCACCCAAGAAAAAAATGTTTTTTCTTGTGGTAGGTCAAAAGCAGTGTTTTTTTTTTCTTGTAAATGTAGTACATGGATCATAAATGTGTAGTCAGTCCTGTTCCCCATAACAAGAGGAATAATCAAGCAATAAAGCCAGCAGCTGAAGTTCAATCTGTCTACTTTCACAGGGTTGGAAACTTAATTTTGACAAAACATGCCATTTGGGTGAGTGGCTTTCAGAACTGCATAGCATAGGCCTTATCGGCATTTCAGTGAATTACTGGTTGTACATGTAAGTTGGCATAGGCCCGATCAACACTTGATTGTGTAGTTGACTGCATATTTCTGTCAGTGTATAGTTTTTTTTGTTTCTATGGTGTGGCCAGTGATGAACTGATATATTTGCTACTCTTGAGCAGAATGATGAGAACTATCACCACATTGTCTGAGGCCAATCACCAAAGAAACCTAAATACATATGGACAATTACCAAATAATGCAATACTTGGGGAAATATAAAGTTGTCCAAGAAAAAAATGGATAAGAAAAGTGGTTGTGTGAGAAAGAGATGAGTTTCTCATAACATGAACAGGTCTGTGCTAGCATTGCCCAGGTGTGATAGGCAACTATAAAAAACGTTTGTCTCTGGGCAACAAGAAAGAACGAGTTTTTCTATATAGCTTAACTGCTGGGCAACCTAATTTGTTTAGTTGGACTCCCTATGATGCTCTCTCCATGATAACTCTTAGACTACAGCCTTAATTGAACCATGGCAAATATAAAAACCTGAATGAAGTGAACTTAGAGAAACCACTGTCATGTTAAGTCTCTTCCTCTGCAGTAAGTTTTAAAATTTTATTGAAGTTAATTTCCATTTTATATTTATTACAATCTGCAGGGCTTTGATGCACGAGTGAAAATAGAATTGAATTGTCTGTGGAAATGTTAATCAGGTGATTAGTTATGCACTTTTTTCAGATACAGCTGTATGAAGTAGTTTTTTTCTTTATTTGCAAATACTGCTACATTTGTTTGTAAAATCTACATTTGAAAGCCAGTGATGCATTTTTCAGTCATAATCCACTGATTGAATTATGAAAGACAACTTTATATTCCTGAGGCTTTCATTTCAAACCTTGAAAAGTTTTTAAAAATTGAAAAAAAAATATATTCATAACCGTGTGATTTTTTCTTTCAGGAACATCAACACCAAGAAACACTGTAAAGCTTCGTTTAATGTTACATTATTAAAGCTAGAAACATTTTTGTTTTAAAACTGAGACTGGTTTCTTTGTTAGTTTGAGTTTGTGTGGCCTTTCTGTTCACCATGTCAATATAGTGCGGTTGTATCGTAACATATCCTTCACAGTACCACTGTAGTGTCTAGAGAATTGAGGGATAATTTTCCTAACTTCCCACTTGGGGTTGGGAGAAATAGGTATAATTGATTATGCTATCATATCTATTCTTAGAAGCTTAGCAAAGTTGGGATTTTGGCTTGCCTTAAACTGTATAACAGAGTTTTATCGAAAATTGAAAATTGTTGAGCAGTACTTTTGTTTTGCTTTCTATGTGTCGCTTTTTCCCCGACTGGAAATTTGTCTCGAGTTGGAAAATTATGTCTAGTAGACATCAAAGTTTGTCACTTAATCAAACGATTGGGGTACGATGATCTAACACAGTTGAACATTTACAAGATCACATGGGATACTAGTCCATATAGGGAGGCAGGCTGATTATTGGTGCTCACACAGAAAGATTAGACAATTGGGAGTTACACATGACGTCATAAAAATTCAAAAGTCTAAAGTATACGTCCTACAAAGCTGTTTCTAACATGGTATGTGGATACCAGTGTTATCTTTCACCAATTTTTTCAGGCTAACGATGTTTTGCTTCCGATTTATAAAGGTTTCTAATGTGTCACGCAATTCGTCACACTATTTCAGATAAGCCATCAAATCAAATAATGCGTGATTATAAAGAAAGTTTTGAATTAACATGATACAACTGTTGGTTCAAAGATTAGCATTTTCAATTATTAACAACCATGTCGCAATTGGAGGTTGGGAACCCGGGATAAACCTAAGGCAGTGGTGAGACCCCAACCCCAAGATGGAAAACTGCCCGAAAGGCTGGCACTGCCCGCAACCCAGCCATGAGCCCCCCACACACCCCAGAGCACCCGTCACACTGACACTAACCAAGTCAGTGGAACAAAAAAAAATTGACTTATCCACGCCACGTGAAACACGTGAACGAAGGAAGAACGACACGCTACGAGTCTGACCCCAAACCAAAAGACCGCTGACCCTGCGACTGCTAACACCTATCATAGAAGGCACACTGCAATTCGCCCTATAATGTATATGAAATGACCCAGCTACAAAAAACGTCACCCCAAACACTAAACGCCATCAACATTCGGTTGAGGGCACGCTAACTATACGCAACCAAACATAATCACACCAACACAATGATTGCTCCTAGTTGTTAACTGGGTTAAATTCCATTTAACTTCATTTACAAATTCAACTTTGTAACAGAAAATTTCAAACTGAAGATGACAAAGGATTGTTGAAATATGTATTTTCAAATCAAAATTGTTGTCGTTGCTCAGAAAATTTTAAAATGTCTAATACTCGTTCGCCTATAACTCTTGAACGAAATGCTCTAGTGCTTCAAAATTTGGCCAAGATGTGCAACTCTCTACAATTCCACAAACATTTTGGAATCGAAATGTTGTTTAATGCTTCTGAATTTTGATATGACATAAGTGGAAAACCCCAATAGCAGGGACATTTTAGGAATAAAAAGTATATATTTAAAAATATTTAAACGCATTTGGCAACCGGTGCCTTACGGGATGTCTCAATTTGAGAAATGACTTCATCTAATTAACATTATTAACAACACCACTGAATTTGGCGCCACTTGCTTACTTTGAGCCCCTCGCGCACTTCGTCCCAGGTGAAGGAGGAACGATTGCATGATGAGCCAAAGGGACGTCCGCAGAATGAAACGCCAATCTACGAAACGAAACGCCATTCCAAGTGTTAACTAAACACTCGTCGTTGGGTGTCCTTGTATACCTTACTATTATTTCTAAAAACTACAGTATATATATATTTTCTTTCACTTTTTCTATCAAAAGATAAAACCTAAAGTTCGTTACAAGTATAGTACCAAAAAGTTGAATAGTTTAGCATAAAAAAGGAGTTTTGGAACTTGCCTATCATAAGGATATCAAAAAAGTGGTACAATGCCATTTCAAGTGTTTCCTGAAACACTTGTCGTTGGGTGTCCTTGTATACCTTACTAATATTTCTAAAAACTACAGTATATATATATATATTTTCTTTCACTTTTTCTAGCAAAAGATAAAACCTTAACCTCGTTACAAAGTGTAGTACAAAAGAGTAGAATAGTTTAGCATAAAAAAGAGGAGTTTTGGAACTTGATTATCATAAAGTGCAAATTCGATGCGATTCATGATTCGTACCCCTCTGCTAATTAATGTTGGCAATCATTACATATCGAATAAAGGTCAACTCTAAAAATACAATGCACTTAGCTAAACTTATATAAAGGGGGCACTGTCCCGGCAGAAAAATCGTGTTTTCATCATCATGCCGCCAGGAGTTTGCTTTAAGCTTACTTTATTATCTCGAAATTGGAAGAAACCATCACCAAAAGAATAGAAGCAGAGAAAAATGAACAAAACAGACGACAACGGCTACAAAAGTCAAAATTTCACAAGAATGGCAGGTTTGATTTTTTGACCGCCTGTTAATAAATCGAATTTGATGAACTGTAATCCACTTCAATCCTTGCAATCCTGCACTTTATCTCCAGACTACTGCTTTTGTTTTGCTCTTTAGAATCTTTTTATCCAACAAGTTGTATATTTGGTGGCATTTGGCGATATAACGTGAAAATAAGCTAAACGGAAATTTTTCCATTTCGGCAGGACAGTGTCCCTTTAAGGTCGTAATTATAGCTAACATACATTTTAAGAGTTTTTTTTTTTTAAGTTTATTCAGCAGACCACTGCGCGCGCCTGAGCGCAGGATGTTGAGCAGGAGGTCGGTAGTTAGAAATCTGCCACTATACAGTGGTGTTTGCAGCAACAGGTTTTTAGCCAGAAATTGAGTGAAAACTGGACGTCTTGGTATCATGTCTCGACGTTAATAGGACGCCCAGACACCCTTCTGACTTTAAACCTTGGTGCAGCACGAGATGCAACTGAACACATGAAGTTGCAGATTTGTTTTGACAAGCTGAGCCAGTAGTATATCTCGTCCCTGATGCTGTCTCCACAAACGAGTACTTTGGCTCCTTTGTCCGGTTTTTCGTAGCTGGAAAGACGGTCATTGCCGAGTACTCCGGCTACCTGCTGTAGTTGCGATCAGTTACAGCTGCATCAGTGTTCAGCCGCTTCGATAACTCAGTCCGAAAGGCGCCGAATGGATTTCACCACGACCATGTGCGATCAACCAGAATCAACCAGGTCGCCGGTCATCTCCCACCGCGGCCAGTTGATGATTATGCGAGCCACATCCCCTCTTTCACACTTGATAAGCGCTCTGACAAATTCTCTCATGCTAGGCTCCCCACAGCTTCTATTCTTTAAGCGAAGGACAAGTGCTTCTGCAGGACTTTGCTGTGATATATAACAAGTTTCTATTAAGTCCAAATCATCAGAACTGACACCCAAAGCCATTCCAACGCCGCGCCATGTTTTCTTCTGGAGAGTCTCCCTGGCGTCAAGTTTTTTTTGAACAGAGTGAAACATCACTTGATTATTATAATGCAACTTTTCCATATCGGAGACAAAAAGACCTGAAAAAAATAAATAACATTTACTAATAGCTGATACTTCTGTGAAAATATAAGGAAACATCTTTTTCATAGTACAAATGACATCCCGTAATAGTTTCCCTTTTTGAGAATTATGCCTTCCCCTTTTACAGCCATGCTCCGTCACGCGTGACCAGTATTTCTGAAAATTTGAATGGATTTTTCAAGTTTACGCGTCGGTTTTGTAAATTCATTCCGAAATTCGGAATTCCCGTAAGAATTTTACCGCATTTTCGGAAACAAAGAACAACAAAATATCATTTTATTTGAAATGTTACATATTCGAACAATATTGATTTTTTTTATGCGCGTAGCGAAGTTGTTTTTCCATTAACTCGTGACTTTCAAAGTGTTTTCCAGAGAGATCTTCAAGGTTTCATTTAAATGTCGGACGTTACAAAGAAATATTCAAATGTTAATTTCAGTCTTGTGATTACCGCGTACTGGTGTGTTGTGTACACGTGCGCGCGTGCATGTGTACAAAAGTCTATCTATCTTTAGTATAAATCTGCCAGCGTTCTATCACGAATGCTGTTCTGGCTTATTGGCTACGCTACTCACTATCTATCCTGTTGTGGAAAGTATAAAGTACTACCCTATACCTTCAGGAATACGCAAAAGATCGAGATTGTCACGACCGGTGGTCTCTTCGTTGTTAGCATCAAGTGATTCTGCAAGTAAAAAGTTTAAGTGCTATAAATTAATATTACATCAAGACAAAGTAAATCTACTAATTTTCTCTTGTATTACATTTAATAAGACCAGAAGTCTTATCTTAAATTGCAGTTAGCCAGTAACAATAAAAATTCCTCGAATTCTTCCTCCCCATTTGGCACTATTTTACATGGTCTTCGTTCGCCTTTGTTGCCATCACGTGAAACATACCGTGCAACCAAACGGTATGATGTGAGTGGCTGATTGTATGACCAGAGTAGTTTAATTGAGTATACAGATTGTTCCATTCATTAAGATGTAGTATTTCTGTGAAGTCCTTCAAAATAGTTAGACGAAAATGATGTTTCAAATTTTACCCCTAAGTTGATACAAATGTAGTTAATTAAGGTGGCTCCAAGTAGTTTTATTTTTGGGTCACACTTCTCGTCGTTTTGAATGCGTTTATACATAGTATTACTTTAGCTCAATGAATCTGAATTTTATACCATGTTAGGCTTGGATGAAAGTTTTGAGAGACGCTCTTTTTATGCTAATCGGCGTTTCCACAGCAACGGTAATCAAATATGGCGAAAAACAGTTTTTCCAAAATGTGTGTTCAGTGGGGAGGAGCGTTGCGTGACAAGACAAATAACGGCTGCGTGGGAGACTCCCGGGGGGGTACTCCCTATAATGGGCTATACGGGGATGCTCCGCCCGAAAGGGGTACCTTTTTGAGGCTGGAGGTATATGAAAGGGTAGGGATTTCACAGGTTGAAGTATATGAAAGGGTAGGGATTTCACGAAGTATAGGAAAAGGTAGGGAAAACACAAGTTGAAGTATAAAAAAGGTAGGGAAATCTGCCATTTAAGTATATAAAAAGCGCCTTTCAAAATACATCAAACAGACGCAAGTAAAGGCTATATGAAAGGGGTACCATTTTCAATGAAAGGTATATGAAAGGGGTACCATTTTCATTGAAAGGTATATGAAAGGGGTACCTTTTCCTGTCAAAATCGGTATGTGAAAGGGTAAGGGTTTGGACCTTGGGGCGGAGCATCCCCGTACAAAACGTTGTCGGGTACCCCCCCCGGGGGGAGACTAGACTCAAATGAGACCTCATATGGTAATAAAAGTCAATAAAGTTTCTTTTAGTAAAGATTTCACTCCATACACCTAATTCAATAAAGGTTGCTTTGGCAGTTGGTCATTGGTAATTGGGATTTGGCATTTTGCATACGGAACACAATGCAATGCTTCGCTTGAGTGACCGCCAAACAATAGCTTCCCAATGCCCAATTACCAATGACCGAAGCAACCTTTATTGAATTAGGTAAATATTACGCCAGGTTAGGAGGTATTTTCAGATAAACCTGTTTTAAACTAAACAACATTAAAGAGGTTGGCTTTTACGGTTTACGGTTAAAATTTTGGCCTTTTTAGGGCTAACGGGTCAGTTCTTTCCGTTACGGTTAACAGAAATCTTAAATTTTTAATTTAAAAAAGTTAAAAATTAATTCCCATTGTTCTTTGGACCATTCTGGGACACGACACAAACTCGCATAACAACATTACAGTCTTAACAAGAGCGGACTCAGAGAAGGCAAATGAGAAATCATGGCTAGAAGCTTTTTTTACTGTTAACAGTGTTTTACACCTAACGGTTAATTTCTTCCAAATTTTTCGTCTAACGACCAAATTTTGGGCCGTTTTACGGCTAACGCCGGTTAACCCGCGACCCTCATTAAAACATGTTTTAGCGTTGGTGTGAACGTGGTATAATACTTGTTCGCCTATAACTCTTGAACAGAATGCTCCATGTTGCTTTAAAATTTGGCCCAGATGTGTAGTTTTAAACTCTCTATAATTCAATAAACATTTTGGAATCGAAATCTGTTTTTTAATGCTTCTGAATTTTGATATGGCAGGATATGACCTAATTGCAAGCCAAGAATAGGACCCCTGCGAGCGTAGCGAGCAGTAATTATTTAGATTGAAAATAATTACAGTATCTTAGATAATTTTCTCTTGGAGATATCAATTCTTTCTGAGAAGTTGTTCCTATCAGAATATTTTTCTGGCGTTAAAAATAACTCGGTACACGCGGGGGTATAGGCTAGTACACGGTACGACGATCAAGTCCCACTCGGAAATCATTCCCGCCAATTTGATCACGTGTTTTCTCCATAAAGCAACATGGCGGCCTTAAGCGGGAACCGGGAGGTATGTACATTGTATCTTTTGTTTTAGCCAAAACAAAATGTTTTATGTACTGTAAATAGCAAACATAGTACACGTTATGAAGTGTTTTTAAAACAGTAACAGGATATTGTTTTGCATGATACGGTTTCCACATGGAACGAGATATTAAGATAAACTTGCAAACGCTTTGTATGAATGGACGCGTCACAAAACTGCGACTGTGTGCGACAGCAATAAACATCAGAGATTGAAAATTTGCCACGCTTTTCATTGGTCTAATGACGAGACGAATGCCAAAATACACTATGTAAGATACTTTTTATCGGATGGTTTTTATTTGAATCGATCCGGTCCTGCAGAAGGCATTTTCGTAATCAGTGTTTCTCCACACACAACTACCGCTGCAATAAAGCAGTTTCCAATTGAGTGTCGAAAGTAATTACACAATTGCTTTGGTTTTGCATTGCTACGCTTTGTGATTGGCTAAAAAATCTCGCGCCACTTTCTCTACCAATCAAGTAAAACCAAAACTAATCGTGACTTGCTCGCACGCGTTTTCCCGCCCTTGGCGCCGCTGACATGTAATTGCTTCAAGCTCTGATTGGTTCATTGGATTGTTTATGACTGCTGTGATTGGTCAGAGTAATTACTTTGGTTTTGGTTTTACGACACTCAAATGAAAACTGCTCTATTGCGTGATGCAAGTGCGATGTCACAGTGATATGTGTTAAAGGGAACCTCCACTATTATAACAAATTGACATAAAATTGTTGGAAATAATGTTTAATTTTAGTGTACATAAAAATTGGATATGATATCGCCTATTTTCACTTTTAAATTTTGAATATTTATGACGTCATTTGGTTGCCGCTATTGTTAAGAATCAAAGCTCTTTTTTTTGGAACAATTGAGCAAGCAAATGACATCCTAAATATTCAAAATGGCAGTGCTTGGGAAATTTGAAAGCGAAAATAGGCGATATTCACATCCAATTTTTGTGTCCACTAAATTATATTTCCACTTGTTATTAACATAATTGAAATTAAAACATTATTTCCAACAATTTAATGTCAATTTGTTATAATAGTGGAGGATCCCTTTTAGTCTATCCCTGTACACATATCGTAGTGATACGTGTATCCTTGGTGGAGATACATGTATCATTGATTCATGTGTAATAATACTCAGTTCCAGACAGAATTCTTATGTTTTTGTTTTCATTTTAGCGGTATTAAGCAAAATGTTATTTAAAATGTGGTTGTTGTTGTTCATCGTGGTGTGTATGATAGGTGAACGCTGTTTTGTTTAGTGTCATCCTAATAATATCAACAGAGATAGCAGATTCAAAATTTCTGAAGCATGGATGCCTATAATCAAGAATCACAACAGCTGATCGATAACAAATCGGACCTGTGAGGGAACGACATCTATTAGGAATAATAATGAGGATCAAAATGCACCAATAACAACAACCCAAAGTGCTATATGTACATAAAAGCGACATGTAACCAATCAAAATGTAACCATGTAACCAATCAAAACGTCACGATCAACAACTCAAAGTGACTCCATGGTAAGACAAACGAATAAGTGTTCACATAAAGCAAAATGTTTCAGAAAGTAATCATTGTCAAAGTCTAAACTAAGGTTTGTGTTTTAGATTAAGAAAGAACTTCAGCCTCTCGGTCATAATGACAAAGAATCAGTGAACTGGTTTCTAAATGGCTGTGTGGTGTCAAAACAGTAGGATAAATGGTGAAAACCTGGACAAAAGTATAGAAATACTGCCGATCTGTTTTCAGGGTACAAAAACAAAAGACAATGCTAAGTCACACTCAAAATGTATGGCACATTGTCACAAAATTAATTTCTCTTGTTTTGAAAAACTGGATGGATACTTGTGATTTAATGTATTCCAAAAGGTTTCTATTTTGCGGTATCCATATCTTGAAGGTTTTACTTATTTAATTTCCTGCAAAATTGCATTTGCTTGTGAAAGGGATACACACATCACTAGGGATTTGGGTATCCTGGAAGTGTACCGGGGGAAACACAAAATATGGCAGCCATATTGGAAAGGGATACCATATCAATATGTGTACAAGGGGATACACATATCACGGGGATACACATATCATGGGGATACACATATCATGGGGATACACATATCACTGTGACAGCAACATGTCATGTAGGTGCGCATTTGTCCACTTTTGAATAAGGAGGCACCACTTTCAAGTTCCTGTGATAAAAATACAGTGGAATCCCGATTTTTCGAATACTCGATTTTCAAAACTCCCGATTATTCAAACCAAAACTTGTTTCCTTTGGATTTGATTTCAGTCAATACCACCTTCGATTTTTTGAACTCCCTGATTTTTCGAACCAATTTCTGTTTCCCTTGGAGGTTTGAAAATTCAGGGTTCCACTGTAAATTTAAAAGCGAAAATACTACATATAAGCAATGGATGGGTAGATGAACAATCACAATTTGATAATTTTATAATACGATAAAACTATTAAATAATTTGATTGGAAAAATTATTGGGTTTTTACATGACAGCAAGAAATATCAGTGCCTTCTATCATGTTTGTCTTTTTTTTTACATTATGTTGCTTGTTTCAATTAGTTTAATTAGTTTAATTTGTTTAATTTCTTAAGCTGAAAATAGGGTAACTGTCAGTGTAAGATTGTTAAATATATCGAATTGTTGTCATTTTTAACCTATTTTGTGAATGTAAAATTGTAACTGTGTAAATGAAAGGTCATCAGAATAATAATAATTAAAAAAAAAACACAAATCTTGGCACTGATATTTTTTTTTTATCTACCAAAACACAAGGCTGAGGTGAATAACATAAACCATGGCCTTGATAATTCTTGCAATGTGAAAACTGAATCAAATAATTTTATTAAAAATTGTTATGAAATTCCTTAATAATTCATAAGGAAAATATAAAAGAAGTGACAATTTCATAAAGGCTTGTAATCCTAATACAAAATAGCCTGTATAGTAGTAGTTTCCTTTTTTCTGTAGCCACAGCCCGGGTGGGGGAGGGGGGGGGGGGGGGGAGGGTGCTCCACCAAAATACCTATACAGGTATGTGCCGCCAAACGGGGTCCTGATTTTGATTTAGAACAAGGTATCTATTTTAGAGACGTTTCCTAGAACGGGATATAATATTTCGAACGCACGAAAGCTTCAGATTATCAGCAGCCTGGATTTTTTTCTAGAATGGTGTATTAAAAATTGACCTATTTCTAGAACGGGGTATCATTTTGGGTGCAAATTCTTTCTAAAACGGGGTCCAAATTTGGAGACCAGGGCGGCACATGCCCACCCAAAATATACCTGAGTAAAAAGTGTCTGTTTAAGAGAGGTGTCCATTTATGGGAGGTTAAAAATGTAGTGTTTGTATGTGGCTGGGACCACGACTAAGTGTCCGCTTATGGGAGGTGTCCGCCTACGGGAGGTGTCCGTTAGCGGAGGTTCGACTGTAGTTAGCATTTCATTTTCATTTCATAAGTCAAAGTCTACAACAGTTGTGTCCGTGTTGTATCAGATTTATAATGATACAACACAGCTGCTCATGTTGCAAACACTACTTAAATAGCCTACAGTTGTAAGACACTTATGATAGATATTATTATTTTTACCCATAGAGGAGGCAGCAGAGCTCTCGGGACTTTGATTATCCAACAATGGTGTTGTTCTGCAATTAACTACAAAGGAAAGATCACATTCATCGTAATCAGGTTATGATTTTGACAATTTTGATTATTGTAAATCTGATGCAACACAGTGCTCAAGTTGTAAACACTACTTTATAAATAGCCTAACAGTCAAAGATATTTATGATAGATATTATTCTTACCCATGGAGGAGGTGGCAGAGCTGTCACTACTTTGATTAAGTAACAATGGTGTTGTACTGTCATTAACTATGAAGCAAAGATATCATCATTATTAGGTTATACCTTTGAATTAATGCCTGTCTCACCTTTGGCTTCAGTAGATAACACAAACTTTGGTCTTGATAATAGTTCCCATCATATGATAACCAAATCTTATAATAATTTTTTGCAGTGCAAAATGAAATCAATCACATGCATGCACGGACCCTTTTACCTGGTAATCTATGGTCAATCTGAATATTATGTACAAGTTGTAAGGTATGCTTCATCATTTTTCATGCTAACTATATAATAAGCTAAACACTTTAGCAAGGAAGCTGTTTTTTGAATAACACCAATGCCCATGTGTAAATTGTAATAGCTAAACCAGTGGATTAAAAGGAATAGTTTCACGGTTCTGTGCATGGGCACAGATTAAGATGCTTTATTCGCTTTCTTACCAATTTTATTGGTTAAAAAACCACTCATTTACTTCAATAATCACATAGCTAAGTATAATTAGTCCAACCAAAGCGAAGGATGACCAAAATTCACAGAAAATTTCAATGGATTAACCGACAAATTAAAGTCAACACTGAATGAAACCTTTGACCTGAAGGATTCATTCTACCCTCTGGTGGCTTTCATGGTGCACATGGGTATGTATTGAATCATCCATTCAATCAGGTGACTGATCATGACATTTTCATGGACAAATTTCCCACCAGAATTATCTACTCACTTTTGGTCTAAACAATGAAATTAAATGGGTTACGTCATAGCTTGCACATGCGCTTAACCATGAGAGCCTCTCTTTAAAGGCCCAGTATCACCCAAAATGCATTGCGCATCCAAAGCCTCAACGATTGAATTTAACGCAGTCGAAAATTCCCGAAAGAGCCAATCACAAGGGAGCTCATCATTTGAAAACAAAAACAAACGACCGCAAAGCTGAATGGGTGATATTGGGTCTTGAAGTGATGCAAGCTGGTTATTTCTTCTCCTTGACATTTATAATAACTGCTAACAAAATTGTAACAGGCTAGGTACATTTTATGCACAGTAGTTGGTATAGCATTTTTGAATAGATTTTTCCATAAGACATTATCCCAAAACTTTTGACAGGTGACAGGAAGCCATTATGATGATAACTTCTTCAAAACCAGTTTACATGTTTGTGGCACATTTAATTTGTACTAATTAGTCTACTTTTTTTCTAGTGTGCTAATTTCCTCTTTACACAAAAACGTCCCTATCAAATTCTAACAATTATTTTTGAAGTGAACATATCAAATGTAGAAATGTTTTGTGTCATCAGTCCAATGGATTTCCACTTATGTCCTCCGTACACAAAAGGACATTCATTTGTCTAATTGCAAAATATTTTTGAAGGTTTACCACATTTTACCAGGTGTAAAACTCTTGGCTTCATTCTTGGCTTGGCTTCTTGCTCATCTTTAAACATTACTTACGGTAAATAGCATACTATAAAGATATTTATGATTGATATAAATTCTTACCCATAGAGAAGGCAGCAGAGCTCACAGTATGTCGATTCTCCAACAGTGGTTTTGTTCTGTCAATGTTAACTAAAATAATGAAAATATCACATTCATTATATATGCATGACAGGATATAATTTTGATATGTACATGCATCTGGATTTTAAAAAAACCCAATAAGTAACCATTTTCAGCTTAAAAGCCCGATTACTATACATAGGATAGGAAATTTCATTGACCATTTTATTCATCACATGATCAGTGGGTATATATAACTGATGTTTTTATAAAGTCTTCAGGCAAATTTGAGTGGGGCACAAAGATGGCCGCTCCATACATTTCTTACTAAAAATATCTAATACTCGTTCGCCTATAACTGTTGAACGAAATGCTTTTGCGCTTCAAAATTTGGCCAAGATGTGTAGTTTTAAACTCTTTACAATTCCATAAACATTTTGGATTCGAAATCTATTTTTTAATGCTTCTGAATTTTGATATGACGTAAGTGAAAGCCAAGAATATAGTGTGTTTATTCTTCAATCATCAATTTCATTGTACTTAAGTAGTTGCAGAAGCATTTTTGGTCTTTTTCCAAGTGTCAAATTGTCGCAAATATTAAAGTTGCATCACTGGATAATACAATCTTGTTTGAGGATAGGTGGATTAAGTCCTTGGATGTTTCTGGGCTGTGGCAAGTCAGATAACTTGTGGGTCCCACCATTTTGAGTCACAATAAGATCGTTTCTTTTTTGCCCATGTCAGTAGACCAACAAAAATTGACCAGAGTGTTTATGTTTCTTCTGACATGTGAAGTTTAAAACCAGTCGAAGCGTGGAGGAGTTAAAAACTATTTTTTTAAAATTTATTTGTCCAAATTAAAGCCATGAACAGCAGTTGGGCAAAGAATCAAGTGGATGTTGGCAAAGGTTTCCTTTTGCATGCTGGGAAATAGGGCTTTTATTGGTTTTGAGTTGAATTTGTGATTTGTTTTCACAAGTGAGTTTTTTGAAGAGCTCAAATTGCACGATTACCTCTCCAGCTAGTGCGATTTGAGCTTTTTGAAAAACTCACAAGTGCAAATAAATCACAAATTGAATGAGAAAACCGTATGATTACTTGTTATTTATTAATAGTAATAAACAAGAGAAAATTTACATAGAGGAAGTAACGATCATATTGCAAACAGGAAGTGAGCATTTGACGCGTATTTTGCACTTAATTATTTACTGATTAACTGATGAAGATCAGCCCATAACCAAAAAAAAAACTCAAAGGTTTGTTTGCACGTGAAATCCTGAAATAATGTTTCCAATAAGATTTACAAGAACTTTTATAAAGACTTTCAAGATTTGTTATTTGCACTCATGTTTTGCACTGGTGTTACACTTGAACAACACTGCTCTTAGCTTAAATCAGAACTGAGTAATTTATTCATGTATATTATTAGATGGGATAATGGGAATTGAGCCTGATGAAAAGTGCCCGCTTGCCAAAAATCAGCATCTTGTGCAATTTGTGGGGGAGATATTGGCACTTTCATGCTCTGATAATTCCATACAGACCCTTCTAATTTCCACTGGTCTTAGAATTTTATAGAACTGAAATGTTGTACTGTTTTGGAATTGTTAACTAGTCTGCTGCTTTTTGACCTATTTGCAATTTATGTATCATGCTCACCAGTGGAGGAGGCGGTTGCAGAGTTTTCATGGCTATGATTCGCTAAAGGTGGTGTTGTTCTGCCATCATTTGTTTCTGAAGAAGAGATAAAATATCATAATTATTATTGTCCATATTCTTTGTAAAAAGGTTCACATACATCCAGGAAGGTGGTGGGGGTACAAAAGTGTCATTGGTATATATAATAGCCTGGAGTTCAGTTCAGTTTGGTGATCGGCCTATCGTGACACTTCACACAGCACATGCAGTCTGTCATGTCCATGCGCACGGCACTCAGCAGGTGATCACGGCCCCAAAACCTTGACTAATAAGGCTACACGTAATGGAAAAATAGTAATAATTGGAGGACTTGATGAATATTACGCTGTAAGTGATCCTTATTTTGAGATTCTGTAAGTGGCATTTCTTCACCAGCTGTCAAAAGTGATTTAAGAAGCTTTCAGTTCTTTAATTGCCATAAAAGTTGGTGCTGAGTCAGGCATTGTAGAATTTGTTGGTTTTGGTGTTTAGCAGCAGCTTTCAGTGATGTATTTGGAATGGCAAATATCAATAAAATCAAGGTTAGTAATTTGGAGTGGCATCCCCACCAAAATTATTGTTTTGTTATTATAAGGTTGGTTAAAATAGCACCCCACAGGTAACATAACAGTGAGGGTAGGTAGCGGGGAGGTGGTACTAGTGATGAAAACATTGAGGCTCCATTGCATGGGCCTATTCGTGTGGCCTTCTCATTTATACTATAGGCAATTATGTTATTGCAATAAGTGGTGCAATTATTATTATTATTATTAACAATACAGTCCAACCTCCGTGTGCAACCACCTCTGATCTCCTAAGCGACCAATTTTCCAAAATACCTTTTTTTCCAGTCAAATCATTATTATATTACGTTTGAAACCTCTTGTTCATAAGAGACTGTGAACACTTTCAACACTGATGACTTCAATTTTTCTATTGTTTTTAACCTCTGGTATACTCGCCCATATTTTGGTGCCACAACAGATGCAAAATTAATATTGTGTTACAGTTCAACTCCAATGCAGTGCAAATTTTGTCTCACATCAAAACTACTATATGATAAACAGTTTTTGCTGATAGGTGCTTTGTACATTACCACAGGTATTGTCATTGAAAGTTAAGACCATCATTATCATACTAACAGCAGGTTAATATTAATAGGTCCCTCTTTGATTGAAGCAGGTGGTTATAAAAGTTGAGCTTAGTGGCTGGTGCCCGGCCAAGGCAATAAAGCAAGGGCCCACATCAAAGAAAAAAACAATGACAACAACAACCAGAGCTACTGGATTTTCCTTAAAAATGGTAAACAACATGACCTAGTATCTTATATACAAACAAAACATTTAATGTTACTTTAGAGCCATGCATATTCAATATATGTTTACAAATGTAATAAAATAATATTGTTCAAAGTTTTAATTTATCCTTAAAAAAATATTACCTTGCTGAATTACAAGGCCCTCGCAGCTTTGTGATCGGCGCCTTCGATTAATTCGTTCGTTTGCAACGATGATGAAGCAAATTAAAATATAAACCATAATAGCTACTCCACCTAAACATCCTCCAAGTATTTTAGCTAGTACATGTTTAGAAACTTGGTTGTCTATTGGGGGTTCAGTAGTTACTGGTACAACCAGCTGGCATTCATCAATAATGGGATGTAATTTATACCCTGGAATGCAGGTATCTGCACACTTGCTGTTTTGCACTGGTGTGCATTGCTGCAACACAATCTTGTTCCCACACTGGTTGCAAGGTTTGCAGTCCGAAATGTCATTATTCTCGGAGTAGGTCTTGTCGACTTCGCACTTTTTACAACCTG
This sequence comes from Cladopsammia gracilis, assembly GCA_022457155.1. Classification (NCBI taxonomy): domain Eukaryota; kingdom Metazoa; phylum Cnidaria; class Anthozoa; order Scleractinia; family Dendrophylliidae; genus Cladopsammia; species Cladopsammia gracilis. The sequence goes on along the minus strand of JAJGOT010000150.1, from coordinate 1,450,731 downwards.
TGAAGGTTCCATATGGTACTCGTGAGCCACACTGTACGGCAAGTCCTTGTCCAGGTTGACATTTTGGACATTTTCGGCAAATTTCCTCCGCATCTGGGTTGTCTGAGTCATATATTTCGAATTCTGTTTCTTGGTTACATATACCCTCTGTTGGTTGTAACAAGCTGACAGCAACTAAACAAACAAGCAGGACACCCATCTGAAAAATAATCGCAGCAAATATGTTATGTATAGTTTCCTAATTAGTTTTTAAGCTAAAATGGAAAGAAAGCAGTTTTTAACAGATTTTATTTTATTCAAACATCTAAGGCACCACCACAAATGTAAGCTACAGTTAAACCTCTATTAAGCGGTCACCCTCGGGGAATAGCCAAATGAAAGTGACCGCTTAAAGAGGGCCGCTTAATAGATGTTTAATCCTAACTCTTTAATAAAATGGTTAAATTAAAGCAGATCTGACCATTTTATTTTCTTTAGTCATGACAAGTAATTAATCACTCTAGACAGCAAAATATATTCTGTATTTAAAGTGCTACTGTGATTAAATTTTTGATTTCCATTTTTTTTTTACATTTTCGTGTACAATTAGACTTTCTTACTCATCTTAATTGCCAAATTTCAATCCATTACGAACATCAGAAGTCATTATATTTTAACATTATTTTATGTCCGAGCACCGGATGTGAATTTTTTACTTGGAGCCGCAAGGCGCCTCGCAAGCGCCGAAGGCGCAAGCCACCTAAGGGGGTCTGGGGGCATGTACCCCAGGAAATTTTTAAAATAGAACACTCAGAAACGCCGTTTCCAGCGTTTCTGGAACCTAGGAATCAGTTTCCCAGGCAAGGCTGGAGTTCACTCAAATTCTCTTTAAAAAGTAAAATTTTTAATGGAAATGGACAGTTGGTAGGGGGAGGGGGAAGGGGAGAGAGAATGGCAACAACAGAATTTTCAGTTGTTTATCATTGCGAATTTACTTGATTTTCAAAAAAAAAAAACAAGGCGACTGGGCATGAGGTTCTAGTTCAGTCATCAAGAGTGTAGTCTATTCATCAAGGTTAGAACCAAAGGCTGAATCATCACTGTCTGTGTCACTGTCCACCTCGCAGAGCCCAAGAGCAGCTGTGGCTATTGCTACCTCCTGTGGGAGAAAGAAATCAATAATTCTTACCAGGATTTTCGATTGCAGTTATTGAAGATAGGAAATTTTTTAATGAAACTATCTAATTTTCCCGCTTATCGCATCAATAGACAAAAATACTTTACCTGGCACACTTTCGAAAAAGCTCGTGATCCTTCTTGACATTCCGAACGTAGAAACGAATAAAAATACAACAACGTTTGAGTTAGCACAGTCAACGAGCAAACCGGGCAAATCGCCCTAGTCCCGCTCATCCGTGTCCCTCATACGGTAGGAATGCCTGTAACATTAACTGCTGCCGCACGGCCTTACCAGCCTTTGTCGTAACGCAAATATGCAAGAGTACAGTAGTATTACTTTCAAGTAGTGAAATCCATACTTTTTCCATGTCAACTGGAGCCCTAGAAAATAAATCCCAGCCCCTCCCCCTTCGCGGTCCCTGCCACGGAACCAAAGCGTGCATGCACGCACAAACAGAACTGCCTTGACAATCGAGTCATTCAATCCAAACCTATCAGAACTCTCATCATATATACAGTGTATAGCAATCGGGTGAAGTGAACTCGGCACAACTTTGCGCTTCGGAAAGTCGGACTTATTTATTTTATTTTTATTTTATTAACTTCGCCACACTTGGCAGGGACACCACAACAGCTTGCGCCAATTACTGTGGCCCCGTTTCTGTTTTTTACCCACCTCCCTGGGGTAAGGTTGCACACTGAGGGTGGTCACAGCCAGGGTTTTGTTACATCCTCAATGGTTCTTTAACATCCCCTACAGTTAGAATGCAAGGAGTTGTAGGAGACAAGGCCAACGGCTTTACGTCACCGCCCAATGACGCGATCATCTGAACTGAGACAAGGTTTTTGAGCACAGACAGCATGATCTTACCAGTTATTTAAAGACCCTGGTTAGTGGTCCGGCCGGGATTCGAACTCGCGACCTCCCGCTCTGCAAACTGGTGCCCAACTAACTGAGCTAATCAGGACTTACACAGGTGACAAGTGAACATAGTGGTTACTAGACAGTAACCATAAAAAGCAATAAAGTCAGCAAAAATCTCTTATCTTATCTATGGCTAACAGGTTGTAGTGGCCATCAGGGTACGGTCCTCCAAAATCTACAGCTACAACGTCCCAGGGCTTCTTTGGTATCTGTGACTTTGACAGGTTCTTGTCGGTGCTGCTTTGTGGTTACCTGACACTCGTAGCACTGGCCAATGATTTGTTCCACCATACTGTTCATGGTTGGAAACCAATACTTTTCCCGGAGCATCTGCTTGGTTTTTGTCATTCCCAGGTGTCCCAGATGGTGCGCTGCTTTGATTACTCTTCTCTGTAGACTTGAGGGGATGATGATTCTGTTCATTCTGAAGGTCAAGTCACCCACTGCATATAGCTCATGTCGCACTCCATAGAAAGGCATTATGTCTGGGTCTTTCTTGTGTTGTTCCCAGTCACCTTTGAGTATTCTTGCAGTTAGTTTCTGGAGTTGGTTGTCTTTCTGTGTTTCTTCCTTGATTTGATCCATAACAACAGCATATTCTGCATTGACAACATGTTTGATTACTCTTTCTACATCGTCCTTTCCTGTTTCTGGTAAAGGGTGTCTTGATAAGAAGTCAAGTGGATCAGCCTCATCCTTGCCTGGTTCATAGATGAGGTCAAAATCAACATCTTGCATTCCCATGACCCATTTCTCGATCCGGGGGGGAAGCTTCATGTTTGCCTTGTTAAATAATGGGAGTAGCGGCTTGTGCGCTGTGATGATCTTGAATCTTGGTGCTCCCAGGAGATAAAGGCTAAATCTGTTCTTAGCCCAAAGAACTGATAAGGCATCCTTCTCAGTCTGGCTATATCTCTTCTCTGTAGCAGTCATGGTGCGGCTGATGTAGTGTACTGGTCTGAGACCACTGTTTGTCTCTTGAAATAAACCGGCAGAGAGTCCCTCGTGGTAGCTGGCTTCTATTCTGATGACAATTAAATTGGTCTGGATGGGTTGAAATAAGCCATGGTGCTCTTGCTTGTAATGCTGTCTTTGAGCTTCTCAAATGCTTCGTTTTCTTCTGCTCCCCATTTGAACTTTGTGTCTTTGTGGGTCAGTTCTCGCAATGGTGCAGTCAATGATGAGTATCTTGGAATGAACTTTGACAGGTATCCTGTCATCCCTAGGAAGCTTCTCACTGCTTCTTTTGACTCTGGTGGGCTGGCTTCTTTGACAGCTCTGATTTTGTCTGGGTTTGGTTTCAATCCATTCTTGGTGAATTGATGTCCATAGAAATCAATCTCTTCGACTCCAAATTGGCACTTCTCAGGGTTGAAGGTAATGCCAAAATCTGCTGCTCTTTGCAGGACTGTTTCCAGTGTCTTGTTGTGTTCTTCAGTATCTCTTCCACCTAGCAGGATATCGTCACGCTGGTTGAGACACCTTGGTATGTCTCCGAATATCCGGTAGATGGCTTCGTCAAAGAGGTCTTGTGATGACTTCGCTCCAAAGATTAATCGCTTTGGTCTCAGGTTCCCCCATGGGGTGCTGAAGGTAGGGACCTTTCTGGATTCTGGGTCAAGCAGGAGCTGGTGGTAGCCCTGTTTCATATTCTAGCTTGGAGAAGACAGTGCAGTCATGGAATTTGTACATGAAATCTTCTACTATGGTGCCTTGGGTGATCCTGTGTCTTTCCATAAATTGGTTGGGTACCCTGAGGTCTACACTGGCTCTGATCATGTGTGGTTCCAGGTCTTCCTTGTCTAGTTCACTGAACCTTGGCTTTGGTTGAACCACCAGTGGTGAACACCACGTCACAGGTTCCCCTTCAGGTACTTCTTCAAATATCTCCTGTTGTAAGCACTGCTCCAGCCATTTCTTGAGTGGTTCTTGCAGGTAGTATGCAACTGGTCTTGGCTTCTGAGCTACTGGTATTGCCCCTGGTCTCATGCTGAACTTTGCATAGAAATCCTGGCCATTCTTGTTGTCTCTAATCTTCCCGATGCTTTGAAATATTTGACTGTGACGGTCAGTAATTTTCTTGATTTTGAGGCTGAGAACTTCATCTTTCTTAACAGCTTTGATGTCTGGCATTTCTTCTTGGATTCTCAGGTCATTTGTTTTAGCAAACGATCCATCTTCTCTTATTTGCAACATCCCAAGCTCTTGGAGGGTATCTTTGCTGATGAGCGATGGGGAATTGATTCTTCCTTTGACTACAACAAATCTTGCAACTGTTCCACAAGTTTTGTTCCTAATGGTGGCTGTGAACTCTCCTTTTACAGATAGCTCACTCTGCAGGGTGTTCAGCTTTGTTCTGCTGGGTGCTAATGTCATTCTGTTCCTGGTGCAGTTTGTCAGCGCTTTGAACTGATGTTCATCCATAACATTGACTTCCGCTCCACTGTCTGGTTCTACTTCTACATTGACATCTTCCATCTTCACAGTCAAGGTTCTGTCTTTGTCATCTGACTTGATCTTCTCGACTTGCTTCAAGTGTCTATCTGCTTGGCGAAAAACTCATTGTCAGAGCTTGTTGAGCTGTCTGGTAGCTCTTCAGTGGTTCTTTTGATGTGGTGCTTCTGTTTGTTCTTCTCTGGTTGCCTCCATTCAGGTTTGCACTGTTGGGTTTTCTTGTTGTCTCTTGAGGTATCAGCTCTACACGCTATTGAAAAGTGGTTGAATCTCTGGCATTTTGTACATTTCTTTCCGTACGCAGGACAGTTTTTGCCTTCTGGGTGAGTGCCCACTTGTCCACAATACCCGCAGGGTTGCTTCTTCTGGTGACCTGTTTTGCCCCGGTTCGGCTGCCATCTTCCAGGTCGTTGACTCAACTTCTTTACATCTTCGGGAATTTTCATGCCGCTTACTTGAAGTGACGTGTCCTCCATTTGAGCAGCTTCGGTAAGGAATTGTGTTAGACTCCACTTCTTGTTGATGGCTTTCTGAATCAACACCCGGTTGTTTGTTGTTTGGATGAGGTGTTCCAAGATTCGGTCGTCGGAATTCGTCTCAAATTCGCACTCGCTGCCTTTCTCTCTCAGTCGAGCCGCACATGCCACCGTAGTTTCCCCGTGTGTTGGTCTCATTTTCAGAAAGAGATATCTTGCGTAGTGTTTGTACTCGTCTAGCTTCTTCCTCAACTTTACATAGTTGTTTGATTCACCAGTTGGATTCGGTAGGCTTTTCTCAAGTCGGGCGCGATCTCCTTTCCACCATAAATGATGAGCGCGTCTTTCTTGTCGTCCGGATCCGTAATTCTGAAATAACGAAATTCCATTCGAGTTCTTCGATCCAGTTGTCCCACGCTTTCCCGGTGTTCATTTGGTCATCTCCTGGTGTAAATGGTTGAGCTCGGAGGTTTCTTGTTTCTGTGATAATCCGCAGATTATCCGCTCCGGCGGATGGTTGTTCAGGTGTGTCAGGCATTTGTGCGAACGAGTTACGCGGTAAATATCTTCTGAGTTAGGGCTTCTTCTTGCTTTCTCTCTTCTTACTTTCTCTGCCACTCTTGCTGGGCTTCTTCTTGCTTTTTTTTTTCTCGTTTATTCTCGTCGCCAATGAAACAACCAAAGAAACAACCAGTCTGAACTTGAACCGTAGTTTAATGCACCTGAAAACCCGAGTACATGTGCGATGGCGTGAGCAATGTATCACGCATGCGCAAGCTACAAAATAGGAATGGACTGGACTGGGCTGGACTGGATATTACAAAATCCAAGTGTCATAGTCTAGCACTGCACAGCTGAAAGGCCCTATTCCAATTCGAGATGTGGTCTCTGTAGTGGGCCTCATGGTATCAGCCTTTGCAGGAATTCAGTATGTTCCTCTTTTCTACAGGTCGTTAGAAAACAATAAAACTGATGCCTTAAAAGAAAATGGTTGGGACCTTGAAGGGAAACTGTCCCTCACACCTCTGGCTAAACAGGACCTTTACTGGTGGATCTCAAATGCTGATCAGCTTCCAACAGCCATCACCCCCAAACCTCCAGACCTCACACTCATGACTGACAGCTCCCTCAAAGGCTGGGGAGGGGTGATAGAGGGTACATCTAGTGTAGCAGGTGGCAGATGGTCACATCAGGAGTCCCACGTTACCTTTACCTATGTAGCATGGCAACTAGACTCCAGTCTAGGGTGATGCATTCACCCTAGACTGGTCCAAGTATAACCTTATCTATTGTTTTCCTCCTTTCAGTCTTTTAGACAAAGTCTTTCAGTATATCCAAGAAAGCAACACGACAGCCATTCTAGTGTACCCGCATTGGCCAACACAATTCTGGTATCATCACCTTCGTTCTTCAATTAATGAAGTGTCCTCCAGTGACAATCAAGATGCACAAAAAGACTTTAACTTTGCCTCATCAACCAGAGGAAATCCACCCTCTCTATAACCCCAAACTACAACTTCATGGATGTCTTGTGTCAGCTAACATGCAGGGCGTCTGTAATTGGCTGAAGGTGTAAAAGGGGAGCCGCTGAATACCATTTTGGAGTCTTGGCGATCAGGGACTTTAAACGATACCAGACATATATCTCAGTATGGGTTAAGTTTTGCAGTCATAATTCCATCAGCCTACTGAGTCCAACCTTGCAACAGGTTCTGGAGGTCCTTTCATTTCAATCTAAAACTGTTGGATACAGTGCTGTAGCAACTGCTCGAAGTGCATTGTCCTCCATCAAAATAAATGGCATAAGTGGGTGACCACCCACTGGTCTCACGCTTTATGACTGGTCTTTTCAACCGAAACCCAGCTTTGCCCGCTACACTGAAACCTGGGATCCTCAGATAGTACTCAATCACCTCCAAACTTACCCAGACATTGGAGTGCTTTCGCTGAAGGAACTCACCCTAAAACTGGTAATGTTCATGGCACCTCTATCAGCACAGAGAACCCAGACACTTCAGAAATTGTCTCTGGAGGACATGATTGTGTGTTCAGGAAAGTACACATTCCATATCTCTTCCCTGTTAAAGCAAACCAGTGTAAAAGGTGGTTGGAACAGACACTTATCTTCTATCACCTTTACCAGCTACAATGTGGACAAAATACCTCATGTTGTTGAACTCTTGACAGCCTATATTAAAAGAACAGCCTCTCTCAGGAAAAACACAAAACAGCTGTTGATTTGCCATGTGGAACCCCACGGACCTGCTTCAAAAGACACAATATCTAGATGGATAAGGCAAACCATGAAAGCTGCGGGAATCAATACATCTGTATTCAAACACCACAGCACTAGGGGTGCAGGTACCTCCGCTCCCCGGGGGGGTACTCGACAAAGTTTTGTACGGGGATGGTCCGCCCCGAGGTCCAAACCCTTACCCTTTCATATACCGTTTTTGACAGAAAAGGTACCCCTTTCATATACCTTTCATTATAAATGGTACCCCTTTCATATACCTTTCATTGAAAATGGTACCCCTTTCATGTAGCCTTTACGTGCGTCTGTTTGATATATTTTGAAAGGCACTTTTTATAATACTTAAATCACAGTTTTCCCTACGTTTTTTATACTTCAACTTGTGTTTTCGCTACCCTTTTCTATTCTTCGTGAAGTTCCTACCCTTTCATATACTTCAACTCGTGAAATCCCGACCCTTTCATATACCTCCAGCCTCAAAAAGGTACCCCTTTCGGGCGAAGCATTCCCGTATACCCCATTATAGGGAGTACGGGGAATGTACCCATTCAGGTGATTATGAACACCGCTGGGTGGCGCTCAGATTCCACCTTTGCAATTTTTTATGATCGTCCCATCAGAACTGAAAGTAGTTTTGCAGGGGCCATCCTTGCTCACAACAGCGTGTAATCGTCTTTGGCTGTTTTGATTTACATGCTTATTTTTATGTTGGCCTTGTGCTGATATCACTACTTATTATTGTTACATGTATGGTAAACTACTCCATTAAATGCTACCATGCTATTGTAGTTATTACAGCTGCCTAGTTTTCTGTGTCTTTGGGCTTTGAAATCTCACGTGACCTCCAATTGTATGCAAATATGAGGTAGAATTAAAAAATTAAACGAGACTTACCTGTAAGTTGAAGTTTGATTGAGATTCTACTGTAGCATTTGCAGGAATGTTCCCTTAAGCCCGGTTTCCATATGATTGCTACGATCGCTGCGATCGCAGCTGAAAAACAAGTTCAGCGATCATAGCGATCATATGGAAACCACCCTCTGGCGATCGTAGCGATCGCAGCGACAACGATCGCTGCAATCGCTGTGATTCTATCTCAGCGATCGTGGCGATCGCAGCGATCATATGGAAACCACTCTCCAGCGATCGCAGCGATCGCAGCGATCACAGCGACAGCAAAAATACCAAGATGCACTGCGTACGCTCACTCAAAGGGTGCGATTTGGCCCTTTTTATGGAAGAAGTGCAAAGATAGGACTGTCTTTATGACAAATTTTAAAAACAATTCACAGCTGCTATGTTGAATTTCAAGAATGAGGCGAAACGATATTGTCAGACCCAGGTCCCCTCGATCTTCATTCACTTTGTCAGCAATCGTAGCGATCGCAGCGATCATATGGAAACCATCAATCGCTGCAATCGCTGAACTATTTTTTTCAGCGATCGCAGCGATTGTAGCGATCATATGGAAACCGGGCTTTATGCATCCGCATAGTGACTACCACCAAAGCCACATAAAACTGCTTTCAAGACTGAGCTCCCTCCTCATTCCTGCAAATGCTACGGTAGAATCTCAATCAAACTTCAACTGACAGGTAAGTCTCGTTTAATTTTTAAATTAGCCTCGTTTTTCTCGGTCCATACACGGAACCTCGTTTTTTTCCCTCGATTTATGGCCCGCGCGCTTGGGCCATAAATCGAGGGAAAAAAAAAAACTCGGTCCGTAACTTACGGTATGGACCTCGAACTCGGCTAATAAGAGGTATTTATTACCTAGATATAATCATACGATATCGGTCAGCGTCGAATTAAATAATTTAATCGGGGCTCAAAATAAACCTATTGATATTCCTTACTTGCGCACTTGAGCCGCCAAGGAGGACTGCTTGTCATAAATTGACTCCACCTTTCAACAAATTTAGCCAGGGGAACGGGGGCTTCTCGGTGGAAATCGATCTTTACGTCAGTCTCCAAACTGGTGAATTGTTACTTCTGTAAACACAAAGAAACATTGGTGTTAGCTGCAGCAACATTTTCTTGTCCACATTCTCGCAGTAACATGCAAAGTAGCGGAAGATAAGTTTGCGTTTTAGGATTAAAGATATGTTTGCTTTTAGATCAGAGGTGAAATATTGTGAAATCCAGGGCCGTAGCCAGTATGAGGCAAACCGAGGCACTTGCCTCAGTCATGATCCCAGTGTTTTGTTTAAACATAGTCACCATAAAGACCCTAAATAGCTAGGCGGGGAATTTAACCATGGATATTGCCTCAGTCCTTATTTTTTTCTGGCTACGGCCCTGAAATCGATCAGTATTAGGTGAAATATTATGAAATCGATCAGTATTTTGTCTACCTTAACACCAAGATCCTCGAAACAGGCGTCAAACCGTCCGAAACCTTTCGAAATTTGACAAGGAAGCACAGTCTTCCACGATTGCAAACGTTTTGCTGGTATACTTGAAGTAAAATGGCAGAATAAAACGAAGAAACTATTCGATTTTGCTGTATAAATACGTCAGTTGCTCGCTCCCGAACACGCTTCACTATTAAAAGTGCTTCGCTTGCAGTATGCAGCTCTCACAAGGTCTTCTCTGATTTGCTGAGAAAACAATTCTTGGCTTTCACTTACGTCATATCAAAATTCAGAAGCATTAAAAAATAGATTTCGAATCCAAAATGTTTATGGAATTGTAGAGAGTTTAAAGCTAAACATCTTGGCCAAATTTTGAAGCGCAAAAGCATTTCGTTCAAGAGTTATAGACGAACGAATATTAGATATTTTTAGTAAGAAATGTATGGAGCGGCCATCTTGGCGGCCAAAAATTCAAAGTGTTAATTACACCAAAAATCACATCCAAAAATATTGTATTTGCTATAAGCTCAATTAACTCGGCTTATAAGCACTTATAATGCAAACAATAACTTTCAGCTGATTCAATTTTGTTTATTTTCGCGGCTTATCTGAAATACCGTGACGCATTGCGTGACACATTTAAAACCTTTGTAAATCGGAAGCAAAACATCGTTAAAACCTGAAACTTTTTGTGAAAGATTATAACACTTGTATCCACATACCATGTTAGAAACAGCTTTGTAGGACGTGTACTTTAGATTTTGTAATTTTTATGACGTCATGTGAAAACCAAGAATAGAACAAACAACACAACAATGGACCCTTTAAGGGACGGACCATTTAATTTTTGTGGGGGGGGGGGGGGGGGGGGGGGGGTTGGGCAATTACCAAAAAAAAAAATTCCTGCAGAAGAAATTTAAGAGAAAAAAATTCGTGCACAAGAAAGCACCTGAAAAAAAATTCAAGCATTAAGGTAAAAAAAATTCTTGCAAATAGTGATGCTGGAAAAAAAAAATTCATGCTCAGAAGAAATTGCCCAACCCCCCCCCCCCCCCCCCCACCAAAAATTAAATGATCCGTCCCTAAGCTGCGTGATATCCAGGTCCAATGAAATTAGAGGTTGTACAGAGCCGCGTGGTGGGTTACATCATCATGATCATGCGTTCTCTGTTCGGTAAAACAAGCCTTTTGGACCTTTTGGCTAAGGCTCTGGTTTAAAATAAAGTTTTTATTTAATCTTCAATTGTTCCCATATTTTAAATTCAGCTAAATGTGATCTCTGGAAAAATTGCTCTGTTGCACTTTTCGGTCTTGTTTGGTCCTTTGTCGTTGACCTTTCATCAGCTCAGTGGTTTCTGGTTTTGTATGTTGATTAGATGATAATTCTCGTTTGTTCCATACATTATGTCGCCGAAAGGTCTTTTGGCAGTGCGTTATATTTTATGGATGTTTTAGTATATAAAATTTCATCTGAATGAAAAATAAAGTAAATTAGATCTAATAATAAGAATAATTCCTCGCGAAGCGAGGTTCGAAGGCCCGAGCGTAGCGAGGTTAATAAATTTGGCGGCCGAAGGCCGCTTGGGTGCTCGGGAGCTGGGCTTCGGCTTCAAGCTGGGCTTGAGCTCGGCTTCGGCCCTCGCTTCGCGAGGAATAAATATAGTTAATATAAACGTGTTCTGTTGGGACACTACAACAAAAGAACATTTGCGCGGTTGAAATGGTCCTAGTAGAACAAGACCAAAAGAGGGCATAGTCATTTTGGAAAAAAAAAACGTGCAAGGGTTTGAAGGTTGAAAAAAAAAATCTTGCACTCCTGCTGGTTGTGAAAAAATAACATGCCTTTCCAGAAAGTCCTCCCCCCCCCCCCCCTCCCTTCACATTTCTAATGGTGCATCCCTGCACTAGCCTGTGACAGCCGCCTCCTCCCCTCAAATTTTTCTGAGGGGAGGAGGCGGCTGTCACAGGCTAAAAAAAAAAATCAGACAATGACAGGAACGTTTTTCAGGAATAAAAAAATATATATTTAGAAATATTTGCGCACAGTTGGCAACTAGTGCCTTACGGATGTCTCAATTTGAGAAATGATTTTATCTTCTATATTAACATTAACAATTGGCTCCACTGACTGACGCCACTTGCTAACTTAGAGCCCGTCACGCACTCCTTCCCCAGGTGGAGGACGAAGAATTGCTTGACGAGGCAAAGGGGCGTCCGCAAACTGAAACGCTACCGTAATCTACGGCTAGAGTGTACTACAGTTCGTGATGACTTGTGGCGCTTCCAACATTAATTACGTTTCTTCAGCCTGATTCACACAACCGACAAAACGGCAAGGCCATACATAAAACTGACCTACTGTAAATGTTTTGTCACCGGTATGAACAAAACCTTTGTCACATGGTAGCTAGCATAACAACAAATTAAGATAACGACAAATTAGCCGGAAAATTAAGAAAAAAATTTTCTTTGGCCCGTTTTTGGCCGCTGAAAACGCACTTCAGAGGGGATAAATTTGAAAACGCCAGCAACTAGTTTTAGTGTGACGCGCCTCATTTTTTAACGAAAACGCATTAGCGAGGACGGAAACCTAGGCTTTTTGGTGCGTTTTCGACGGATAAGTGTGAACCTGGCCTTTATATTATGTCGTGATACCGCCAGTGTGAACCATCAGAGCTGAGCCAGTCCCTTAAATAGTTATGACTGTACTTTGTTCCTCAACAGAAACACTCAACAAATCGTTTTGGTGGAAATTAAAAAGCTGTCCGGAAAGCCTTAGTCGTCTTAAAAATTCGTATAAATTAGATTAAAACTAGAATGTCTCTCAAACTTTCGCGAAATTCGCGGAAAATTCAACGCCTTTTGTTTTCGGGGAGATAAAAAATGTCTTTTGGGGTACGTATTTAGTCCAGGTGAGATTTTTCTAAAAACAGGTTGTTGGGTGTCCCGCCCCGCACCTTACTATTATAATTTCTAAAACTACAGTATCTATATTTTCCTTCACTATTTCTATCAAAAGACAAAACCTAAACCTCTTTAAGGCGCTGTTACACTAGGCAATGTTTCGTGCAACTTGTCTCGCAATTTTGTTGCGACACAAGTTGCATGAAAAGTTGCCCAGTGTAACATACCCCGCAACAAACATTTCTCGCGATTTTTTTGTTGCCGCAATCGTTGCGAGAAGTAGAAGTCGGTTCTACTTTTCGCAACTATTCTCGCCACGCCGCAACGAATTTTTCAAGCGTTGCGTAGTGTAACACGTTTCCTGCAACTTGTGTCGCAACTTTTTGTGACTTTAGCCAATAAAATTGCTCCTTTCACCGTCGGGCGAGACAAATTCAGTGCAAGAAACATTGCCTAGTGTAACACCCTCCAGGCAACTTGTCTCGCAGCATCGCAACGCACGTTTTTTAGTTGTTGCGAGACAAGTTGCACGAAATATTGCTTAGTGTAACAGCGCCTTTAGAGAGTATAGTATAAAAAAGTAGAATAGTGAAAGTTGTGCATTTGATTTCAGTAATTTTACAAAAAAACTACAATCATGACCTTGACAAAAAAAAAACTAGGAATCAGGATACGGAATTAAGCCACAAATGACTCTGATCTAATGCTATTTTTTATGTTTCGTTTCGTTTTTTTGTTTTTATGTGTTTTTTTTGCGTGCCAGCACGGTGACTTGTGCTCTTCACATTCCATCAGCTAATTATAATTACATATAATTTCAGGAGTGTACTCAGGGGCACCCAACGAACAAGCTTTGGTAAAATGTATTATTTTACTCAAATAAATTAAAATAAATGATATAAAAGCATTTCCAGGTGTTCTTCTACGTTGCTGGGAAAAATATATCTGTTCCTTTTTCCCAGCATAACACATAGGGTAATTCCCAGCCAGCTGGATAAAAAAATGTCTGTTTCCCAGCCAGCAATTAAAAAAATCATAAATGAAAAAAAAAAAACAATAATAAGTTACCAAAAGGGGCTTGGGAACTAATGAAACATTAATAGAAAACTATTTGAAGCCATTTACTGCCGTCTCGAACTTAACCTGTTCGGGTATCTCTAAGTACTGCTTAAATTTGTTGCTACGAAGCTGAACCCTTTTAAACCCCAAAGTGTCCTCCGATTTTCTTAGATTCAGTCTCTTTTCGATCTGCTCAAGTTAGCCAGCAGAGTTTGTTCTTGCGACTCCTTTCTCAAGTCAACCAGCGCAAAAATGGTAATTAAAACAATATGTACAGAATATTTTGCCAGCCAGCAAGAATTCCGCTGGGGAACAGATAAAGTGAGGAACAGATTCGTTGGGTGCCCCTGTGTACTGCTAAACGTGATAAACCGTGGCCGTAGAATGCACATTTAACTGGTTTTAACTGGTTTCAGCGACATTTAGCGCTTCAAGCGGTCTACGCGCCGTTACTAAGTACCTCTTTTGGCAGGTTTCCAGTATGGTTATTGAGTCACGGTATAAGTGAACCTCAGGCGGACTGCTTAAACATCATCAAATGGTTAGACCTTTACCCAGTAGTGTTGAGTGCAGTGGTTGCCCATAAAAATCAACTACAACCTTTCGAAACCTTATCATGACAAATGTACGACAATAACATCCTTTCTTATTTATATTTATAAATAATATATATTTATAAATAATATATTATTTATATTTATAAATAATATAATTATTCTTGGCTACTGCGTGCATTAATTTCCCAGGGCCAGTTGCAGATGTTGCGAGCTACCTCGTGTCTTTTACAGCTGACTAAGGCCTCAACGAAATCCCTCATACTAGGTTCCTCGTCACCTTTAGTCTTAAAATATTGAATAAGTGGTTCTGTAGGACTTTGCATTGATCGGTTACTTGCTTCAACAATATTCCCAACTTTAGTACTGGCATCTAAAACCAGTGCAACGCTGCGCCACGTCTTCATTTGAAGGGTCTCGATGGGATCAAGCTCCTCTTGGACGTAGAATAACATCACTTGCTTATACTGATCACGTAACCAAAACATGTCGGAGATACGGAAATCTGAATGAAAAAGAAAAAAACAGCAGACAAAATTAGCAGACAGCCTAGCTGCTTTGATGAACTAAGAAAACTAAATTTGTTTGCTCAATCAACCTGTGCAGGTATTTCTACATACCTTCAGGAATACGTTGAAAATCGAGGTTGGGATTGTCATCTCCAGTGGACTCTTTCTTATCAGCAGGCGCAGGGAAACTTTCTGTAAATATCAATAGATATCAAGTCATTATTGATTGCGCTAACCTGCGACATTAGGGGTAATAGGGAGAGGGCATGACCTCAGATATGATTGCGCCAGCCGCCAAGCCCAGACTCGTACCCAGTCGCTTCTCTTTATTTTCTAGGATCGCGTTGCGTCATTCTTTATTCCCAAACTACTTGCGAATAAAATAAAGTATCACGATTCTCAGATACTTTTGTCTGCTTTTGAGACGTCAATAATAAAGTCGTATTGTCGTCTCAAAAACCAGCCTGTGATTGGTTGAAAATTTCCCGCGGCAATTTAATGGCTTTCTTGCGTAGAAAACCAAACTTTAAAATTATCTTCAAAGGAAGGGCAAAAATGTCGATCATTTGTCAAGTCTGGCAGATAAACAACGCTGTATTCAATGCAACGACCCTTTTTTAACGATAAAATGAGTTTTTGTTCGTTTGAACGGTTTGTTTACATTGAGCTGTGCTGTGCGCGCGCTATCACGCTATCATAATTTGAAAAATCGTTTTCGACTAAAACGTCGACAAGTTTGCGTTATTCACTCATTTTTTCGACGTTTGTAACTTTGAAAAACTTCATAAAGATGTTCTATCAAATTTGTTCTGTTTGAACGAGCAATTTATAGCGTGAAAAGTCTGTGTTTTTGAAACTTTTTTGCAAAACAAAAATATGATAACACGTACAAAACGTCGTGTACGTCAGCTCGCTACTAGTAAGAATTTCAGCTTTGATCAGCATAAGTTATATTCAGTTTTGCTTTCTTTTTGCCCGAAAAACAGTAGAATCGTGATACAAAACCAATTTCGATTTTGAGGCGTCAATGCTGCATTTAATTGACGGCGTTGGAAGAAAATATATTCTCCGTATTGGGCTCCGTCGCTTCGCGACTCCGCCCAATACGAAATATATTTTCTCCCAACTAACCGTCAATATAATGCAGTATCGAAATTAGTTTATGTTAGTGACGACTGGGTACGAGTCTCCGCCAAGCCACCAGGTCGTCATTTCGCGCCAATTTGACTTGACGTTGTGACTTGTGCGGTGGCCGGGAGGTGCGTATGTAGCTTTTTTCAGTCTAGCCACATACGACACGCCAGGGAAGTAGCATGTTTAGTCGTTTTTAAGTGTTAAAACAAGAGGATACTTTTTTGCATGACACGGTTTTCACGTTACAAGTAGCTCCTATAAACAAAACGTCGAAAACATTTTTAGAGTGTTTTCACATGACGTCATAAAAATTAAAAAATCTAAAGTATACATCCTACAAAGCTGTTTCTAACATGGTATGTGGATACCAGTGTTATAATCTTTCACAAAAAGTTTCAGGTTTTAACGATGTTTCGTTTTCGATTTATAAAGGTTGTAAATGTGTCACGCAATTCGTCACGCTATTTCAGATAAGCCGTGAAAATAAACAAAATTGAGCTAGTTGAAAGTTATTAATGAATTATAGATGCTTATAAGCCGATTTTATGCCTCTTATAGTGAATACAATATTTTGTGATGAGATATTTGGTGTTATTAAGACTTCAAAGTCTTTAAATTTTTGGCCGCCATGTTGCTGTCCCAAAGTGGGACACCAAGATGGCCGCTCCATACATTTCTTACGAAAAATGCCTATACTCATTCGCCTATAACTATTGAATGAAATGCACTTGCACTTCAAAATTTGGCTCAGATGTGTAGTTTTAAACTCTCTACAATTCCAGAAACATTTTAGAATCGAAAACTGCTTCTGAATTTTGATATGACGTCAGTGAAAACACTCTATTAAAAGCTCTGACAAGCTAGCTTTTTGCGGCTTGACGGTTGTACAGGGTGGATTGGGCCACAGGCAGACCACCCGATGTTTGTGTGTGTTCCGTGATGTCGTTCAATGGCGGTTACAAAAGAAATATGGGTTAACATAAATAACTTGGCCGCGAGTTGCTCTGAATACTAAGTTTATCCTATATGTTCAATTAAAGTTTAGATGAAATGTTAAATGAGTCTTGTGTGTTATTTTTTGCCCGTTCTGAGCCGTTTAAGGTGTCATTTCGCGAGATAATTGACACCTTAACGGCTCAGAACGGGCAAAAAATAACACACAAGACTCATTTAACCTCTTATCTAAACTTTTATTGAACATATAGGATAAACTTAGTGTTCAGAGCAAATTGCGGCCAAGTTATTTATGTTAACCCATATTTCTTTTGTAACCGCCATTGAATGATATCACGCAACACACACAAACATCGGGTGGTCCGCCTGTGAGGAAAAACTGAAAATGTGCGTAAAAATTTTCTTTGCTTTAGTGAATGCTAAAAATGCTTAGGTATGCTAAAAATTAGTGTCAAACAGCCGTTACGCAGCTCTTACAAGGTCTTCTCTGATTAGCTGAGAAAACAATAGAACAAACAACACAACAATTGGCTACCGGTAACAATAGACCCTAGACCTAAAAAAAATAGAGCTGCTTGGTATACAGGTCCAATGAAATTAGAGGTTCTAAAGAGCTGCGTGGCTACTGGCCATTTTATGGAATGCCACGCAATGACTGTTTCTGATCCACAAACAGTATTTGTTGCCTGACAAGTCACAATTCCTAATTTGCCTGTAAACATGTGCCATGTAGTAGGTGCTAGTGCTATATAGTGTGTTTATTCTTCAATCATCTATTTCATTGTAGATGCAGAAGCATTTTTGGTCTTTTTCCAAGTGACAAATTGTCACAAATAGTCACAAGTTCTGTCACTGGATAATACAATCTTGTTTGAGCCGCTGTAAGTGGATAGGAGGATAGTCCTTGGATGTATCTGGACTATGGCAAGTCAGATAACTTCTGGGTCCGACCATATTGAGTCACAATAAGATCGTTTCTTTTTTGCCCATGTCAGCAGACCAACAAATGACCAGTGTTTATGTTTCTTCTGACAAGTGAAGTTTAAAACCAGTTGAAGCATGGAGGAGTTAAATTTATTTGTCCAAAGCCATGAACAGCAGTGGGGCAAAGAATCAAGCGGATGTCGTCAGAGGTTACTTTTTGCATGCTGGTACATAGGGCTTTTATGGTTTTGAGTTGAATTTGTGATTTGTTTGCACAAGTGAGTTTTTCGAAGAGCTCAAATTGCATGATTACCTCTTCAGCCAGTGCGATCTGAGCTTTTTGAAAAACTCACAAGTACAAATAAATCACAAATTGAAAGAGAAAACCATATGATTACTTGTAATTTATTAATAGTAATATATATACATGAGAAAATTTACATAGAGTAAGTGATGATCTTATTGCAAACAGGAAGTTAGCATTTGACGTATATTTTGCACATTATTTACTGATTGGCTGATGAAGATCAGCTCATAACCAAAAGAAACTCAAAGGTTTGTTTGCACATGAAATCCTGAAATAATGTTTTCAATAAGATTTACAAGAACTTTTATAAAGACTTTCGAGATTTGTAATTTGCACTCATGTTTTGCACTGGTGTTACACTTGAACAACACTGCTCTTAGCCAATCAGAACTGAGTAATTTATTCATGAACATTATTAGATGGGATAATGGGAATTGAGCCTGATGAAAAGTGCCTGCTTGCCAAAAATCAGTATCATTTGCAATTTGTGGGGGAGATATTGGCACTTTCATGCTCTGATAACTCCTACAGACCCGTCTAATTTCCGTTAGTCTTGGAATTTAGATCTAAAATGTTTTACTGTTTTGGAATTGTTAACTAGTCTGCTGCTTTTTAGACCTATTTGCAATTTACATACATGTCTAATGCTCACCAGTGGAGGAGGTGGTTGCAGAGTTTTTATGGCTATGATTCTCTACTGGTGGTGTTGTTCTGCCATCGTCTGTTTCTAAAGAAGAGATAAAATATATATTATTGTCCATATTCATTGTAAAAAGGTGACATCCAGGGAGGTGGTGGGGGTATGAAAGTGTCATAATTTAGTATAATAGCCTGGAGTTCAAAACAGTTCAGTTGAGGAACGGGGGCCTGACTCCACACATCATGGTCTGTACTGTTGTGAGATAGTCCAGCTCTGCCTTTGTCTCTACCCCTGCATGTTCAGTCATCATCGTCACCATTGTTTTTGATGGTCACCCAGGGTCTCTCCTACCATGCTCAGGTTCCCAGGTGATGACCTGCCTGGAACTGTCTTCAAACCTTTTAATTAAAGGTACTGTACTGGAATCTTATTTTGTTGGTGTGATAAAACATTTGTCTTGTGATTTTTTTTTGATATTTAATCCACTATCCACTCTAATAATATATAATTTACCTGCTTTCACAGTAAATAATTATCATTATTATACATTGGTGTCACTAGCTCGATTTTGATTGGCTATAAGCACGCAGCTAATTACTGCTTGCTGTTTCTGTTACGTCATACCTACAGACAATAGTTTTATGCATGCAGAAGTGACGTCATACCTACAGACAATAGTTTTATGCATGCAGAAGTGACGTAAGTTGTTTACTTACAAGTTGACTGCTGTGCATTGATCACTTTTTTTGTGCGCGCTCTTGTCTTTACAAGTGCAGCTCAGGAATATGCATAATAAAACAATTATTGGATTCGGTTTTCGCATGATAGCGATAATTATCAAGGCCTCAGTTTGTGTTATCCGCCTCAGCCTTCGGCTTCGGCAGATAACACAAACTTTGGCCTTGATAATTATCGCTATCATGCGAAAACCGAATCCAATAATTGTTAATTATTACATGTATAGTGAAATTGATTAATACCATTGGGGGGCTTTAGCTTGTTGACCAAGTGATCCTTCTTTTGAAATTCTGTCAGTAGCATTTCTTCTACACCTGTCAAAGTGATTTAAGAAGCTTTCAGGTATTTAATTGCTATAAAGTTGATGGTGAGTGGCATTGTACTATTTGTTGCTTTTGGTGTTTAGCAGCAGCTTTCAGTAATGTATTTGGAATGGTAAATAACAATAAAATGGTTGGTAATTTGGAGTGGCATCCTTTCCAAAATTATTGTTTTGTTATTGTAAGGTTGGTTAAAATGGCACCCCACAGGTAATATAACAGTAATGGTAGGTAGCGGGGAGATGGTACTAGTGATGGAAACATTGAGGCTCCATTGCATGGGCCTATTTGCACAGCCCTTCCATTTATACTAAAGGCAATTGTGTTATTGCAATAAGTGGTGCAATAAATTATTATTATTATTAAAAATACAGTCCAACTTGCACATGCGACCACCTCTCCTAAGTGTCGAGACCGCTTTTCCAAAATTTTTTCCAGTCAAATCATTATAGTTGAAACCTCTTGTAAGCGACCACCACTCGTAAGCAACCACAACCACTTTCAATGCTGGTGTTTTTAATTTTTCTATTGTTTTAACCTCTGGTAAGCGACCACTCGCCCATATTTCAAATTTGTCACTACAGACACAAACTTAATAATGTGTTAACAGTACAACTCCAATGCGGTGCAAATTTTGTCTCGCATCAAAACTTCTATACGATAAACAGTTTTTGCTCCTGGGTGCTTTGTACTGTACATTACCACAGGTTCATGTCATTCAAAGTTAAGACCAGTGGGATCCATGGGCTACCGTAATTTCTCATTAATGCAGTGTATTTTTTTATAATTATATTGTATTGTACTTTGGTCAGCAGTATGTGATAATAGCATTACAAATGTATTAAAGAGTGATAATATTACTTTTGTTTAGGCTGTTGTGAAGATGCCTATTATTATCATACTAAATAGCAGGTTAATCGTTTTAGGTCACTCTTTAATTGAAGCATGTGATTAGAAGTTGAGCTAGTGGCTGGTGCCCCAAGAGAATAAAGCAAGGGCCCGCATCAAAGAAAAAAACATTGACAACAACAACTAGAGCTACTGGATTTTCCTTAAAAATGGTAAACAACATGACCTTATATACAAACAAAACATTTAATTTTATGTTAGTTTACAGCCATGCATATTAAATATATGTTTATAAATGTAATAAATGATATTATCCAAAGTTTTAATTTATCCTTAACAAAATATTACCTCGCTCAAGGCCCTCGCAGCTTTGTGATCGGTGTTTTCGCTTTTTCACACAGTATATGATGAAGCCAATAAAAACCATAATAACTACTCCACCTAAACATCCTCCAAGTATTAATTTATCTCGCACATGTTTAGAAACTTGGCTGTCTATTGGGGGTTCAGTAGTGTAGTTATTCAAAGGTTTAGACTGCAACTTGGTCCTTGGATCTTCAGTAGTGGAATTAGTACTGTTAGTTACAATCCTGCCAACTGGTGCAAATGTTCCTGTGGACCTAGTTGTTGGTGCCAATGATGGGATAGCTGTGGGAACTTTAGTAGACGTAGGAGACGTAGTACTGGTTGTTGCAGTTTTATTTCCTGGTACAACTTGGCATTTATCAGTAATGGGATGTAATTTATACCCTGGAATGCAGGTATCTGCACACTTGCTGTTTTGGGTTGGTGTGCATTGCTGCAACACAATCTTGAATCCACACTGGTTGCAAGGTTTGCAATCTGAAATGTCATTATTCTCGGAGTAAGTCTTGTTGACTTCACACTTTTTACAACCTGTGAAGGTTCCATATGGTACTTTTGAACCACACTGTACGGCAAGTCCTTGTCCAGGTTTACATTTTTGACATTTTTGGCAAGCTTCCTCAGCATCTGGATTGTTTGGGTCAAAAAACGTGATGTCTGTAATCCCGGAACAACCCTCTGTTGGTTGTAACAAGATGACAGCAACTAAACAAACAAGCAGGACACCCATCTGAAAAATAATCACAGCAAATATGTTATGTACAGTCCCGGGGGGGGGGGGGGGGGGGTTGGATACTCCCTTATATAAGCTATATAGGTATGTATGGCCCTAAAGGGTATGGTTTTCAAGCCGTTTTGGTCTGAAATAGGGTATAGATTTTCACCATTTTGGTCTGAAATAGGGTATAGATTTTCACCATTTTGGTCTGAAATAGGGTATGATTTGCGCACTCTGGTCTGAAATTGGGTATGGTTTATAGAAGAAGCTTCTTTTTACATCTCTTGAGAAATGCAGTTTGATTAACATCTGAAATAGGGTATCGATTTAACGGTCTGGTCTGAAATTAGGTCTGGTCTGAAATAGCGTACTAGGGAAAATCGCATATTTTGGTTTGAAATAGGGTAAGGGTTTTAAGAAGTGGGCCGCACATCCCCACCCATTTTTTCAGGGAGTACCCCCTGGGTGTACAGTTTCCTTTAGTTTTTAAGTTAAAATGGAAAAAAGCAGTTTTTTTAAGACAGATTTTATTTTTTTCAAACATCTGATAAATCTGGCACCACCACTACAGTCAAACATCTATTAAGTGGTCACCCTTGGGGAATAGTCAACTGACCACTTAACAGAGGGCCACTTAATAGAGGGTCACTTAATAGAGGGCCACTTAACAGAGGACCACTTAATAGAGGGCCACTTAATAGAGGGCCACTTAACAGAGGACCACTTAACAGAGGGCCACTTAATAGAGGGTCACTTAATAGAGGGCCACTTAACAGAGGACCACTTAATAGAGGGCCACTTAATAGAGGGCCACTTAACAGAGGGCCACTTAATAGAGGGCCACTTAATAGAGGGCCACTTAATAGAGGGCCACTTAACAGAGGACCACTTAACAGAGGGCCACTTAACAGAGGGCCACTTAACAGAGGACCACTTAATAGAGGGCCACTTAATAGAGGGCCACTTAACAGAGGACCACTTAACAGAGGGCCACTTAATAGAGGACCACTTAACAGAGGGCCACTTAACAGAGGACCACTTAACAGAGGGCCACTTAACAGAGGGCCACTTAATAGAGGGCCACTTAATAGAGGGCCACTTAACAGAGGACCACTTAACAGAGGGCCACTTAACAGAGGGCCACTTAACAGAGGGCCACTTAACAGAGGACCACTTAACAGAGGACCACTTAACAGAGGTTTGACTGTAGTTGTTAATCCCAACTCTTTAATAAAACGGTTAAATTAAAGCAGATCTGACCAGTTTAGTTTAATTTAGTCACTAGACAGCAAAATATTCTGTATTTAATCTGCACAATGGTATATACAGCTATTTCAATAAACGTTGTCGGATGAAAGCTCAAAGCCAAGATCGCAAGGTAGTATGGGTAGTTGTAAATAGCCAGTGCATAAGCATCCCATACTGCCTTGCGGTCTTGGCTTTTCGCCTTTTTCATCCGACAACATTAATTGAAATAGCTGTATATAATATATTAAGCAATAACTCCCAAGATTGCCTAAAATGCAAATTAAAAAAAAATACCAAATTTTATTAGTACTGCCAAAGGGGTTTCATTTGAATGGTCACAGCATAGGATTACGTCCACAGACTCAAAAGTTAGAACAAATGGTACCATGCAAAAGTACTGCCAAATAGGTTTCATTTGAATGGTCACACCATAGTATTATGTCCACAGACTCAAAAGGTAGAACAAATGGTACCATGCAAAAGTACTGCCAAATAGGTTTCATTTGAATGGTCACACCATAGGATTTCATCCACAGACTCAAAAGTTAGAACAAATGATACCATGCAAAAGTACTGCCAAATAGGTTTCATTTGAATGGTCACACCATAGGATTTCATCCACAGACTCAAAAGTTAGAACAAATGGTACCATGCAAAAGTACTGCCAAATAGGTTTCATTTGAATGGTCACACCATAGGATTTCGTCGCAGACTCAAAAGTTAGAACTACAGCACATGTCTTTTCATAATTGTGGGAGTAAAAGTGTTAATTTCTCGTGCACAGAAATTCTTCATCCAAGTTTTATATTTATGCCATAAACTACAACCATCGATTGAAGTCAAACGAAAAAAGAGAGAATTTCTGGTTGTCAGCGTTGAAATTAGAATATTAAATAGGGTTCCTAGATGAATATGCTTGTATTACTTGCTACTACTTGTACTACTTGCTACTACTTGTACTACTTGTACTACTTGTACTACTTGTACTACTTGTACTACTTGCTTGTACTACTAAACGAAGCAATATTAAAATTGTATACTTTCTCGGTATTAATTATTTGTTCCATAACTGTACACACCTCTAACAAAACTTGGCTCAAATAACTTTTGATATTCCTTGCTTGCCCACTTGAGCCGCCAAGGAGCACTGCTTGTCATCAATTGACTCCACCTTTCAACAAGGGTAACGAGGGCTTCTCGGAAGAAATCGATCTTATTCGTCAGTCTCCAAACAGTTGTTACTTCTATAAAGACAACGCAACATTGGTGTTAGCTGCAGCAACATTTTCTTGTCCGTATACTCGCAATGACGTGCAAAGTAGCGGAAGATATGTTTGCGTTTAGATCAGACTTGAAATATTGTCAAATTGATCAGTATCAGGTAAAAATATTGTGAAATCGATCAGTATTTTGTTTTGTTTACCTCAGCAAAATCTGCAGCGGGCCTAAGCGTCAAACCGTCCGAAACCTTTCGAAATTTGACACAGTCTTCCACGATTGCAAACGTTTTGCTGGTATACTTGAAGTAAAATGGCAGAATAAAACGAAGAAACTATTCGATTTTTGCTGAATAAATACGTCAGGAGCCTGCTCCCGACTACGCTTAGCACAAAAGTGCTACGTTTAGATATTTAATTGGTGATGATGTAACCCACTTAGCCGGGGGTTACGTCACATCAACATGATCATGTGATCGTTCCCTGTACGGTAAAACAAGCCTTTTGGACCTTTTGGTTAAGGCTCTGGTTTAAAATAAAGTTGTAATTTAATCAGCAGTTGTTCCCATATTTTAAATACAGCTAATTCTGATCTCTGAAAAAATTGCGCTGTTTGCACTTTTCGGTCTTGTTTTTGTTTTATAAAAATCGCTCGACCTTTGATAAGTTCCGTGATTCATCGGTTTCCGGTTGTGACTAATAGCTCTCGTTCGTTACGTAGAAAGCTCTTGGTTTTTAATAAACAACATATCGGAGTTACAAGATAACTTCTTGGCAGTGCGATAAACAAACCGACTTTTTAGGGATATAACTTAAAATCCGAAAATTTCACGGTACATAGCTATGGTATATTACTTATATTATATAAATATTTTAGTAATTTCGATCTGAATGAAAAATAAAGTAAATGAATATATTAATTTAAAGAATCAAAGAAAGGTTCTAAGTTGCTGCCATTTACTATACACCAGTTTCGAGACATCGAAACACAATATTACGGAATATATCGCAATAATATATACGTAGTTAAAGAGAAGACTTTGACATGTGAACTTGATGAGCCAACCGCCACAGCTTCATGATTCGGGGGTGGGGGTTTTCCCGTTGTTTTAGATCATCACAAAAAATAGTTTCGCCCGCGCTTCGAAGAGGACGTCGCTTCTTGTGCACCGAATTTAATAAGCACTCTCTTAACAGGGAAATCAATTTCGATCAGGAATCTCGTGAAGGTAATTTATTGGTATTTTCTTTTAATTATTACCGTAGGTCCATATAAATACTAACACACGAAGAATGCGTGGGCAACCACAACGTTTCCTTCCTCTTGTTCATGTATGTGATGACTAAGCATATTACATTGTGTAACATTTTTTAACTTCAGTTAAGAACATAGAATCCTATTTTGAAAATGTTGTTTTATCGTTCAACTGAGTCTTACAAAAATCTATCGAGTAGACCAAAGGTGTTCAAGTTAGTGGATAACAGTGTTATAACATACGCAGTAAAACAGTCGAAAAGGCAGCCATGCATAACGTATTAAATCTGATGAAATTCTGTTGCATAAGAACGTTTCCTTTCTAATAGTTTCCCAACTTTCGCCAAATACATGCCATACATGTTATAATAGGCCACACACAGTAAAAACAGTCTGCTTAGAAATGAATATTTGAAAGCTAAGATACCCAGATATGTCGACTTCAAAACTTACGTAACACAGAGAGTGGTTGCGAAAAAAAAAAAAACCTTACTAATCCTGTCGTTACTTAAAATCAAACTGGCCGATAGTTAGCTAAACATGTACCAGACGTATTTGTTTTCATTCAGTTTTGATGAAATTTTGAGATTGGGAGGCAATCACAAGTTCAATATTATTATAGTTATGGACTCCTGTTTGGAGGGGGTGGGGAGGGTCGGGTTAACATTTCACTGGTTACTAAAGAGAGGTATAGTGTGCTGGCCTAGGCTGGTAACTGGCCCAGGACTCTATATGACCACGAGAGGTTATTAAACAGACATAATGAGTTATGAATGCTCGGGAGTAAAACATAGGGAGGTAGGGTGGGTTTGAGTGGGGAATAGACGTAGGTAATATCAAACTTAACATTTTCAAATCCGACAGTGCAGTATGTTTTGGTGGAAAACCGTGTTTCTTATTCACATTTGCTCTGTTGTTTCTCTGGTATGTTTCAGCACGCCGCCTGAAGTTGGATGTTTTTAACCCCCTCCCCCCACCAATAGTAAGGCAGATAAGAAAAATTACTATCGTACTTTGTTTTAAAAAATACTCACTCAGAGCGAATTATCCTTCACACTTTCAGGCTGTAACAGTGTAAAGCTATGTATGCGCTCCTCGACATGAATGCTTTCGTACTGTTTGTATCCTTTTCCTGTTCTAATATGATGTGTTTCACGGTAAGTTTTAATATACCTTATTCACGTCACACGTGATTAAACAATGAGTCATGGTCGCATTCGTCAATGGTACATGTACCAACTCACGCTTCCACCCCACATAAGCTACACAGGAAATTATGGCCGTAGATAAGGCCTGGGGAACATTTTTGGTTCTTTTATATTATGAAATGGGGTTTACTTTCCCTGTACACTGTTTGAAATTCAATGTATAAATTGTATATTCTGTGCGGTGTTCAGTGACAGATATTCAGACGTTGACTCCGACGCAGAACCTCTTTTGGCTCGTCACGCGCGTGGGAGGCTAATTCAGACGGGGGCAAATGCATGGAAACACGAAGGCTTCTGTGCGAACCAAAGAACGCATCTTTTAGATCAGTGTAAAGCTTGACTGGCAACTATTTTGCAGCGACCGCTTGCCCTTCCAAACGGCTAATAAAATCCGTTCTGAAATGAGGAACCATGAAAAACAGTATTTTCCGTCTTGGGAAAGTGGCACTCATGGCACTCATTAAAATTACACTACCAACAGCGCGCGGGCTGTAGCTTATTTCGGTCTTGTGGGGGGGGGGGGGGGGGGGGGGGTACTCCCTTATTTGGTCAAGAATACGGTATCATTTTCCGCGAAACTGATTAGTTGCGTGAAAAAATTAGTTCTGGCAAGTGGCATTTAAAAGTCGGTACGGCGGGCAGTACGGCATTTTCAATCAATCAATCAATCAATCAATCAATCAATCAATCAATCAATCAATCAATCTTTATTTAGTCACGGAATCCCATTCATAAAAATGCTCATCCAGAGAGCCGTGCTGGCTAATAACTCTAATAACTGTGATAGCGAACGAAAAAAAGCGAGTCTCGAAGAGGTCTAGGATAGGGTAGGGTTTTTTGGTGTTAAAGTCTAGAATAGGGTTGCAAAATGCAGCTAAAATGGTCTAGTATAGGTGAAGGGTCTCAGAGCCCCAGCGGCACACCCCCACCCAAAAATTTGCAAATTACCTCCCCCCCCCGGGATTTCGGTCAGTAATTTTTTAAACTAACTCATGAATTTTATCTATCTAGTGTTTTATGATAAGGTTAGCTTCATTCCTTTCAACATTTTACGTCATATAGCAATACAAATCTTGAATTTTATATAACTATAATGCCCCATTCACACCAACGGTTATTAAAACATGTTTAAATGTTGTTAACTTTTAAACCACGTTTTAGCCTCTATCTTGAACGTTTTAAAACACAGGCGGCCCAGGCTCATGATTAGATTACTCTGAAACGTGACTCGCGCTTAGCGGCTTTATGGTGGTGTTGTGTTACAACAGTTTGAATTTATATAGGTTTGTATGGGAAAAAACGGTTCAGAAATTATTCTTGAATATATGTTAATTTTGACAATAAAATCGACTTACTTCAATGCCTTGTTGTCTTTTCTGTTGTCCCATGGCTTTTCAAGCCGATCCGAAGCCATTTGGGTGAGTTACCGAAGCCATTTGGGTGAGTTATGACTTTTAAACCTAAAAGTCATAACTCACCCAAATGGCTTCGGATCGGCTTGAAAAGCCATGGGACAACAGAAAAGACAACAAGGCATTGAAGTAAGTCGATTTTATTGTCAAAATTAACATATATTCAAGAATAATTTCTAAACCGTTTTTTCCCATACAAACCTTTATAAATTCAAACTGTTGTAACACAACACCACCATAAAGCCGCTAAGCGTGAGTCACGTTTCAGAGTAATCTAATCATGAGCCTGGGCCGCCTGTGTTTAAAATGCACATGACTCAAACTACCTGGAATGGTAATAAAGTCAATAAAGTTTGTTTTAGTAAAGATTTCACTCCGAATATTGCGGGAGGTTAGGAGGTATTTTTCTAAACCTGTTTTAAACTAAACAACATTTAATTGAAACATGTTTAAGCGTCGGTGTGAATGGGGTAAGACAAATTTATTTATGTTTTTTCACCGAACACAATCTGAATTGTCATGGCTGTATTTAGTATTCTGTAGTCCATACAAGAAACGACTAGAGCAGGAAAAAGTTCAAACGGCGAAATTATAGAATTTTCTAGTAGGTGCATGAAGGTGACCTAATGTTATCGGTATGATATTCTTTCACTTTCACTTTCGTTATTAGCCTAAAAAACAAAAGGTTGTTGACATTCCAGTTCTTCCGTAAATTAAAGGGAAAAATCCCTTCTCGGTCTTTGCTGTAAAACGTTAACCCGCTCACGTATAATTAGAGAAAGCCCGAAAGTTTAATACTCTCTTAATTCTTACTGGCCATGGCCTTTTATAATTCAGAAAAACAGTTATTTAAGTTATGTAAAATAAAATAAAACGAAATGAAATTGAATTGACCAGTAAACAACCAGACACTTAGCAAAGACGTTTTGGCAAAAAGACTCTTTTCTTTGTTGTTCTCACACCGTTGTTAACCTTAACAGTTTGATCTAAAGTTCTAGCTGGACTTTTCTCGTATTAATAAACCAAAATGACTGTTTTCTTTTTCAAGAGGCATCACGCCATCCCCGTGATGTATGATCAGTCACTGATGCGTTGCATAAAATAACATCTCAAACGGAAGCTTAAGCACAAGATTCTTTACTTCTAAATTGGCCGCTAAATAACCTATAGCGATATTTCTCTGTTTACAAAGATTACGTCAAATTTGTTTTGTTATTCAAATTTGCCAACTATTAAACAAAAGAACTATTTGTTTCAACAGCCAACAGTTCTCTGGCTGGCACATGAATAACAATAGGTGACGTAACGAGAAATATCGCTATTTCTGACAAACGGTGCACGGGTTTATTTTTTTAGAGAACTTAAGATCCACGACGAACGAGACGACGACGACGTCTATAGACCTCGGGAGGACTGGACTGAGGACGTCGGTTTCGGTGGGAAAATGAAAACTTAAGATGCTGCCGACAGGCAGACGACGACGACTTATTTCGACTTGGCTTGTTGAAACGTCTCGCTCAAGATGACATCGTTTAAGGACATGAGTGAGCTTCTTTTTTTGAGCCGCGGATTAAACTTTATTAACGACGAAGAATTTCCAGTTTTGTTTGACCTGTTCGAGTGAAAAAATCCTGATTTTTTCCCCATGGAGAATATCGAAAGTTCGCGCTGTATGAAATGGACGAGTCCGAGTGTTTGGCCGAGTTCCCGGCACATTAGTATATTGTGTTCGGAATTCCATACAAAGTTTGGATTCCTAAAAATAAACACGATACACAATTAAGACTTAATTACAAGAGTTGGCAAAATAATTGTATTTGGCCGTAAGTGAGTCTAAATAATCACATGTGCAAAAAAGTTACAAAATGAAACGTTTCACTGCTAAAGATTCGATATAATTTTACATATTACAGAGGCGAAAATTCTAGAGTACAAGTGATTAAATTCTTCTATTCAAGGCTTGCGGCCAGCTGCTTGCAGTCATGAATATTTTTTTTTCGATCTAGTTGTTTCGACCGTGAGGGCAAGTTTTAAAGATAAACGTTATACTGCCAGCACTTACAGTTGTGTTCTCAAGTCAAAACACAATTGAGTACTTTTAATTATTATTCAGGTTCTTCATTTCTTTTTACAACCTCATGGAAAAATAAATTTACGACTTACCGGTTCGCCTTTTGCTCTTGTCTTGCCGCCAGTTAGTAAAGGTCGGCACACACGATGCGACTAGTCCCTGCGACTAGTCCCTGCGACTAGTCCCTGCGACTAGTCGCATCGTGTGAACTGGCCATTTTTGCCACAAAATCTAGTCGCAGGGACCAAAATTTAGTCGCTGCGACTAGTCCCACGAATTCAAACTGGTTTGAATTTTTGGGACAAGTCCCTGCGACTAGTCCCACGTAACACTCCGTGTGAACCGTTCGTGGGACTAGTCCCTGCGACCAAATTAAAATAAACCAATCACAAATCGGTATCACATGCTCCCACAATTCCTTACGGACTCTGTTTCAAGATGGCGGAACACGTGGAGGAAGACGATGCTTGGAGTGTCACTTCCACCAGAATGCTGATTGAATTTTACAAAAAAAATCGACAACTGTGGGACAAAAATCATAAAGACAACAGTAACAATGTACAGAAGCGATTGCGTGACTTCAGGAATGTTTCCTCTCCGGGATTAAAAACCAGTTTTGAAATAATTCACATGAGTACTGAAGATCTTGATCGAATTTTCGTCCCGTTTTATTTCTGTATTGGCAACATCTAAAATAATTGGTAACAGTGCGTTATTTCTCGCTTCTATCCAAACTGAATCATAAACAATTCAAGTACTGAATAATTTCGCTGAACTACCTGCGGTTATAATAAGCTGATTTATTTCAATGCTACCTTGCTATTTTAATAATTTTGGTTACTTAACAAAGCTGCAGAGTGAAACGAAGATAGCGTTTGCTCCCAGTTTTTGCTGCTTTTTTAAAGTTAGTCCCTGCGACTAGATTTTGAAGCAGTTCACACGATGCGACTGGTCCCTGCGACTAGTCGCAGGGACTACTTACAAGTTCACACGGTGCGACTAGTCCCTGCGACTGGTCCCTGCGGCTAGTCGCAGGGACTAGTCGCATCGTGTGTGCCGACCTTAAACAACAAGAAAACACGCACGTTTTTTACAGTCAAATTTTTAATCCAATTCGCTTCGTAAAATAGAAAGAGAAGCTAAAATGAAACCACAAAAGATAAAGGATGAAAAAAGATTACAAAAGTGACAAGTCAGTGTAAATTTTTACCTTTGAACTTTGTTTAAACAACTCCTTTGCACGACGACGTGAAACTACTGGCTTGGTCGTCGTCGACCAAAATCGCCGGAAAATCGCGGGAAAATCGCGGGAAAATCGCGTGAATCTCACTTCCGGTCGTCGTCGTCCATGCCGTCGTCGTGGATCTTAAGCTCCCTAATTACCATTTGAGACGTGCTCGTGCTGTTTTTAATGGTTGCACCAATACAGGCGAAATTTAACGCTTTTATAACTGACGAAAATAAAATAAAAAATTTCAACATTGCTGCCGTGTTGTTCTCCGTTGTTTTTCTGTGTTTGTTTTGGCGATCAGAGAGGCTCACGAAAGTAGTTTTTTCAAGCAACGCGACAGGCAAAATCGTCCTTTCCCATAACAGCCCGCGCGCATCACTTCTCGTCCCCGCCCTAAGAACACTGGAATAAAGAGCGACTGGGTACACGTCTGTCGCTCTCTCTCTTTTCCTTGCTGTAATAACGTGCAACAGTTGTGGTGATGGTATTATGATATTTCCTTCAGGTTTTTGTTCAGTTGAGCTAAACTTAAGAAACATTTTACTATTCGCACGGGAGAACGGTGTGCGAAGTGCATCTAATCTTGCTGAATCATAACTATTCATTTGTCAGGTATCTGCACAAGCTACATCAGGTAGGAGCTGCAGATGGAACCAAATTACTATCCTAAAACCAACAGGAGCTGAATGCTTCAACTGCCCGGATTGTCCCGAGGGTCATGGTTTGGTCCCGCAGTGCGGGTCACGCATCACTGCTGCTGTCAGTGTGGAGTGTGTTCGGTGTCAAAAAGGCGAAGGGTACTCGGACAGGCACGATATTTCTTCATGTAAGCCGTGCACAATCTGTGACCCCAACGAGGAAACGATTAGTCCTTGTACAGCGACAAAAAACGCGGTGTGCGGGAAATGTAAAGCTGGGTATGTTACATTTATGTTATATCTTTGTTCCCCTTAAACGAATAAGACCTTTTCTTAGCTTCGAAGGTACACAATTTGACACGATATATCACATACATTGTAAAGAGCCTGTAAGAGATCATAGGCAACGTATTCTGATTTGAAAGTAAAAATGTAAAATGCACTTTTAAGTAATGTATTGTAGGTAATGTATCGTTTTCTTTATCCCCTTGTTTCTGTTCTTGCTTTTGCTGTTCCTTTCTTTTTAAGTTTTCTTATTTTCATGGCTATTGTTTTTGATGTTTGTTTGTTTGTGGATGTATTTATAAGTGCATGCACGTCAGACACCGCTATACACTAAAATAATTTCAACTAAGGAATCAAGTGTAAAATAATCGAAAAATTGTACAGCAGGACTGCAGAAGTAAAATGGTTATTTGATACTTGATTCTGAAAATGACTTCAGTTCAGTTTGTCTAAACGTCCCAACAGTCCTTTCCAGGATCGCTATATACCTTACTCCAAAACGGCGGCCAAGGAAATAATTAAACCCTTGTTGGCGTTGTAGTGAAATTGCTGTAATTTTCATCGGCCATGTTTTCAAAAATTCAGCTATATATCTCAATCAAACGCTGTGAGATGTTCCAGAACACGCTAACGTTGGCCGGATTTTTTAACAACAACAAAAACAACAAGTTTTATTTTCTCGATCATTGTCGCCATACGACTCACTCACTCGATCATTGTCGCCAAACAACTGTATCGAGATGAATAGCCCGTGTCTCTACACCAGTCGTCATGGTTACAAGATGTGTGTCGGCGTCTATTTAAATGGTGACGGAATTGGCAAGAGAACGCACATTTCTTAATTATTTGTTGTCATCTCAAGCAAACGCTATGAAATGTTCCAGAACACGCTGACGTTGGCCGGAAATAGCTTTTTGGCACTTTTCTCGATCACGGTTGCCATACTATCGAGCCTAGTAAATAGCCCGTGCTTCTACACCAGCCGTCATGGTTACAAGATGTGTGTGCATATTTTTTTATTCTTTGTTGTCATCTCAAGCAAACTCTGTGAAATGTTCCAGAACACGCTGCCGTTAGCCGGGAATCGCATTTTAGCACTTTTCTCGATCATTGTCGGCGTACTATCGAAGCGTCTGTAAGTGTGTTTGGCCTTGATTTTTGTTGTTGTTCAAAAACTGTCTAAACCCCACAATATAAAAACTAAAGACTGTTGCTAGATTTTTTCTTTCGCTCTCACTCCCTTTCCCTCTTCTCGCTCTTTTCTATGATTTTCGGGCTGATCGGGATCATAAAACTGTAAGTGTGTTTGGCCTTGATTTTTGTTGTTGTTCAAAAACTGTCTAAACCCCACAATATAAAAACTAAAGACTGTTGCTAGATTTTTTCTTTCGCTCTCGCTCCCTTTCCCTCTTCTCGCTCTTTTCTATGATTTTCGGGCTGATCGGGATCATAAAACTCTCTGTTTGGCCTTGTTGTGGAGAAATTACTGTAATTTTCATCGGCGATGTTTTCCAAAATTAAGCTATATATGTAATACCAATACCACTAGGTTTACACCATTTTCTGTTTCTCGGCAATGTGGTTATTGATATAATATAACTGATCGCATTTTTTTTTTTCATTCATACAACAGATACTATCGAGCCATAACCGGCGATTGTCACCCATGCTCCTGGTGTTGCGCCGATAGCAAAGAGGAAGATAAAGAGAAACAGTGCAGTGAGCAGACCAGCTTGCCTGTCAATCAAGTGTGTCGCTATGACGTCAATACCATCAAGTGTGCTCCTCGGACAAATAGCACTACCGCGCAAACGACTGCTAAATCCATTGTAGCAAAACTTGGCGGCTCAAAAGACGCCGTGGCTAATGACTGGGGAATGGAGAAAGAAAACACCGCTCTTTGGTTGATTGTTGTTGGTAGTCTCGTTGCTTTGGTCACGGGTGTTTTGATTGGCCTTCTCTACATTTGCAGTCGAAAAGAACAATTCCTTTCTCAGCCGGTGTGGAAAACGCTTTGTGAGGTCCTTTGTGTGAATGCTAAACGTAAGTATCCGACTCAATTCTCAGTTTTTAACTCTTTAAAATACTGATATAAATTGCGCAAACCAAAACTGGCTGAAACACATGATTCGTCAGCAGGTTCATACAGAGGAAAAAGCTTCGATTCGTTTAAAACTACATTAAATGTGCGACGTATGACCAGGAATTTCTTTCATAGGTTTTCCCGCGAGGAACGGTGCATATTACTATAGCACCACAACAGTATTGCCCAAACATGTAAGCAACGCCAATTTCTCAAAATCTGTTCAGACGTTTATACAGACGAAACCGAATTATTGAAGTAGAAATAAACGTGGGCAAAGTTTGAAGAAAATTTAAAAGACCGTTTTCACGTTAATCAAGAATCATTTGTTTACGGTCATTCCAGACATTTTCTTGAAGTTATCACTATATATTTCTGTTTAAGCTTGTTTAAAGATCTTTGATCAAAAAAGGATTTTGTCAGCAAATTGCTAAGATGATAAGTTGTCTCGTTAATTTCTACTAACAGAATATACCCAATATGTCTCCTTTCATGATTGATGAAGTCGACAGTGCGACCACTCAAATGAAAGCTCTTCTTCAGAAGTGTGTTGCATTTCTATGGTACAGTTTGTTTTCAAATTAAATTTGGGATTTCTCCTGAAGTTGAATGCCGTTGGCCGACGACTCGGGAGTGAATGGGTTAAATGGCTGGTATGAGCACTCCGCATAGAAACTTAATACATGATACATTTTCAGTAATTAATAAAAAAATGTTCACTTTTTAATCATAACTCTTTTTTTGCAGCTATCCAGGTGGTTTCTCGCAACATTTCACCATCTGAGATTGTGTTTGGAATGAAGGCCAGTGAAGGACAAATGGTGTGAGATTAATTGCGTGAAATAAGCTGGTCACGGCGTCATGAAACGAACCTGGTCCCGAACTGGACCCCGTGGGGGGGGGGGGGGGGGGGACTCCCATATAAAAATGACGGGGGTGCTCGTCGTACCTTTTAGGGGTCAAAATTTGTAGATTGGTACCGCTTAGGGTACTAAAAGAATATAATTATTGTCATGGTTGGAATTATCGCGTTATCTTTAACGGTATCAAACCGAAAATATATGACAAAATATGACATGTGCTGTTTTAGAATTGGTACCTCTTAGGGGTAAAAATTCATTTGAGCCACGCCCATCAAACTAGATTCTGGTACCTTTTAGGGTGTTTCTCGAAACTTTCCAACAAGCACCCCTGTCATTTTTATATGGGAATTTCCCCCGGGGACCGCACAATATACCTCGTTTGGTTAATGCCTTGTGACGCCATGTCACGTATATATAAAATACAAACGTATATAACGTATTAATGTAACGTATATAACAAATAAACTGCAACACAGTTCTCAGCAAAGGCCCTGACACACGATGTAACTTTTCTTGCAAAGTTACGCGCAACAGTTGCATAAGTAGAATCGAGTTCTACTTTTGCGACGTTGCGCGCAACAAATTGCATAGATAGATAGAAACTTTATTAGAGTGTCAAGCCATCTAGCTAGGGAAACACTGTGTGACGTCACCCCAAAAAAATCTTGTTGCGCGCAACGTACAAGGGAAGTTGTACGATTGTACCGTGTGTCCGGGCCTTAAGTTTCACAGCAGTAAAATGACTGAGCATGCATGGGGCATGCATGGGGTATGCATGGAATGATAGCCGTTTCCAATTTTCACTGGTTTTCATTTTGCGGATAACATATCGGAGAGAAGGCCTGTAGTGGAAACGGATCAATAGAAGTCAAGACTTCACTAGTTATAGCGAGTTAAGAATAAAACAGAGGAATGGTTGGTAGCTTCTTTAGAAATTTAACAAAAAAGGCTGAACTATTCAGCATTGTGTTTTTTCGATCAAACGACGGGCACCGAGGTTGAGTATAGATGGTTTTCACTCACGTGACCTTCAGTCCCGTGGGACTCAAAGGCCATGGCGGCCATGTTGGTGCACATAACAAAAGAAGTTCGTTAAAATTCTTTTGTAGGTGTGCACCAACATGGCCGCCGTGACGTAACGTGAAAACCACCGGTTGAATATTATTAAATTAATATTGAATATTAACGCTTGCCTTTATTCGTCCGTGGGATATTCGAGGGACCGGCGTTTATTTGAAGTCGGTATTACTTAACTAAGTTGTTATCAATGAAAGAATGTACTTTTTTAAAAGTGAACAAACCGCCAGCGGCGATTTCACTTTACGGTGCGTTCAGTGTGCTTCGTTTTAATATAAATTCGTCATTTAAATGCGGTTACGCTTCAGTATGTATACACTTCAATTACTATTTTGATATAAATCAGAAAAATAACAAATGACGGCAACAGTTTTTAAAACACTGTGTCTTTATTTTGCTGGATTTTTTTGTTAAGGCCGGAATTTTCTTTTATATCGATCGAGTATTAAATAAATATCGAAGATAAATTGGTTCGCGGAGATATAAAAATTTCTCTTCTCGTGTCCAACTCGACAATTGAAGGGACACACTTCCGCCGAAAAAAAAAACGAAATTGTGTTTTCTTAATTTCCGTGTTATATCGTCAAATGCCATCAAATAGATAACTAAACTGGATAAAAAGATTATACAGAGCAATTTGGAGAAAAATTCGGGATTACAAGGATTGAAGTGGATTATAAAAGTTCATCAATTTTGATTTCATGACAGGCGGTCAAGAAATCAAAGTTTCCATTCTGATGGAATTTTGAGTTTTTTAGTTATTTTGTCTTTTTAGTTTATATTTTCTTTGCGTTCATCACTTTTGGCGATTTTTATTTGCTATTTTTAAAATAATAAAGCAAGCTCCTGGCCATAATCATGAATAAAATCGGCCGGGACAGTGTGCCTTCAATAAAGGCAAATATGGTAGCTAACTTAAATGTATTGATATGATAATCTTAATCCTTCACAATACAGATAAAATTTATATAAATTATTTTCTGCGGGGGATCCTTGTATTTAACTGAAGATTATATAATAAAGTTGGTTTTTCACCCGGGGCTCGCTCCGTCGTTGTATCAGTTCTTTCAATCTGCCGAGTTGGTGGTTTATTAAGGCTGGTTTTCACTAGCGCATAAGCACAAGCACAAGCATAAGCATAAGCATAATCGGCCGGAAAAGCAAGTGAGAACGCCAGAACATAAGCATAAAGACATACGCAAGCGCAGTATGAACGAAATTCTCGATACCAGCTTTCCTCGGCTGTGAGATCTGAATCAAAGATGGCGGATGATTTGGTTGACCACCTTGTGCTTATGCTTGTGCTTATTTCATCCTCGTTCTCACTTGACATAAATGTGACACAAGCATAGCATAAGCACAAGAAGAATGGAACGTGTTCGTTCTTCTTGTGCTTATGCTTATGCTTATGTCGTGGGAGTTCTCACTTGCTTCTGGATCTCTTATGCTTATGCTTATCCTTGTGCTTATGCGCTAGTGAAAACCAGCCTTTAGGAGACAGATGGAAGTTTGAAAATAATGGAACACCTGTATTTCTGGTTAAAATTCTATTGCAATTCACTGACTAAAGTCTCTTTTAGACGAAGCTGTTGAATTTTGTTTTGTTTTGATCAAGTGTTTGGGAATACTGATTAATAAACTCCGGGTCCGAATAAACGCTTGGTCTGCGCCCAGCCGAGTATTAAATAATACGGTAAAGGCGCTGTTTTACAATAAGCAATGTTTCGTGCAACTTGTCTCGCAATTTTGTTGCGACAAAAGTTGCGTGATAAATTGCCTTGTGTAACATACCCTGCAACAAACATTTCTCGGAATTTTTTTGTTGCCGCAATCGTTGCGAGAAGTAGAACTCGGTTCTACTTTTCGCAACGATTCACGCAACGCTACAACGAATTTTTCAAGCGTTGCGTGGTGTAACGTGCTTCCTGTAACGTGTGTCGCAACACTTTCTGACATCATCCAATTGAATTGCTCCTTTTAGCGCATGTGCGTTGTTGTCTCGAAGACAAAATGAAGACTGAAAGTGACCCTATGGCCGGCCACGACAGTACCCAGAATGCCAGACGTTGCGAGAAACATAGCCGGTAGTGTAACACCCCTCGTGCAACTTGTCTCGCAGTACCGCAACGCACGGTTTTTAGTTGTTGCGAGACAAGTTGCATGAATCATTGCCTAGTGCAATAAGCGCCTTAAGTTTCGTGACTTTTGGGTTAAAAGTCAAATTTCACCAGATATCACCAGCCACTGCGGAAGCATTGGACTAGTTGTATTTCAGCTTTTAACTGGTCTTAACTCAAGATGGGCTGGTGAGGTGTCTGGGAATCGCAAGGAAAATCCCTTCACGTATATTACAGGAACTAAGATTATTAACTTACCTAAAGTATATTTTCTGGCTATTACACTACTGAGCTTTGCCTCCTCGTCTTGATGCTCTATGTCTTGTTTCAGAATGCCTTATTTCACCGCCCGGTTAAGCTATATAGCTCAGTAAAACCCGCGGTGACTCATCAAATTCAAGTTGTTATGGATATAGTTTAGACTATATATGGCATTGGCATATGGAACTGGCATTCCCGCACGTACTTCGTAAGTACGTGCTGTACCATCCCCAGGTTAAGGCTATAATAGATCAACTCAACTCCAGCTCATTTCTTTTTATAGACTTTTTATAGTTATTTATACAGTACCATTTCTTACCAAATGTTATTATTTGAACGGTGCAAGGTATCTTGACTAATTATTCCAGTCACTTTAGCTGATTTCTTCATGACTCTGATCAAACTATACACAAACGATTAAATATATTGTACATGCAAGTCCCCTAAAATAGTGCCGTTGGTGTCAAAGGGAGAATCCCGCATGAAATAATTAACTGACTGCGTCTTTGTGTACATATCGATTAAACAACCACGTACCGTATGGAATTAAATTAATAGAATTAGTCACGTCCCAACATGACTTTTTAAATCCCTGATTTGCATTTCTATAAAGGCGCCCATCGAAAATCATCGAAACAAATACCAGCATACATGCAGTTGCGATGCTTGAAACGAAACCAGTTGCACTGACAAGAAATGAGTGAATTTTGGAGTTGGAAACGACACGGGTACATGCATAGAATGCTGTGGTACCTGACTATAACTGCTTCCATCCAACTGTCACATGTACGTGATTTATCTAGTAGTTTATACAAGGTTGGTCTAAAATGTAGCACACGTTCTTTCTACTTATTTTTAGGTTGGATACCTTATGTCATAAAATCAATGTCAACACGTGCACATCATACAGCCGGATGTTACTGAACTAGCGTAACGGTCCCGGGAGTATACCAGTTTTGGAAGAAGCGGTGACGTCACCTAGCTGATTTCTGTGTTATGCATGTAAGGGATAATGCACGAGCTCCGAGGCCTTCATAAAAATAATGACCGAATCGTAGGTGTACGTATCAGTAATAAGCGAACCAATGTCACTTCTCGGTCCTAAGGTAGTGCCTTTAGTTTCACTTTGAACATTAGGGATAATCTCGCAGGAAACAATTGACGGAGTCTTTGCTCAGTTGCAGCAGTCTTTGCAGCTGTCTTTGTGTCAATATCGATTGAAAAACTGCGTACCGTATGGGAATGAGAAATGAATTTTAGTAAATATTTGCATTGGGTGCCCATCGAACAAATTCCAGCTGATACACGCGCAGTATATATTTGAAATGCGCGATGCTTGAAACGAACCTTGCAAGAAATGAGCTTCGGTATACAGTGTAATAATTTTATTTAAATAGGGTAATAAAAACACGTTACAGCCAAATTCCTAGTCTCTCACAATCACAATACAAAAGAATTACAAGACCATATCACAAAACTTAACAATTGTTTTGAGAGAGGCACCATTGCAACTAAATAATAATCTCTGATATGAAACTTACCGAACCTTAAAGCTTATTATAAAGCTTTTTCTGGGCCGATGAGAATGAGCCAGTGGCGCGCTTTAAAAAACAAGCCCTAGGTAGACAAAACTATCAATTATTTGTATTGGTTGTTTACCAAGTTTGAAATCACAGTTTCTAGAAACGTTTCCACTTTTGTTAAAAAATAATGATCTTAGTCTTCTTAACTATTGAATTTCATTTGTTATTTCTTAACATAACAATTTTTTTACAAAGGCATTTCTGTAAATCGCTTTCTGATTAAGAAAGAAGAATTAGTTTATTTGCGTAATTAGAGTGAATTCGTATAACCCGTGTTTTATATGCTAATGAGCCGCGTTATATTGTAATGAGCTGTGTACAATAAAACAAAGGGAATTGAGACGGCTGACTTTTTATTTGTTATAAAATTAATTAAAATCTTATAGAAGCATTGTTTGGGGTTTTCGACCACACGCCTATTGTTTTATTGTACATAGCTCATTAGAATATAACACGACTCATTAGCATATAAAGCACGGGTATCACGGATAAACAAATTAAGTCTTTTTCAAGATATGGTGTAAAAGTCTGGAATAGCTTACCGTGTGAAATGCGTCAAATGTCCAAAAATAACTTTAAAATCAATGTCCACGACACTTTACTCCGAATACTTTCAGAAGAAAATGATTATATTGATTTACCCGACTTAATAACAAAAATTTCCTGAAAACTTGGCCTTCTTATATTTGCAATGTTCATGATTGTAAACTTAATTAAATTGAATTTATTTATATTTATTTGTTTATTTATTTAACTACTGTTTTTCTCTAGTCTTTCTTGTGTTCTGTCTGTATATGTATTACATACGTGTAACCACTGCCCGCCTCGACTAGCTAATCTGCTAACTGCGGGCAGTGGATATTGCTTTATGTAAAATTTGTGATTATTAATAAACAGTAAACAGTAAACAGTTATACGAATTCACTCTAATACGCAATTAATTTGGTAATTCATCATATGCAAAGGTTCACAACATCATTTACAAACAAGTTAACAATGTTGGACTCGGAATGCAACCATGTCTTATTCCTATTATAAGTTGAAACAAAGATTACGATTAACTTTAATCTAAATGCGCAAATATGATATAATGCACATCAAAATCGCTAAAAATGCTAATCAGTAGCTAATAAAAACTATTAGTTATAAAAATACAATACCAGTCAAACTGAAGAAATGTAGCAGTAAAAACGCCCAGAAAATACCAATAAAAATACTTCCATATCTGTGAAGGAGACTTCCTCAGAAAGTTGAGTTTCATACAAACTTGAAAATATAACTCTATTCAGTCATTGAAATAGTCATGTTACCATTTAATTGTTTAATTTTGTCAAAAAATCTGGACTCGGCAAAGCAATAATTACGGTCCTAGTTTACCATTTGCCGGTTTCCAGATGTTTAAGAATGAAAGGCTTCAAGTTAATACTTAAGTGCCGGTTATTTAAACGAAGTTAAGAAGGTGTTTAGCAAAACCACGGTCTAAACCAATTTCAATTTCGCCAACTCTAATACTTAAAGAGCCTATCACTCCTGGAAAGTTATTTTCAGAATCAACTCTATGTACATTGAATAGTTGAATGGTACAATATTTCTTGTTTTGAACGTTGCGTTTGTGAGTTATAGAGATTTGAATTTACAAAATGCTAATTAGATGACGTCAATCCGGGAATTTGCTATTATTTCTATAAAAATAAACTGTGGATAGTCAATTGAAAATATTACTTGGCATGGAGGTAAAAACAAGTAGTTGTATAATAAATAATTCCCGGGTTGACGTCATCTAATTAGCATTTTGTAAATTCAAATCTCTTTAACTCACTAACACGACATTCAAATCAAAAAATATTTTACCATTCAACTATTCAATGTGCATAGAGTTGATTCTGAAAACAACTTTCTAGGGGTGATAGGCACTTTAAACATTGTTTGCTATAAACAGTGTGAAGAGGGCATATAGCACAGACCAGGAATTCGAAATCATTTGCCTACTTAAAATGAGCAATTCATAATAAAGAGATGTGAGGTCCATTTATTGTCTTAAACCACGGTCTATTTAAGTTAGACTTCGTTTAAAAACCGGCCCTTAAAGTCATGCTTTTTCCTCGATCTGTATAATTTAGCTAGTACAGTATTAATTTCGCACGTGTGATAATAGTCTTGTGATGGTTGTGATAGATATAACACGCGCGGATATTTTCCGTCCCGAGCCCCGAAGGGGTGAAGAAAAGTGGGAGCAATGAGTTAAATATTCGGGTGTATTATCTGTCAAACCATGAAATATAAGGGATTTATTATTCGACTGCTTAATTTTCTAATTTTTAAGACCCTTTTCCTTAGCAACTTTTCAACCCAACCACCATTTTTCGTCCAGACTGTCACTCTCGTCCCGAGCACGCGCACTTAAACGTTTACTTTGCTCTATTCCTAACTTTTCAAACTGGTATACTACAGTGTTATACGCTCCCATATTTTGCGCGTTTTCTTGCCTTTGCACGGTATCTACTCACTTTTGTCACAGTGGCGATTTTTGTCGCCGTGACGGGAGAAAGAAACAGGACATACGTCCCAATTGATATCAATCCCCCATGGAGACCAGACCACAACACCGGGGACTACGTCCCCTACTCTTTTTCGAACAGTGATGTGGGTTCTTTTACGTCCCCTACTATTTTAATGTCAGAAGGTGTAGGAGACAAGGCCAACGGATTAACGTCACCGCCCAATGACGCGATCATTTGAACTGAGACAAGGTATTTGAGCACAGACAGCAGCGGTAAAATGACGTCATAGTCGTATGATAAATTACGTTAAATTTATACCTTTGTTTAGAGCGGTTTTCAGTTGAGTGTCGCAAGTAATTTCGTGATTGCTTTGGTTTTGGATTGCTACGCTTTGTGATTGGCTAAAAAATCTCGCGCCACTTTCTCGACCAATCAGAAGTAAAACCAAAACCAATCGTGACTTACTCGCGCGCGTTTTCCCGCGCTTGGTGCCGGCGACATGTATTTGCTACGAGTTCTGATTGGTTCATTGGATTGTCTGCGTCTGTTGTGATTGGCCAGAGTGATTACTGAGTAATTACTTTGGTTTTGGTTTTACTTCACTCAATTCAAAACCGCTCTATCACTAGTTCTTGCTTGCTATCTATTATGATGTGGATAACGAATAACGAGTTTTCCAGGAATTGTCATGCCTATACGTATGATTCTACAGTCGAATTGCTCCTGGAACGATTAGTGGTTAAGTATAGGACCTTTCTATAATAAACACAAATGCCTTTAGCAATGTCGTTCCGTCCTACTTCTTGCAGTGCAGT
The DNA here is from genome assembly GCA_022457155.1 of Cladopsammia gracilis. NCBI lineage: Eukaryota > Metazoa > Cnidaria > Anthozoa > Scleractinia > Dendrophylliidae > Cladopsammia > Cladopsammia gracilis. Next base: position 1,407,269 of record JAJGOT010000150.1, on the reverse strand, counting down.
GACAAATTTTCGTAGATTGAGGTTGTATTTTGTACGTAATATCTCAATTAACAGTTTTGTTGGGCTTCCTGTTGAAAAACTATACTCTATCTCTGCAATCTTCAGATCCTCCACAGGAACACCCAACTTGCGACCCACATGATACCAGTCACTGATACCTCTAGATCTGCCGTCCAATTTGTTGATTAATTTCTCGACTTCGCAAGGTAATTCCGATAAATTCACATCTGTTGATCAAGCAAAGTCAATAAGTCAGTATACTAATACTCTTTTATAAAGTTTTTTCCTCTGGTGATTTTATAAATGTATCGGCAACTTGCTTTGATGCAAAATTTAATAAGGATAATAATTGTATTCTCCCGGCTTAAATTTTACAAAATGTGGCAAATGGGGGAGAACTGGCCATGAAAAGGAATGTTACTACAAACTTGATCAAAAAGCCACGAAAAATGTTAACCATTTTCCTGAAAATTGTCAGGTTAAAATTGTAGCATAGTTTGCAGGTTAAAAGTTCTAAAGTGGTAGTATGAGCACTGTCATGTCATGTTCCAGGAAGTCATGGGGCCCTTTTCGCGAAAGTCCCGATAACCTTTCGACCATTATGTGCGCAACGTTTACATTAAAGATTAAAATTTTGTTGGTTTTGAAAGGTAAGCAATAAAATTCTTAGTTGAGAAACAAGTCAGACTGTTTTTCGAGCTAAAAACTAGATTGGCCATTCTGTAAAGTTTGATTTTAAAACTGTTCCTTCGGGCGCGAAAAGTTTATAGAGGTATTTTTGAGAAATGATGATTATTATCAAAGTAACGGCAATTTTTTTAAGTGACAAAACTGATTTCGCATTATTGCCAATATCACACACCTTCGGGAATCACAATGATGTCTGTATCATCAGTTGTGACTTTAGTGAACCCTAAAAATCTTGAAGCCTTTTGCCTGTAGATGACCACTACAATAATAAATCCAATAATGATAACTGCCAGTGCACCACATACACTAATTGTAACTATGAAGCCAGCTTTGTGAGTTTCCTCTTCTGATGGTGACGGCTTGATATCTCTTTCCATCTGTAAAGATGTGGTTGTGTCAGAGTTAGTTGGTGATTCTGACACCGTACCTATAGTAATTGGGTGAGACCAGTTGCTGGAATCGCTAGTCTTAATTGGTGAAGTTCCTTTTTCCACCATTTTCGTATTCAATGTTGTTGTTGTTGTTACTGGCAGATTGGTGGTAGTTTGATCATATAAAGCCTTGCACTTTTCATTTTCATGAGTCTGTTCACATTGCAAGTTTTGTGGCATTCCCAGATCTTTGCATTTCTTTAGCCGGTAATGTTCTGGAACATTGGGACAGCAAAAGTAGCATTTTGTGCAGCCATCGTGTTCATCTAAAAAATGCTTTGGAGGGCAAGAAGTGCCACACTTGCGGTTTTGCTGTGGGGTGCAGTGTTGTACGATATTCTTTAATCCACATAAATTGCATGGTTTGCAGGTGGATGAATCATAGTTTTTTGAGTATGTCTTGTTTGCCTCGCATGGTTTGCAATCTGTGTCGGTACCATTTTCCACTATGGAGCCACACTGTATGGGAAGACCTTGCCCAGGTGGGCATTTTGGACATTCCCTACATGTTCTGTGGGCTTTTGGCTTGTTTGGATCCACTACGGTAAATTGTGTAATTAGTGAGCAGATTGGTCTTGGACTTGGACCTTCTTGTGCTTTAACTGCAACGATAATGACTAAAAATGCTTGCAGGACTCTCATCTGAAAAAGAGTTTAAAAAAAGCATTTAATCCCACTAGTGATGTATAAGACTCTATTAAGATATTTTTTATTATGATGATAAAGAAGAGATCAGTATAACATAAAAAGTGTGACGTCTATTCTCAACTGATCAGTCTATTTCACCACTTCTTAAATTAATACACAGTCGTGCATCAACCCTAACATTCCACGCAAATTCACTAATGTATCTGTTACGAACGCTAATGCTTTCGAGATTTTCGAAGGGGATGAATCTATAATTACAGAGGAAAAGTCAACTTTCCGGACAATTTTGCTTTCTATGAACACAAGAGAGGGAGAGAGATAGTTCAGAGAGATAGTAGAGATTTGTTGACGAGAAAATAGGGATTACGGCGCTGAAGTGGCCAACTGGCAAGTCAAATTCGAGGAAATCACATAGATGCTTGTCCGGGTAGGTTTGGAGGCGACGGCCGCCAATCAGTAATATTGAGTTAAGAAGCAACCTGTATAGGGTACAAAGACTTTGGGACCCGAAGCTGTTTGCAACTGAGTGTGAAGTGAACTGCCGTTTGGAAGTAAGCAGAAATTTCAATGGGAGTTGTGGGACAGGATGAGAGACTGGCATGTCAGCAGAGGTAGAGGTAGCTGAAATAATTGAACTTTGAGGTTGATCAGAAGACTTGCGGCTTGTGGATGGTGCTAGTGATTCTGAGTCAGCCCAGGAAAGCTTGGTCATTACCAGCGAGATAAGACGAGAAATCAGTTTTGTTTGGGCCGACTGAGCGCCTGATGATCCGCGCGATTGCAGACGACGTACTAAGCTACAGTCGAATACCAGCTTGACGCATCCCGTACTTGGTGACATGGGATGGTAGATTGGGATGAAGGACGGGATGTTGGGGATTTAGAAGCGAGTTTACTGACCTTGAAAGGAACATCAGTGAGAAGACACACCGGACTGGAACTGAATGACTGCTTGAAAGGCTCGAAGATGGCACCGCCACATTTGACCAGGCCAGGCTGGATAGAACGGACTACTTTGTTATGGTAAGAACAAAGCGCCGCTGACCATTGGTAGGTCGATGCCATGCAGTGCCATAAGGTCGTGAAAAATATCTATTAATGCTTCTCGCAGAGGATTTTCAACAAGTTGCTGAATAATCACGAGGTCCTCCGCAGAAACGTTTGCGAAAGAAAGAGCAGGCTTACGTGGAGCGAAGATGTTTGGCGACGGCTGAGGGAATACTATTTTCTGTGAGGCCTTCATGTCTCCGACAGCCGGATTTTTCATTTGTGCAGTCCGTGGCCGTTGCTTGGACAGGCGACTTGCTCTCTAGCATAGCCCCGAGTTCATGGTTGCATTTACGGCATTCCTGGTTGTCGAATCTTTGTTGGGAAACTAAGAAAACTCGGGTCAGACAATCTGCTTGCCGGATTTTAGGAATAGCACCCTGATTTGTCCTTTGTTCCTTTTTTCTCTTTCTTACATTTTCCTCGGACATCAGTAACCGATAACGGGGACTTCTTACCGGCGTGAATTCGAAATCGAAACCACATCAGGTAACGACTGAGTTAAACGAAGACTGTCAGGCATAATAGCGATATAACCGGCCGGATGGCGATGAACTTCGAACTATTGAACGAAAAAGACAATTGTCCTCCAATAAAACTGACTGAAGTGCGATAGCCTCGATTTACGCTCGACTGTAGTGATTTGAGACGAAACTGAGGGCCTCTTCTCGCCTTACTCCTGTTTCCTTTAAAACTTTGCGACATGTTCACAAGGCGGGCTGGCCCGGTTACCAAGATCCCGGTTAATTCCAGCAGACCAACCCGGTCAATTCCAGCGGTGCCCATATGCATTCCCCACCCCCCCCCCCCCGCCCCTCCCCACCGAGACAATCCCCGGGCATTAGCATTTTGTGAAAAAAAAATTGGCAAATGAAAAACTGTTTAAATGCCAGGGAGTATAAAAAAGGAGAAAAATTCTTCGAATCTAGACTCACATCCAAAAATTATTTAAAGGCAAATTTAGTCAACAGAGAAGTGTTCTGCCTCAGTTTTCCTTTTGTGACCGATTAGAGCAAGTTCACAAGAAATATCTTGCCAGAAATGGAGCCAGGATTCTTTGAAGTCGAAAACACGAGGATGTCAAATGCCCCGGAAGTACACTGAGGTTAGGCTAATGCCCGACCTCCGGGATTCGAACGCGAGCAAATACCTGCATGACTCAGTAATGCCCGGGGGGACAGGCACTGCTGGAATTGACTGATGCATTACTAGGATGAAAAAGAAACACGCATTCGTTTCTGTCGAAGGAGGGCGAGATTAGCATTATTCCGACCTATTTTTTAGACTATTTTGATCAATTGTTTTTTGTTGCTGAATGAATAAATGTCAGAAAAGATATAAAATATTTCAGAATTCAGAATATTGTCGTGCACGCTATCACGCACAAATCTTCTATTGTATTATATTTATATTATTCCGCCATGTTATCACAAAAACAACCAAGCTAATTAATTACGCACGTTCCTAAATATAACATTTGTGATGAAATCAGCACCATTTCTTGCCGCCATCATTGTTGTTATGCCTCCAATTCGTCGAGCTCAAATGTAAATAAAGGCTAACAAAATTTCTATTTTAAAAAGATGGTGAATATCACCAACAGATGGGTTGTTGCTCTAAAATTTAATCATATAGACATTACCAAAGGTATCAAGCGAGGGTGATAATTAGGTCAAGTTTTCCAATTATATATTCTAGTACAACTAATTGCAATAAGCAAAAAGCAAGAAGCAAAAAAAACAAATAGCAATTATAATTAACCATGTGATGTAAAATTCGCTAGATGAATCAGTCACGAATTGCATCAAAATGACACCAAGTAACTGATACAAATGATTTCTCTCGATAGCATGATTAATACATGAATGCAGCTCATAAACGTGCGTGTTGTGAATGTTGCAAGGTATGATGATTGTACGCTAATAATTCCTATTTGTATTTTTGTTTTTTGCTTTTTGCTTTTTGATATGACAAAGTTATTGCAATTAGGTGTATGTATTCAAATTCTTCAAATATTCAGCGTTCTATTTTACAAGAATATAAAAATGCAGTCATAGGTTCCAGCGAGAAGAAGTTGGAAAACAAAGAAAACAAAAATTGAACTTCCTGTCCTAAAAATCCGTGTTCAGTACAATAAAATGTTGTTCTTCCCCGTTCGCTACTCTTACCTGTAAAGACTGTAAATTTGCCAGGGACGATTGCTTTATCATCATACTTTCTCCAAGGCTCCAACACTAGCCATCTGTCCGGGGAAATGAGGCCTCTTCAGTCTTTTCGTCAATTCATGAACTCACGCCGGAAAGCAACGTAATCAACGTAATCAACTTCACGACATGATATTATTTCTGTGAAATGAAAATTACATTCGGGTTATAATACTTGCAGACGTATTTTCTTCCTCTATCCACGCGGTCAACATTATGATAACCGACGATTTGATTTAATTTTAGGATCAAGCACACCCTAGCTAAACGGTGAAATTACATGTATCGAATGTGTTTACCTCAGCAAAAATATATCTCGGCAGCTTAAGGCTGTACAACGTTTCGCGAAAAAAAACAACAGAGTCGATCACCCTTCCCTTGTAACTCTGAGTTTCGTGAATTATATGTGTACTTAGCACTCCGTTAGTCTTGAAATAATATTTTGAAAACGGTACAGACACCTGAAAACGTGCTCAAATTATTTCGGGCGATGAGTGAAGTGATGGTGCAATTTATGGGCAGCGGATGATGACGTCACGATCACCATGTTCACGTGATCGTTTCTTTCTTAACCCCTCGGTCACATTGGCACTTGAAATCGCCGCCTAGCCTGCGAGCAAGCTCTCGGGTTCGGGTTTGGAGTTTTTTTGGGGGGAGGGGGTGGGGGAGGGAAAGGAATGAGAGCTTGCAACGATGTCTCAGAAATTTGAATGTTTAACCCGTGAAAGCTAGCGGAAAATGCTGATTGGTTGAGATTTAATTGGATAATAACGTCATCATTCTTCGCGCGTCGTGCGCGATCAAGAAAACAAAATCACGGAGAGCGGAGGAGATTGTATTCATAAAGCGTGCGAGAATTTTTCAAAATATGTGGAGTTTCCTTCCGAATTGAAACCCGGGCAACGTCAAGCAGTTGAAGCACTACTTAAAGGCAGTGATGTCCTCACTGTTTTGCTGACGGGCTATGGCAAAAGCTTTATATTTCAACTGTTTGCTGCCGCGGCTGCAAATTGAAAGGATCAGCATCAAACAGTGTTGGTTGTCTGTCCGTTACAACGCATCATCGACGACCAGGTAGCAGAAGCCAGAAGTATTGGAATGTCTGCGGCTTCTGTTGCCGATGTATCTAATGAAGAATTAAGATCGGCGAAGTTTCAGCTTTTGTTTGGGTCAGCCGAGAAAATTATCGACCAGCATTTGTGACCTCTCACGCTGAAAGTTAACGGGAAAAAATATTCAACCGTTCAAACGGCGGCTGTTAAACGTTTAAAAAAATCTTCACCCTTTCGAACGGCGAATGTTAGTACCCGTTTAGATGAAAGATTTCCAGCCATTTGAACAGCTATCGAAAGAGCTCTAGTGTTTTGGCCGGTGCTATTTAGTTTATTTATTTTTGTCCACCACGCAATTTGCATATGTTCGAAAGTAATTTGAAACCTTTTCAATAAAAAACATCTCGCGATTCACAAAATTATAAACACGCTAGCGAAGTTTTAACGAAGCTTTACAATATTAAATCGTTTGGATCTTCTGCTTTCGGTTTTCTCCCTACACAGATCTATATTTGCCATACTTGCTGCGAGCAAGTTCCGTTTTTTTTTCACGTGGACTGTTACATGTTTGTTGACATTAACGCTCGTTTCCGGTTTGCGCTGATTGGCCGAATTCTGACAGCTCGGACAGCGGGAAGCCACGGGAAGTATTGGGGGCGGCATCCAAATTTCTGAGACATCGTTGCAAGCTCTCGCTCTCCGCTCTCTCAAACCCCGAGCCCGAGAGCTTGCTCGCAGGCTAATCGCCGCCAAGCATGCTTGCTTTTGACGTTAGTCAAGCAAGCCGGAACAAGTGCTAGAAACTTAAGCAAGTGCATCGTGGTCACATTGTAAATCCACTGCTTGCTTGAGTTGCCCGTTAAACGCAATGGATGTCCACATGGTGCTTTTGGTTTTCGATTTTATGTTGCATCAATTGCGCGCATTCACCTCTGAAGAAGATTCAGGCCCGGATTCAGGGCTATACGAAGGAGAAGACTGTCAGCTTTCTTCTCCGCCTTGTGAATTTAAATCTCTCGCCGGAAAGCTGTACGACGTATTCGCTTCACTCGTTGCAACTATCGGGGAACGTGCACTTTTGTCACTTTTCTCGGCTTTGGATGAAACTGTACGTGTAACAGTAGCCATAGCGGGATGTATAGAAAAATTTGGTACAAAACCTTTGGCGAATGGTCGAGGAAACGTGGCATGCGGCGCCAGCGGCGGTGGATAAGTACCTGTATAATTAGTAAAAATTGAAAGCTCGCTAAACCCGATTGGCAATGAACTGGTATGGTCATAAGGCGATGGCGTTCTTGACATTTTCAAATGTAACGTAACAGAACTTTTTCTCTACCAAAAACAAAAAAGCCGAAACTCACGCGTGACGCTCAGAATACGACTGAAACTTCTAGTCAACCACAAAGGTCAAGATGTCAAAAACACTGCTTATTAGTCAATTCGAACAAAGCCAATTAAATTTGTTTACCAAGCACAACTCAAGAGCACTTCAGAGTGCTCTTGATCTTACAGTCAAACTGGATGTTCTTTGCGGGCAACTTTGCAAACTTCCGCCGCAACATTGGTATTTTGATTGACAGTTTGCTTCGAGCAAGTTGCTACAGTCGAACCTCTCCTTACGGACACCTCTCTAATACGGACACCTCTCTATTACGGACAGTTTCCTATGTCCCGACAAAATTCTCACATATTTTCTTTAAAAAAAAACCTCTATAATACGGACCCTCTCTAATACGGACAACGGACAGTAAATCTTGGCCCCAGAGAGCAAATTCATATAAGCTTAAAGATCTTTATTACGGACACTCCGGTGATCAGGCGATGATAGTTTGAGTAAGCAATACAAATTCCTGTTTGTGGTTACAAACATATATCGAAAGACGCTTTCAGAATTGTACTTTATATTACTTTTTCACGTGCAGCATTGCGTTATAGTTCGTTTCGTTTCAAAACAGTGATTCGTATACCTTATGTAGCTGAGAATTTTAAAATGTAGTACACTGACTGAGAGAAAGTGTCTCGATGCTGTACATATCCCTATACATATAGCTAATGCGGCGCGAAATTCTGAAATCGCTTCGTAGCACTAACATACAGATCGAGGCAACGGAAATATGTAGGGGCACATTGTCGTACTCACCTCCCGATTTGCACTGCCAAGTCGATTGAACAATCCTTCAAATAAACAGCGAAGTAAGGACTCATGTCTCTTCCAGCAACTAAAGACAGTTTCATGGAAAGCTTTTATCCGTTTCTTGTTTCCATTTTACATATTGGCCTGTTCCTGTCTATCTGCAGCTACTAGCTGCGCAGCCAACCGCATAATAGCGGGGAATCCCCGAAACTGTTGACAAGTTATTGAAAGGGTCTATCTGACAACATGGTTAAGGAACGGGATATGTACGATTAATGTTACACAATAGAGAAATCGGGGTATGATCATGAAGAAGTAGCTCGTTTTGGAAATGAAAAAAATGTGCTGGCAAGCTTTTTGCTTTTTTTGTTTTTGTTGTGATCGAACACACGAATGATGTCACAAATGCATTGTTTTTACCTTTTTGGCTGCGCTCAAAATTTCGTAAATTTCAGGCCCCGGCGGGAGTTTTCAAACCGCTCAAAATAGTGGATCCTCTTCTCGCAAAAGAGAAAAACGACTGAAAATAAAATAAAAGTGATATAAACAATATACACTGTGTTGCCCAGTTACCGGCCAGTACCAGTTTCCGGCCAAAAAAAAACTTACGTCGGTTATGTTCGTCGGAGTTTTAAATTTTCGTCCACCGAAGCGTTCCGAAAGAAAACCGAACGTTTTCGCTATACATTGGTGGTTTTGGCGCTCTTTTTGAGCAAGAAACGGCCGAGGAGGGACAGGTTTTGTCCAGGTGATTGAACGTTTATCGATTAATTTTGGTTCGTTTCACTGCACATCAAAACTACCGTAGATAAACAAATAGTTCGTTTCACGGGAAATATCTCAAGGAGCTTCATAATTTTTAGACAATGTTAGATTAAAGATGAAAGTAATTAGGGAATCTATCATCATCAGCTAAAATACAGCTGTTTCTGAAATTTTAGCAGTCAAACTTTCAGCGAAGATTTCGACCAAGTGTGCCAGTTTCCGGCCACTAAAAGACACATTGCTCAAAATCTATTTCTTATTGAGTGAAAGAACCGAATTTTAAAATTTCCTGGTCGAGAAATTAAAGATACATGTTTAAGTGTAAGAAAGATTACGAATTATTAACGTATAGCGTGACTAAAAGTACGTAAGTCATATGTATTTGCTAAAGTAATCTGTCAACATACCGCGGAAGACACGCTTCCGGGTCACCGAGGTCATACATATTTTGAATATTGAGTAAACGGTAGATGACAAAGCTTAATATTGAAACTTGCCTGATATTTATAACTAGGCGACCACTATTATCAAGGGGCTTACAAGTCGGTTTACGTCGAGAGGATTCAAGGAAAATTTACTTTAAGTCGGTGGCCGGAAACTGGGCTAGCTGGCCGGAAACTGGGCAACTTACTACTTTTGCGAAAAATGGTATAATTTCTTTAATACTTGAGGAAAGCCGCCAACCATTGAACATTTTTAAGGTAAGTAAATGAACTGTCTTTGAAAGGAAATTGAGAAATTTTCCGTACAAAAACAAGAAGTTATAGCGATTACAAACTAAAGTGGCCGGAAACTGGGCAACATACTGTACACCCTAAAACAAATCGTTAGTAAAATTTCACTTCATGTGCACTTGCTTGTAAAACAAGTGACGCGCTCAGTTGTAAACACATTAATGACGTCACTAAAACCCAGCTCCTTCTTGTCTAATATGCCCAACTAGCGTCGCTTGTTACTCATGCGCTCAGCGGCATGAGTCTAGGTTTCGGTCGAGTTTTTCGTGGTCACAAATTTCTCGTTTTCAAAGTTTCCCGTACCCCGCGGGACGACTTTCACTGGTCTGATTCGTTGACACGCGACCTCGTGATTTCGGTCTGCCCGTAATCACGTTCTTGTTGATAGCCGAGTCAAGCAACTAGCATTTGGACTTTACCGGAAAAGAAATTACATTTTTGGATAGGAATTTATGTTGATATCAATTTGTGATTGACTTTTCCTTTATGTTCTCGCTAATTGTGGAGAAATGCTTATAAAACGTGTTCAAATTCAGTCGTAAATTAAGTCGTAATAAATGATATCTGATATTATGTAAACAAAACAAGACTTACATGTCACGCAAAATTCGTTGAGAGGGAAGGGGTGCGTGACCAAGTTAAAATAAACCGTAAAACTTTCTTACGCAAGCGCATGAGTATAGGCAGGGCGCTAAAAAGAATGGGCGGTGCAACGCGCCCACAGCGCTTGGGCGATGTGTGATGCGAAGCGAGACTGGGCCGAGCGCCCTCAAGAGAGCCGGAGTTAAAAAAATGGCGGCAAATGGAGGTCGATGGATGATGAAGAAAGGGATCGCTGCAAGAAAGCGGCACAAGATATCCACTTAATGTTTTCGACATGAAGATTTCAATGTATTTTCAAAGCTGTAGGCGAGAAAAAACGGGTTTTATACTGTAACATTTATCACGAATTATTGGAAATAAAACGAGCTTGTTAGAAATGCGTTTGCAAAGTTGCCCGCAAAAGAACATCCGGTTTGACTGTAAGCTCAGCAGCGGATCTTTTGAAGATTTAGCTACTCCGGGTAAACTCCGCCTTCTTTTTCACGGTAAGCAAGCATTGTCACGCATTCGCATGCGCGGACCAGGCTCACTTCCGGTCTACTTGAAAACACTTGGGCCGAGTGAAACCGAGTGTTTTCCATGATTCCGTCTTATTAAGGGACAGTGGCGACAAAGAAACCGGAAACGGCTAGAAACCCCCCCCCCCCAAAAAAAAAAAAAAAACATAATACACCAGAGGTTAGTTTATAATAGTGTTGCTTTTCGCTTTATCAATAGCGTTCGAAATCTACGTTATTTTTCTCCTCATACAAAGTGTTATAAAGCGCTCAAATTTTCAACGGCCGCCGTGTAGAAGGGTCACGTGCCGACTCACACACCGCTAATACAGTCAACTCTCTGCACAGGGATCCCATACAATCTGTTTGTGTAACACAATGACCATTTGTAATTTTATGGGAAATGTATGGGATTTACCTGAATTTCATATTATAGCGACGTATCGCCAAATGTATGTACTGATCAACGCTAAATAAGCGTTAAATTACCTTATTTGTTGTGTGTTGTCGTCCTTTTGCCGTAAATGTGATATTTTGAGCGATTTTGAAGGATTCTGAGTTCGCCGTTGACTGTACGTCTAAGAGAAAGACAAGGGTGGAAAGAGATTTTTGAACGGCTCCAGCGCCGAGGCGATTTTTTCACATAAAATCGCATCGCTCGGCTTTCAAACCAAGCAACAGAAAGGCCCAAACATTAACGCTTCTTCTCGTACCTCTCGATCGAAAATCCGTCCAAACGGCCCGGAGCTAGCCGTCGAAGAAAATCAAAATCCCACACTTTCCAAGCGGTCGATATTCTAGCCTGCGAGCAAGCTCTCGGGCTCGGGGTTTGAGAGAGCGGAGAGCGAGAGCTTGCAACGATGTCTCAGAAATTTGAATGCCGCCCCCAATACTTCCCGTGGCTTCCCGCTGTCCGAGCTGTCAGAATTCGGCCAATCAGCGCAAACCGGAAACGAGCGTTAATGTCAACAAACATGTAACAGTCCACGTGAAAAAAAAACGGAACTTGCTCGCAGCAAGTATGGCAAATATAGATCTGTGTAGGGAGAAAACCGAAAGCAGAAGAGCCAAACGATTTAATATTGTAGATATTGTAAAGCTTCGTTAAAACTTCGCTAGCGTGTTTATAATTTTGTGAATCGCGAGATGTTTTTTATTGAAAAGGTTTCAAATTACTTTCGAACATATGCAAATTGCGTGGTGAACAAAAATAAATAAACTAAATAGCACCGGCCAAAACACTAGAGCTCTTTCGATAGCTGTTCAAATGGCTGGAAATCTTTCATCTAAACGGGTACTAACATTCGCCGTTCGAAAGGGTGAAGATTTTTTTTAAACGTTTAACAGCCGCCGTTTGAACGGTTGAATATTTTTTCCCGTTAACTTTCAGCGTGAGAGGTCACAATTTTCTCGGCTGACCCAAACAAAAGCTGAAACTTCGCCGATCTTAATTCTTCATTAGATACATCGGCAACAGAAGCCGCAGACATTCCAATACTTCTGGCTTCTGCTACCTGGTCGTCGATGATGCGTTATAACGGACAGACAACCAACAGTGTTTGATGCTGCCTCCTTTCAATTTGCAGCCGCGGCTGCAAACAGTTGAAATATAAAGCTTTTGCCATAGCCCGTCAGCAAAACAGTGAGGACATCACTGCTTTTAAGTAGTGCTTCAACTGCTTGACGTTGCCCGGGTTTCAATTCCGAAGGAAACTTCAGATATTTTGAAAAATTCTCGCACGCTTTATGAATACAATCTCCTCCGCTTTCCGTGATTTGTTTTCTTGATCACGCACGACGCACGAACAATGATGACGTTATTATCCAATTAAATCTCAACCAATCAGCATTTTCCGCTAGCTTTCACGGGTTAAACATTCAAATTTCTGAGACATCGTTGCAAGCTCTCATTCCTTTCCCTCCCCCACCCCCCCCCTCCCCCCCAAAAAAATTCCAAACCGAACCCGAGAGCTTGCTCGCAGGCTATCGATATTCGTATCATTTCTTCCTGTGCCAGCCAGAAACCGTCCTGCTGATTGCCTCTTTCTGATTGGTCGCCGTTAAACAACAACCGATTCAAAATAAGTACCGAGGGTGGGGAGCCATAGGCATTTTCGTAAGGTCGAACCGTTTACTCACCAGACTCGGGTCGTGTGAGTCGGGAAAAAGTTAACTTACCAAGCTTTAACAGACATCAATATCTGGTAAGAATTCGTTCCAAGTTTCCTCGCCTTAACGATTTTTCCTTCGTCATTTGATTTGAGCGTGGACACCATTTTCTTTCCCTGATCCAGATTTAACTGTTCTGTATTTATAAAATTGTAAATATTCAAATGTGAAATCATCTGTAACCTTGCAACTTCATTGGTCTACGCGAACAATGAGCGGAAGTCTTTCTGGGCTTCCGGCAGTCGCCGCTCACACGACCCGAGTCTGGTGAGTAAACGGTTCGACCTTACGAAAATGCCTATGGCTCCCCACCCTCGGTACTTATTTTGAATCGGTTGTTGTTTAACGGCGACCAATCAGAAAGAGGCAATCAGCAGGACGGTTTCTGGCTGGCACAGGAAGAAATGATACGAATATCGACCGCTTGGAAAGTGTGGGATTTTGATTTTCTTCGACGGCTAGCTCCGGGCCGTTTGGACGGATTTTCGATCGAGAGGTACGAGAAGAAGCGTTAATGTTTGGGCCTTTCTGTTGCTTGGTTTGAAAGCCGAGCGATGCGATTTTATGTGAAAAAATCGCCTCGGCGCTGGAGCCGTTCAAAAATCTCTTTCCACCCTTGTCTTTCTCCTAGACGTACAGTCAACGGCGAACTCAGAATCCTTCAAAATCGCTCAAAATATCACATTTACGGCAAAAGGACGACAACACACAACAAATAAGGTAATTTAACGCTTATTTAGCGTTGATCAGTACATACATTTGGCGATACGTCGCTATAATATGAAATTTAGGTAAATCCCATACATTTCCTATAAAATTACAAATGGTCATTGTGTTACACAAATAGATTGTATGGGATCCCTGTGCTCTCTGGTAAGCGACGACCCTTGGTGCACGACCAAAGTGGTCGCTTACGGAAGGTGGGCGCTTATGGGAAATTCAACAAAATAAGCTCAAAAACGTAATTACATAAAGATATTACCTTAAAAGCGAAAATTAGGCAAATAGACAACGTTTTCTCTGCCTGAAACTAATTTGTTCTTTTTACAAGCAACACGATTCGTGAAAAGTACAATACAGTTTAAAATGTGTCACTTGTTAATCAAAACCACCTGAAATTCAATTTTAACCGAACAAAACCTGCCGGGGAAAAATGTCAAACATGGGGTGCATACATACTCGCACTCTAGATGAGACTGTATTTACACTCACTCAGTCGCATTCGAACGCTTCTCCACGAAGTCTAGAATGCTCGATTGCTTCTGTGTTTTAAGCCTTAAGTCAACATTTTGCAACAGATCGCTGTAGCCGGGGTAACAATCTGCTTGTTTATCTACAGATCTTATTACAGCCATCTTTTTTGTAAAGTAAACTGTTATTATCTGTCAGAACTCTGGGTCAGCGCTATTAAAAGCTGAACTTTTGTGACATTCGAGTAATCCAATGTAATGATCTTACGATCATACTGATCATAACGCAACTGTGTTTGCAAGGACCACCGTAACAAAATAGAAGCACCGGATCCTGAGGTAAAGGATCTAATCAGCGTAAAAATAAAACAGTGACAAAAGCAAGGCTGATTAAACGGTACGGAAATTGTATTTGAATCCAATATTTCAAAAGGCACTGCCTTTCTTCTTCAGGGTCTTACATTTTGCAACAGATCATGATAATGCCGGGTGGTCGCTTACCGGAAACAGAAAACAAAAGAATATGACAAATTTCTGGCCTAAAAAGTTTTACAACTGTGGTCGCTTTACTAGACTACGAGTAGTCCCTCCTTTTTCCTCAGGGATAGTAGAGCGAGCGAAACGCGAGCGCGCGTGAAAGTCACCCCACGCGAGAAAGGCGAGACGCGCGGCGGACAGAGAGAAAAAGGAGGGACTACAGACAAAGCAACGATAAAAACGATAAAACTTCTTTTCAACAATGCCCATCTAACGAAATTCTAAAAGGACACCCATCATTTTCATATGGCGGACCCCCCGGCGTGTCAATAAGTGACTATACGAAACACCGTTCATTTTATTTATCGGGCAGGCTTGACGACAAGCCAGCCCGATCAAAAAGTAGGCTAAACTTTTCAAGTTTCGATTCGAGAAACTGGCGCATGCGCTCTCGTGACAGTGTCCCTTTAAATCAAGCTCCTCCATGGCTATAATCATGATAACACGATAAATCGGTCGGGACAGTGTCCCTTTAATAAAAACAAATATGGTAGCTAATGTAAATACATTGAATATATTGATATGATAATCTTTACCCTTCACAGTGAATCCTTGTATTTCATTGAAGTTTATATAATAAACTGGCTGGTGAAGTCTCTGGGAATAGTAATCGATCGCAAGGAAAATCCGGCACTAATGACACTTGCACGAATATATATTAACGGCCGTTTAGTGTAGATTATTCCTCGACTATATTAACTAAGATAATAAAGTTACTTACTAGTAAAGTGTTATGTCCTTCATATTTTCTGGCTCTTACACTACCGAGCTTTTCCCTCTCTCAATAACGCCAATCTCGTCTTGATGCTCTCTGCCTTGTTTCAGAACGGTAGTGTAGAAGCTGCCGTCACAGAATGCTTTATTTCACCGTCCGACCGGTTACGCTATTTAGCAAAAAACCGAGATAATTCATCAAATTCAAGTTGTTATGCCGATAGTTTAGACTATATATAAACTGACATTCCGGCACGTATTTCATAAGTGCGTGCTCCGGGTACGTGCTATACCATTCCTAGGTTCCGGCTTATAGCTCAACTCAACTCCAGCTCATTTCCTTTTATAGTTATTGATACAGCACCATTTCTTACGAAATGTTACTATTTGAACGGTGCAAAGTATCTTGACTAATTATTCTAATCACTTGGCTGATTTCTTTATTCAGATTTTGCTCAAACTCAACACAAACGTGAGTGAAATTTGTGATCATCACAGTGTGCTCTCAAATATATGATTTTCATAAATATTTATATTCATTTAAACACAAACGATTAAATATTGTGCATGTGAGCCTTACGGATTCTTAGACGTACGTGCCAGTAATGTATTATAAAGGGCACCCAATATCGAAGGGAAAATCCCGCATGAAACAATCAACTGACTGAGTCTTTGCGTAAATATCTATTGAAGGGACATTGTCCCGCTGAACAGAGCGAAAGTTTGCAAACTCATGTTAAATGCCTCCAAATAAACAACTAAATTGGATAAAAAGATTTATATAGAGAGCAAAACAAAAGCAGTTGTTTAGAGAAGACATGCAGGATTACAAGGATTGAAGTGGATTACGTTTCACCAATTTTGATTTCGTGACAGGCGGTCAAGAAATCAAAGCTTCCATTCAAGTGGAATTTTGAGTTTTCTAGTCGTTACTTTGTCTTTTAAAGTCATATTTCTTTCGGTTCATCACTTTTGGCGATTCAATCTTTCTTCCGATTTTAAGATAATACAGCAACTGAAAGCAAGTTCCTGGCCATAATCATGAAAACACGATATTTCAGCCGGGATGCACAACTACGCATGGAATTACTGTTAACCTTCGTGGGTGCCTTCCGGAAAATCTTTCGCATGCACGCTATTTTTAACGAAATCTCAGAAAACAAAATATCTCTGTAAAGCTAATAAATTGTAGATTCCGGAAATAACAATTATTTTTTCTTTTTCTGTTGAGGTAAGCGCGTGTGAGCCTGAAAACGCAAAACTGACGGTGTTTGCTTCACTGAATATACCAGCCTCTAAACAAACTGGTCTATGTCACTCAAGATTAAATGTGCTAACAAAGTGTGTCAGGCTTTTTCGATATTTTCATTGGTAGGAAATCCACTTATAAAATTGTTTCATGCGCGTCACACTCTGGGGCGCCACGAGAAAAGTATTTGGAAATTCGTAAAAGCCCCACACACTTTGGTGCATTTCAATATATCCAATAAACATACTGGCCAAGTTTCACAAAATTCTGACAAATCTACATACCCAATTAATTCATTTGAACAGGGGCCACTCTCGCAAAAAAACAAACCTTGAGTTTTTAGCCTCGAAAGATTTTCACAGTTTTCGCACCTCATTAAGGTGGCTCCAAGTATTTTTTTTTGGGGGGGTTATACTTCCTTTTTTGAATGCGCTTATACATAATCTTACTTTAGCTCAATGAATCTGAATTTGATACCAGGTGTTAGGCTTGGATGAAAGTGTTTGGCCGATGCTCTTTTTATGCTAATCAGCGTTTCCTTAGCAACGGTAAACAAACATGGCGAAAAACAGTTTCTCCTAATTATCTTTCGATTTTGGGGGTACCCGCTACAAGCGAATAAATGCGTTATAATCTGCATAGTGTAGCACACTAAATGGGAAAACTTCAAACAAATTAAACTGTTCGATTTTGAATAAATCGTTGAAACATTTTTAACATGTGTTTTTTCATGTTTAAACTATAAGCGATCAGATCCATAAGTCTCACAAACTATCATTAAATTACCACAGAAAGTTTCCTCAGAGTTAAACTATCACTCCCTGCAAATAACTCTTACTAACTCATCGGCAATAAAGAGATCGAGCTTTTCATTGAAATGCAGTTTAAAAAGAGTGAAAACGTCAAGCAAAATTAAACTGCATTTGAATGAAAAGCCCGATCTCTTTATTGCCGAGGAGTTAGTCAGAGCCAGGGAGTAATCAGAATTTAAGTCTGAGGAAACTTTCTGTGGTAATTTAATGATAATTTGTGAGACCTATGGAATGTTTTGACTGCTTATATTTCAGACATGAAAACACATGTTAAAAATGTTTTAGCGATTATTCAAAATCGAACAGTTTAATTTGTTTAAAATTTTCCCATCTAGTGTGCTACACTGTGTATATTATAGCGCATTTATTCGCTTGTCGCGGGTAGCCCCAAAATCGAAAGATATTTATAAAAAACTGTTTTTCGCCATGTTTGTTTACCGTTGCTATGAAAACGCTGATTAGCATAAAAAGAGCGCCGGCCAAAACTTTCATCCAAGCCTAACATCTGGTATCAAATTCAGATTCATTGAGCTAAAGTAAGATTATGTATAAGCGCATTCATAAAGGGAAGTGTGACCCAAAAGAAAACTACTTGGAGCCACCTTAAATGGCCATCATCGTGGTCGTGCCGCCAACCAATGAAATACAACGTAGAACACCCTAAAGAGTATAGTCACACAGCAGTGTATGTTAATTCGGTCAATCGCCGATTAGTGGAGTTATTCAAAGGGTAAAAATCATGGGGAAAACAGCGAAGTTTCGCGCAACTGCAAGGTTCATGGCTGGTGTACGACGACTGTATTGTATTGTGTTTGATAGTGTCAAGTTGTATTGTATTGTATTGTATTGTATTAGGTTGTATTGTATTAGGCTTTATGATGTTGGTCAGGTTGTCGTACACCAGCCATGAGCCAACTGCAAACCCGGCAAATGCCGGAGCGAAAGAACAACAATGCAACACGATTTTTGTGGAAACAAACCTGCGAAAAGGGCCAGTGAGAATTTTCAAAGAAATGAAAACACAACAGAAGTGGCCGCAGAAATTGACCTCAAAATACGCGCTGGTATCAGCAATAAATGCACGCGAGTAAGCTATTCATTCATAATTGGGCTTTTTCTCTTTGCTGCGCTTTTTTACTCGTCATCTCTACAATTTCAGCTTTGGCTTTGATGATGTAATCAAAAAATTAATTGTCAGGAATTTGAACAAAGCGTAGACGACCGTGTGAAGCATGGTAAGCCACCGCGGAGAATACCGAACGGCGAACGCCCCTAACGGCCGGAAGCGATGAGAGCAGCTGTATTGGGCGTCGATAAAACCAGGAACACGGAACATTCCGAAACATCCAGGAACATTCCGGAGCATGAAAAGTTGTAAAAATTATTATAAAAAAATAAAAATAACTAACTAACCAATAAAGAGAAATAAATAAATAAAAATGAAATAAACTGGTATCACCTTCGAATATGAAAAAAAAGTATATCTATTTAGTTGGAAGTTGGGCGAGGGTGGAGGTGTTGGATACAGCTGTTCATGCAACTGATCGCAACGATTGAAGGCTCGCCTCATGATATGCTAAAATCTTTTAATCTGGGGGTGTTCTAGCTATCCCCACCCAGCCACCCCTGTTGTTCGCCGTGGGTTTAATCACGTGACGGTCATCCATCTATGGCTCTGTGATCGTGAGAAGAGCTTAATCAAACTTTGGATTTTTGTCGACAAGATTCACATTCACGATAAGTTTCTAGACTGTTAACAGCCCAATATTTCCCCGTCTGGTTTTGGTCGATCGCCGCCATCTTTCTTATGGTGAGCGAAACCTGGGGAGAGTACAAAATGCCCCTGGGGCAACACCCCGTTCCATAAGAAACTCAGATGGCGGCGATGCACATTTCCCTTTCGTAAACGGTCGATGCCATTTTAGCGACACTTACAAAAATTTTCACTAATTTTAGATCATTTTTCCATCAGAAAAAGAAAAATGCAATTAATTACCTAGAATCGAACCCGGGACCTCTGCATGTTAGCATCTCTCCTTTACCACTAGACCACTGGGTAGATCCGGCAAATCCAAGAAAAAATTAGTTATAAAAGGTGCTTTTCTTAAAGTGCACCTAAACCCCAATTTTTTTTTCTTTTAATCAACTCAATGTACGTTGAAAAGTCGAATAGTGAAATATTTCTTGTTTTTAACGCCGCGTTAGTGAGTTATCGAGATTTGAATTTACAAAATGCTAATTAGGTGACGTCAAATGCAGACTTTACCATTATTTCTACTTCATTTTCCAATACGCAGTTCACAGCTTAAGGATAATCAATTTATGAAATACTAATAAAAAACTGTTTATAGTCAATTGATTTGTAAAAAAAAATATTATTTGGATGTGGAAACAAGTAGTTGTATAATAAACGAGTCTGTATTTGACGTCATCTAATTAACATTTAGTAAATTCAAATCTCTATAACTCACTAACGCGACGTTAAAAACAAGAAATACTTCACTATTCGACTTTTCAACATACATTGAGTTGATTAAAAGAAAAAACAATAGGGGTTTAGGTGCACTTTAATATATATCAATAACGGGTCACCCTAACCCTAAATCTTACCTAACCGCGAATCTAGCTTAGATCTAATAATCGCTTTATCTAGGCCCAATTTTATCTAATAATGATAGCCTACTTTCGTCCCAATCCACGCATAAACTAAAGAGAAATAGAATCGACCATTTCAGAAGGCTTGGTTACTAATGAATGCTAATGATGGCGACCGTTTACGAAAGGGAAATCAGCGGCGGCGATCGACCTCTCCAACCAGACAGAAAAATATCTGGCTGTGAACAGTCTTGAAACTTACCGTGAATGTGAATCTTGTCGACCAAAATCCGAAGCTTTATTAAGGTGGTCTTCCACTCAAAAATAAGATGTCCAGCTAGCAACGTTCGCATTTTATTAGAATCTGTGAACACTTGAGAATCCCATTTTGAAAGAATTGCAGCACTAAACAAGTCAACTATAAGATAACCGAACTTTTGTTTTGAACTCAGAGTACAAAACTATTAATCAGGATGGTGGAATTTTCCCGTAAAATTGTTTTGGAAAAAAAAAAAAATTTTGAGCGAAAGACCACCTTAAGGTCTTCTCACGATCACAGAGTCATATATGGATGATCGTCACATGATGAAACTCATGGCTGCATGGGAATAGCTAGAACACCCCCTTCCCGACGTCCCCATTTCAAAGAATTTAAAGAGGTAAGCCTTCACTCGTTGCGGTCAGTTGCATAAACTGTACCCAACACCCCCTCCCCCGCCCAACTTCCAACTAATTTTTTTTTTCATATTCGGAGATTATACCAGTTAATTGTAATTTTTGTTTATTTATTTCTCTTCTTTTGGTTATTTATTTCTTATTAAGTTATTTATTTTTATTTTTTTTATAATAATCATTATAATTTTTTCATGTTAAGGGATGTTCTGGAATGTTGCGGAATGTCCCGGGATGTTCAGGATTGTTCCGGAATGTTCCGTGTTCCTAATTTTATCGACGCCCAGCTGTATTCGCAGGCTCTGGAGAATATGCTATGACGCTCTAATAGAATACGCTATAACAATGCGAAATGTGCTCCGAATTGCGATGTAAACAAATTATACAAATGATATTTAATGCGAGATCCCGGGTAAAGTTTACGGCGGAAAAGAGTACAAGAGGGCGCTGTTCTCCGGAATCGGGTTATCGGATTACTTAAAACTCAGATACCGGTTTGATTCTCGACATTTTGCGCATATTAAATTTGCCTCGCTTTCGTGCGGTTTAACAGCACAGCTGACCATTGCAACGCTGCCTCAAACACGTGCTCTCCCTTCGCGAGCTCTTCGTTCATGTAAGACGAATTTTTAACTTTCAGTATTTTGTGAGTATAATTTGTACTGCTTTGCTACCGTGTGACTTAGGGCATGTTCTATTGGGGACAACCGTTTCAACCTAAACCAGTTTTGGTTGATTTGGTTGAGGTGTCCCAATAGAACACTTTTCGGACTTTTCTAACCGTGTTTGGTTGAAACGCGGTTTGGCCTGGGGATAGTCATTACCAGGCGTTCTTTAACTTCGCCATGGTGGCGGCCGGAATCCGTGAAGTTGCTGCCCTGGCCCTTGCCGTATACGAAGTTGTAGAAGATGAAATTCCGTTTGAATTCGACGTCGACGGACTTGATGGATTAGCACTGCTGTTTTTAGAAACTGAGCGAATATCTGCCTCTCGTATAATCGGTTACGTTGAAAATGTTGTGTCCAATTTGACCTCCACCATGTTTAAGGGATTTTTTTGGGGGGAAAATCACGCAATCACGCGCAAAATGATTACGACAGTTGTTCGGTCTTTTCTTTGAACGCATCGTTGATTTCAAAGCATCGTTGAATGCAAATCATGCGAAAGGAACGACCTACACACCGAATCAAGAGTTGAGCGGATTTGCTCTGATCTGTGACAAACAAATTGAACTGAGCGAATGTGCTCGGTGGCCAGTGTGTCAAACGACCCATTGTGGTCGCAGGAAAACGACGGAGTGAATGCCCTCGGTGGCCAATGTGCCAAACAACTCATTGTGGTCGGAAACAAACCGAACTGAGCGAATGCGCTCGGTAGCCAATGTGCCAAACAACCCATTGTGGTTGCAAACATATACATTAAAAGACATTTATTCACTCTTAACTTTGTTGTCATTGTTCTTCTTCTTCTTGTACGCGTTAGTTTATTTGGCCTACATATTTCACCTAAATCAAAGACACCGAAGACTTACATTCCTTCCTCTTTACTACAATCAATTTTGGACATCAGGTACCTCCCAATATTTTTTCGGGCAATTAAGAAATATGATGCTTTATAATTAGGCCATCTGCTCGCAGCACTTTACCTGCCATTAGGAACCTTTAGTTTTTAGAAATCTTGAGTTCTTTTAATGATTTTGCAAAGTTGCTTTCAATATTTTCGAGATTAATGCTATATCTTTACAGAATGAAACCAAAATCATGCAGAGGGGATCGTAAGGGTTTGCGGTGATGCGGTTTTGCGTTATTTTTGGTGCGGTTTTACGGAAAAAATTTTTTTGGACATGCGGTATTGCGGTTTTATAAGACTCAGCGGTTTGCGGTTTTCATAAATTTGGTAAATTGTGGATGTTGTATTGCGGTTTTGTTACGTTTTTCTGCGCGGTTTTGCGGTTTTCGGACCCCCCTTACGCCCCCTACCATGCAAAATGGGACCAAAAAAGGTTCACAGTATCCTTAACAGAATAAGTCACGTACCAACACGACTTTTTAAATCTCTGATTTTCATTTAGGCGCCCATCGAAGGACATCGAACAAATACCAGCATACACACAGTGGATATTTGAAATTTACGCGATGCTTGAAACGAACCCATGCAGTTGCAAGATCAAAGGCTCCTAAGAGCCAACCCGTGAATAAGAAATGCTAACGCGAAACGCAACATTGCGGTAAGCGTATGTTTTCACACTGACACGGTTCGATATTTTACAGTACATCACTTTCATAATGTCCAGTCCGAAGAAGAAGAAGAAGAAGAAGAAAAAAAAAAATACTCGACCACTGAGGAACACGTGCTTAGCAAAGACTAAATTTTATTATTTCGAGGTAGATACGCATCAAAACGCGTGTCTCGGTTGAAAAATCCTTTTAGATCGATTTTAATGTTTGATTAAAGATTCCAAATGCGAAACATCTTTAAGCTTATTGTTGTTTATATTCGTTTACAACAAATTAGTTATTGTTATCACTGGATTTTCGTTGTTCTTGTTACGAAACGCATTAGTAACAAAGCATGACGTCACGAAGTTTACAGTAGATGGAAGGAGTGAATGAGTGAGTGAATGAGTGAATTTAACCCACCGTTACCGATAACCCGTTCATTACGCATGCGCGTATTCTCGGGCTAAAAAATGAGTTGCAAGCTATTGGAGTTGTTAACGACATGGGTACATGCATAGAACGCTGTGGTACCTTCGGCTGCTTCCATCCTTCCGTCATCTGTACGTGACTTATCTAGTTTATACAAGGTTGTCTAAAACGTCGCACACATTCTTTACACTTATTTTTAGGTTCGATCCCTCATGCCAAGATAAATGTCAACACGTGCACATCATACAGCCGGATGTTACTGAAATAGCTAACGGTCCATATATATTGGGAAAATATTGGACGCAACAGAATACAAGGTCGTTTTAAGGCCGACACAAATTTATTAATCCCGGCTGAATTGATTCAAACACTGAACTTGATTTGATCCGACTCATTAGACTGCTAGCAGTCCCTCTCTAGATAATCAAGAGGACGAGCAAATTGACCAAGCGAGTTCGTCTCGGCTCGTTCGCTCGCTCCAGTCTCGTCGAGCTTGGTTTCGTGACTAGCTCGCCCGCTCCACTTACTGAAAAGGGGTAGCTAGAAGTCTACCGACTCGTGTGAAGTTCGGTGTCTGGATCAAAGCCGGTCCACAGCCATTATTCCAGCTGAGCCAGGCGGGAAAAACGGCCCGGAGCCAATATGAATTAGATCAACCGTTCCAAATTGATTCAGACGTCGTTCTTCACATAAACTGTGGTGCTGCGTCGGTGGGGGAGTCAATCATGAAAATCTGGTTTTATTATAAACTGAGTTGATAAGGGAAATTGGCCACCGTAAGTTTCGAGCGCCAGCTTTTCGTCAGAGCGAATCAAGGGTTTTGTGGGTAGTGTGGTTCATATACTGTTTCTCAAACGATATGGAGCACCTCTCTCTTCCGCAGAGGTAAATCCGCTGGATGAGATGAGTGCAGGCGCAAAAGACAAAAGGATGGGTTGAAACTAGTCTGCGAGCAAGATTTCGGGGCTCGAGGTTTGGGGAAGGGAAAAGGGGAAAGAAGCAAGCTCCTTTCTCTCCCCCTCCCCCAAATCCCGAGCCTGCTCACAGGCTAGGTTGAAACACGACGCGAAAATCAAGATAGATTAGTTTCTGGATTAGTCAGTGTCAGCCGCTTTTTCGCCCCACCTACTGTGAAAGCCGGCGTCTTGAATGAAAGGCGTTCGTTGATTCCGTGGCATGGGGATTATTAAGAGTACCGATATGGAATATTAACATGAATTTTTGCTCTAAAATTTGACTGCTTTCTGTGTTACAACGAAATTGAGGGCTAGCGCTCGAAAAGCCAGCTTTTATTAACATCTCTTTTAATGCGGTGGTCAATTGCCTAATTAAAGTTATCAACTAGTTGATAAGACGAAAATTTCAAAATAAGATAGCTAGCTTGTTGCTAATGAAATTGTTTACCGCTTTTGTTGATACAATATTTTAAATAGCAGATTGAAATCTGACAGTTGTTCTTAATGAGCATGACTTAAATTCCGCGGCATTCAGGGCGGGGGGTTTTCCCTTTTAGTTTAAATCATCAGTCAGAATAGTTTTCGAAATTCCAAAACTTACATTGCTTCTTGTAAACCGAAGGAAGTACTTCGCGAATTTACCACGTAACCGGGACATCCCTGAGAAGACTTTTGGTGAGTAATTCAGTGATATTTTCATTTACCGTGCAAACATGATAATGACGTAATAGCGTAGGCAACATCCATGTTTCCGTTCGCAGAATGTCATGAGTAAGCATAACGTGAACAGAATTAATTATTAAGAATCGATATATTAGTCTATCATTATTGAAACCAAGAACTATAAAATATGTGTCTTCAAAAAACGTCAGAACTGGTCAGGAAAAATCTATCGATGGGGAAGAGAACTTGGTTTAAAATGACAATTCAAAATCCGTAGACTTTGATCTGACTTGTCAAGGTGGCCATGCATGCATAAACTATTGCAGCACAAGCACATTCTCACATTTCCAATTTCTGTTACATTTCATAAATCTTTCTTGTAAGAATAACAATAAAAAAAACAGGATATACATTATTACAGCTATTGCATGGCTAATAGTAGTTCTCGGACCGATACACTAATGGCTGGGTATATATAAATGCTTAAATTAATGCAAAAATCCCAATTTGATTAGATATGCAGATTAGTTTAGATTTATCTCTACCAGAAAAGCGATGATGCAATGCAGATTGCTGTCGTCTTGAAATGAAGATGGATATAAAACTACCATACCGAAATTTTTCTATTTAATTTAATTTTAGTTCCTGCCTCTATTGGAGGGGAGGGAGAGGTTACATCGAGGTGGTGGCAAAATGCAATATATTGATATCTTTTCTTGTGAAATAATGACCTTGCAAGCTTAAAATATTACTATTATTATATTGGGAGTCGAGGGAGAGTGGAGTAGGTAAAAAATAAATTAAATGTACAAGGAACAATTTAGACAATTTATGTTGTACATAATTTCGCCCGGAATTTAATGGATTCAGAGGAAAACTTAAACGGTCAAGACGCCCACAATTAGATTCCTTTTACCCCCCCCCCCCCCTCCCAGAAAGCAACGAAAAATTCTCACCTTGCTTTACTAACTCAAAGCGAATCATCTTTTACAGTTTCACGTTGTGACAGTGCAAAGCTATGTATACGCTCCTCGACATCAGTATCTTCGCGGTTTTTGTTTCTTTTTCTTGTTTTTACATAAGTAAGGTAAGTTTCATAATTTCCACGAGTAAGCATGAGTAATCAGTTTTATTTTTTCGCACATACGTTTATAATGACTAAGCACAATCGATGACATCCTAGCCCCCCACCCCCGCCCCAAACCCGCCTCATCCCCGCACCCCCCCGCAAGGGAGATCACTCGTATACGTTTGGCCCCTCTCGGAAATAGTGGTTTTCGAACAGTGCAGTATAGTTCCAAGATGAGAACACTGTTTACCGTAGTACTGTAGTCTGTCTACCGTCGGCACATAACAACAATCGTGAAAACCGCGGCTCGACACAGCATCAGCGCAAGGGCCAGCACAATGAACCTCTTCTTCCGAGATGGGGTATGAAACTGAATAGATCTTTTTGGTCGATCTTTGAAAAGAAACACGTGGCTGTTTAATAAATTGATCCCAGCGAGACAACTCTGCCGAACTAAAAACCATGAGGGATCGGTTCTTTTACAACCGAGGCTTTTTTTGACAGTTAATTTGACTAAATTGAATCTGTGCAACATTTTATAATTATAATAATAGCGTCATTTTCTCTGTCTTTAACGTTTTATCGCAATGATAATGCAAATAAAATGAGGGCAGCACAAATTATTTTTCGCTAAATGCCAAACCTGGCATCTAAATTCTTCAAGACTCTTCCAGCTTTAAATTAGTTTTTGAACTTCTTCGTGAAAGGTAATAGACCCCAGTAAGCAACAATAGGATAAGACATCATTTCGAAAGTTCAAGAACAATTTAGATTTTTCCCCAATACACATAAACGAAAGTGATGTAATGTTATTGGTATTACATTCGCTTTCACTTTCGATGTCGGGCTACAGAGATATGATAACCTATAAACAAAAGCTTGTTGACATTTTTATTGTTCTCGATTAATGATGGAAAAATTCCACCTTGATCTCTACAAAGCAGTAATACGCTTATGCAACATTACTTTTAGTGTGTTATTTCCTGACTGCACGACTGGGTGTCTTGTAATTTAGTATCTACCAGTAATTTATCGCATGGGAAATGAACATGAAGCGACCACAAAACGAGCCAGGTGGCACTTACCAACTGTAAAAGTTTAAACAAAACACTTGAAAACTCACGGTTGTTCTGTTTATTTACACGTAGGGCCTTTTAATGTTAATGTTGAAAAGTAGAAATTTTCCAGACGTTTCGGGCTTAGCCAATTTCAAGTGCCACGCAATTTTTTTAACGTTTTTGTTCAACGTTTTGTCTATTCACTAAATTGACATTTCACTGAAGAAGGGCTAAGCCCGAAACGTCTGAAAAACTTATAATTTTTGGGGTCATGGCTCGTGTACGACGACTGTATTGTGATGTATTAATTGTGTTAGGTAGTGTTAGGTTGTATTGTATTGTATTAGGTTTTATGACGTCAGTCAGTTCGTCGTACATGAGCCATGACCCAATTTTTGGCACTTTTCAACATTAACATTTTCCATTATTTATTGTGTCACAAGTGTCAGGCAGTTTTTTGAACTTTTTTGTTCAACATTTTGCCTTTTAATACTTGAAGGTTTATTTTGTTAGCCATCAAATTCGCAACGTTTATTAAATGACCTCTAAATGGGCTTACTGAAGGTAACTCCCAGGATTGCGTTTTTATTTTTGGAGAGATAAAAACGTCATTTGGGGTTCGAGAAAAGATGCAGACCTAGCTTAATAACAGATGGTTCGCAATCAAGTTTTAAGCCCACAACAAACGACCACAAACAATTTCAACCACAGGCTAACTATCTTCAAAAGTTCTTTTACTCTATTTTTGAGCGAGTCGGACCGCTATTTTGAAAATTCTGCTTTAGCGATTCACAAATCGCCAAAATTAACACTGAAAAACAACAACATGGCAGTGATTTTTGAGAGTTTTGATTTCATTTTCATGTTTTAAGAACTCTAAATTTCGCCTTTAGTAAGGTTCGTTAGATAAACCGATGCAGCCATTACAAATGTACACCACATCACCCAAACAGAGGACGGGAGGCCTGTGGTTCAACATTGCAACTAGTCCTGGGTGGATAAAATGGTTGAATCAACATGTCGAATTCGTTTGACAACGCTATTGAACCCGATTGGATGACAAATGTTCAATTGAATAGTTTAACATTTCGGCGCTTCGAGTTTGAAATAAGGAGTGTCAGGGGTGGGAAATTGGGATTGTCCCCAGGATCCGGCACTCCTACGAACTTTATTATTGGATGAAATACATCGCGTAGTACAAAATCCTAAGTCGCCGGATTATCAGCCGATATCCTGTTTATCCTGTGGGTGAGTTGGATCCAAGTGACATATGTATACGCCTTAACCTAGATGTTGTGGAAAATGACCAGGGCGTCTTTTCCCATAACAGTCCGTACGCCTCCCTTCTCTTCTCCGCCCTTAGATCTATAATCCTAATGATTGAGTACATTACACTATTCATTTGTCAGGTCTCCGCACAAGCTACATTAGGTAGGAGCTGCAGATGGAACCAAATTACTATCCTACAACCAACAGGATCTGAATGCTTCAACTGCCCGGATTGTCCCGAGGGTCACGGTGTGGTCCCGCAGTGCGGGTCACGTATCACGGCTGATGTTAGTGTGGAGTGTGTTCGGTGTCAAAAAGGCGAAGGGTACTCGGACAAGCACGATATTTCTTCATGTAAGCCGTGCACAATCTGTGACCCCAACGAGGAAACCATTAGTCCTTGTACAGCGACCAAGAACGCAGTTTGTGGGAAATGTAACGCTGGGTACGTTATCTTTAATAATTCAAGAATTATTTATGACGAAATTTTGACTTATAGTAAGTACCTAGAAA
This sequence comes from Cladopsammia gracilis, assembly GCA_022457155.1. NCBI lineage: Eukaryota > Metazoa > Cnidaria > Anthozoa > Scleractinia > Dendrophylliidae > Cladopsammia > Cladopsammia gracilis. Next base: position 1,378,349 of record JAJGOT010000150.1, on the reverse strand, counting down.
ACGGTTTGAAGCTATGGTCTATGGTCTCTGGCTAGTGTCAGGACTGTTTTGACAACCGTGACTGCCGTCATTCTAAGCAGCAGTCATATAGAAAGTGAAGTGAATAGTGTATCGTTTGTTCATGGTTGTACCTCTCAGGTCAATGATCCGATTGGTCAATTTTAAAAGTCCTAAAAAGGTCTTTGTAGTGTCGAGCGAGAATTCACGTGTAATGTCGAGCGTGCGAGTTCAGCCAATCACGGTTAGGGCGTTGTTTAGAGTATATAAAAGCGAATGTAATGTATTCAAGGAGGTGTGTGAAAGTCAGTGGACTAACAGCCAGTTCAGGAATAAAGTGTGTTTTTCTTTCCAGTCGTTGTTTAAGCCGTACGTGTCTACATTGGCGACGAGGATCGAGCGATTTGTCGTGGTAGTCGACAGGGATTTTGTCAGCGATGCCGGGAGGTGAGGAATCGAGCGAATCGGGTACGCCTAGTTCAAGTGGTTCGAGTACGGCGGTTGTTTTGGATGTTGGAACTTTAGAACGGTTTAATCCAAAGGTTGAACCACACAGTTTGAATCAACGGTGGAAAGGAGTACAGAATGACGGACAGAAGCGAGCTTTGTTTTTACATGTGGCCGGAATAGATGTGCAGGAAATTTATTTTACGCTTGCCGGCGAGGGTGCGAGTTCCAGTTTTGCGGAAACAGTTAAAGTGTTGGATGATTATTTCATTCCAAAGGCAAATGTTCCTTTCGAGAGGCACCTGTTCAGGCAAATCGCGCAGGAAAGCGGAGAAACTGTCGATCAGTTCGTTTGTAGGCTTCGTCAACGTGCGACTAGTTGTGAATTTGGCGAAAACGAAGATGACTACATCCGTGATCAAGTGATCGATAAATGTTATTCGAGTAAATTGCGTAGGAAATTCCTGGAGAAAGAGGGAGCAGTCACATTGGAAGATTTGTTGAGAATTGCAAGATCACAAGAAGCAGTTGATCGCCAGTTGAAACAATACAGTGCTGATCAGTTACAAGCGGGAAGTCCAGTGAACAGCCAAGGTCAACAGGGCCAAGGTCAAGTGAGTGATCAGTTAAATGCAGTGGGTGCAGGCAAGTCTGATGCAATTGCTGGTTCCAGGAAAAAGAAGACATGCTTCAGTTGCGGGCAAGAAGGACATTTCAGTGGAGACAGAAAGTGTCCGGCTCGTGACCGAGTTTGCAGAGGTTGTGGAGGCATTGGGCACTTTAAGGTCAAGTGTCCTCGAGGCCAGCAACGCAATACGCCTGAACCAGGGTCCAAAGTCGGCAGGGGCAGACGAGGTGGTGGACGTGGACGCGCGCGAGGACGCGGGAGGCCTCGCGAGATGAATCTTGTCACAGAAGGCCAGGATGCAGAACCTCCTCGAGGAGCTCAAGGTCCCAACTATGCGTTTGTGGTGGAAGACGGGAGGCAAAACTGTGGTGTGGTGACTTTAGTCGTCGGAGGTGTGGTGTTGTCTGATGTGCTTATCGATTCTGGAGCTACGTGTAATGTGATTACGTGTAATGTGATTACGTGTAATGTGATTGGTCAACAGACCTGGGAGATGCTTAAACTGAACGGAATCAGATGCGAGTCACGCAAATCAGCTAGAGAGCTCTTTGCATATGGGGGAACAGAACCTTTACCAACTCTTGGAACTTTTACTGCAGATGTGATGCTGACTGAGAGCAATGCCCATTGTAAAGCAGACTTTGTGGTTGTCAAGGGCAACGGACGAACGCTGCTGGGCCGAGAAACCGCTGAGACACTCAATCTCCTACGCGTTGGTCCTTCACAAGCAAACAGTGTAACTGCTGGTCAGCTGGAGAGCGATATCCGAGAGAAATACAAGGACTTGTTTGAGGGTGTCGGCTTGCTTAAAGGGGTAGAGCTCAAACTTCACATCGACGAATCAGTAAAGCCTGTTACCCAGCCAGTGCGGAGAACGCCCTTCGGGTTAAGAGAGAAAGTGGAAAAGAAGCTAGACGAGCTCCTTGACCAGGACATAATAGAGGAAGTGCCAGAGGGTCCTTCAAGTTGGATTTCGCCTTTGGTAGTGATCCCGAAACCCGATAGAGACGTAAGGGTATGCGTAGACATGCGCCGTGCGAATGAGGCAATAATCCGCGAGAGATTCCCAATTCCCACTGTGGAGGAAATTTTGTACGACTTAAATGGCAGCACGGTGTTCAGCAAGATTGACCTCAGATGGGGATTCCATCAGATTATGCTCAGCGAAGAAAGCAGATACATCACTACGTTTGTCACGCACCGAGGCTTGTATCGGTATAAACGTCTGATGTTTGGAGTGACGTCAGCGCCAGAAAAGTATCAGCAAATTATCAGGGATGTGTTGAGAGGTTGCGCTGGTGTAGCGAACATTGCAGATGATCTCATTATTCATGGCAAAGATGTAGCCGAGCATGACCGATGTCTTTTTGCGGTGTTGGACAGGTTGAAAGAAGTGGGGTTGACGGTGAATGGAGAAAAGTGCGAATTTCGGTTGCCAAAGCTCACGTTCTTCGGTCATGAACTGACCAGCGATGGCATAAACCCAAGTGAAGAGAAAGTGGCTGCGATCAGAGATGCACGGCCTCCGAAAGATGCGTCTGAAGTACGTTCATTCATGGGTCTGGTCCAGTACTCTGCGAAGTTCATGCCGGATGTTGCTTCTGTTGCTAAGCCAATTCAAGAGTTGACAAGAAAAGGTGTTACCTTCAAATGGGGCGAGGAACAGCAGACAGCTTTCCAAGATCTGAAGAATTTAATTACACAGGCGGAGACACTGGCCTATTTCAGAGCTGACTGCAGGGCGAGAATCATTGCAGACGCGTCCCCAGTTGGTTTGGGTGCCGTTCTTACTCAACAGCAAGGAGGAACGTGGAGAGTTATCTCGTATGCTTCGAGGAGTTTGACTGACGTGGAGAGGCGTTACAGCCAAACGGAGAAGGAGGCTTTGGCTCTGGTCTGGGCGTGTGAGCGGTTCGGAATGTACGTGTCAGGGCTGAGCTTTGAGCTGGAGACCGACCACAAGCCCCTGGAACGCATCTATTCACGCACGTCAAAGCCTTGCGCTCGAATTGAGAGGTGGGTGCTGCGCTTACAGGGGTACGATTTTAAAGTGGTGTACCGGCCTGGGAAAACGAACATTGCTGATGCTTTGTCTCGGTTAAACGCTGTTGAGCAGGTGGACCATGGTGAGGAGTATGATTTTGTCAGAGCTGTGGTGGAGAGTTGTGTGCCTGTTGCTTTGTCACCCAACGAAATTGAAGAGGCGTCTTACAGTGATGAGGAACTGTCTTTAGTGAAGAACTGTGTTAAGTCTGGCAGCTGGGATCGTTGTACACTCACTTCATATGTGCAAGTCAAGGATGAACTGTGTACCTATGGCGAGCTTTTGCTTCGTGGCACAAGGATAGTGGTTCCCAAGGTCTTGCGAGACAAGGTGGTGGGATTGGCACACGAAGGGCACCAGGGTATCGTGAAAACCAAATACCGATTGCGCAGTAAAGTCTGGTGGCCGGGAATGGACAAAGATGTGGAGAAGGTGTGCAAGGCGTGCCATGGCTGTCAAGTCACTTCAAGTTACGATCCACCTGATCCAATGTCTCGTGTGTTACCCCCAAGTGCTCCTTGGCAAGATTGCAGTGCAGATCTGTTAGGACCTCTACCCACAGGGGAAAGCATTTTGGTGGTCGTCGATTACTTTAGCAGATTTTTGGAGGTTGCTGTTCTGAGGTCTACCACAAGTGCCAAGATCATCGAGGCTATGACTCCTATGTTCGCCCGGTTTGGTGTACCTTACTCTTTGAGGACAGACAATGGTCCCCAGTTCGCGTCCGAGGAGTTTCGGTCATTTCTACAAACCAATGGTATTGAACACCGACGGACGACACCATTGTGGCCTCAGGCGAATGACGAGGTCGAACGCCAGAATCGTTCCTTGCTCAAATGTCTTCAGATCGCGAATCTGGAAGGAAAGAATTGGAGGATCGAGTTAGTTACTTGGTTGGCAGCCTACAGGTCCACTCCACAGGCAACCACAGGTGCCACGCCATATTTCTTGATGTTTGGGCGTGAGATGAGGTCGAAGTTGCCGGAGTTGAGAAGAGAGACCGTTGCAGTGCCATTGGAAGAAGTTCGTGATCGAGATTGGTCCAACAAGCTGAAAGGCAAGTTGTATGCAGATTCAAGAAGAGGTGCCACACCCAAGTCCATACGTGTCGGTGACACAGTTTTGCTGAAAGCAGAAAAGTCAAACAAGTTTTCAACCAACTTCCGTCCGGATCCTTTTAAGGTGGTTGAAAAGGCAGGAAGTGAGGTGACAGTCCGAAGCGGTGCTGGAGTCGAGTTCAAACGTAACAGTGTTTTTGTAAAGAAGTATAACGACCCGAGTGGTGTATCCAGAGAACTTACAGGTGGAAGGGATAGGGATGTCCAGCCAACCGGGTCAGAATTTTCCGCAAGTAATCCAGTAGTTCCCGAGCCTGCTCTTCCCGAGAGTTCGTTTGAAGAAGGGGAAACGGAAGTGAACATTCCCGAGCCAGCGATTGTTCAAGAAGGATTACGGAGATCTTCACGTGTCGTCAGAAAGCCCGTACGCTTTCAAGACTATGTCCCACACTAGGAGTGTATTGAAAGAACTTACAGGACTTACTCCTGTCTGACTTTGAGAGACTTATTTGTTTATTTTGAACTTTGTTTTGTTTTGGACATTCGTAGTCAACTCTAAGGAAAGGAGAGAATGTAGTGTCGAGCGAGAATTCACGTGTAATGTCGAGCGTGCGAGTTCAGCCAATCACGGTTAGGGCGTTGTTTAGAGTATATAAAAGCGAATGTAATGTATTCAAGGAGGTGTGTGAAAGTCAGTGGACTAACAGCCAGTTCAGGAATAAAGTGTGTTTTTCTTTCCAGTCGTTGTTTAAGCCGTACGTGTCTACAGTCTTCATTATTTATCATGGTACGATACAATGATGTAGCGTATAATTCCTGTGTAATGATGTAGTCACGCCCACGTTGGATGTACATGTAATAAAATCGCGACGTTTAAAAGTCTTACTGCGAGCCTTCTTCGGGCGAACATGAGGTTTATTCGAAACTAGTAACTGATGTTTCAAGAGTAGTTTTCACCGCCATTAATATTAATTACGGCATTAATTACTAACCCTCAGAACAACAACTTAAGTGGTCATTGCCGTAAACTTTAGATACACCCTTCACCTGACTTTGAGGATGGCTTCCGTTCAAACTGCTCAAGTTATCAAAACGTAACGGCAATGTCAACAACAACAATAACAACAACAGTCACTTTTACGCCTCTGGCTCGGGAGATTGGGCAACCACTCCCCGTGTACCTGACGGTAAATAAATTATACCTTGTACCTTATACCTTATTTCAAAACTTTCATCACCCGGACGATAATACTAGACAGACTAGTGCCTGGCGAGACTACTGATTTCAAGCCCATTTTTTATTTCACAGTGATTGTTTACATCGCAGAACTAAGCACATATTTTGTTTTTCATTCACACGACAGATACTATCGAGCCATAACCGGCGATTGTCACCCATGCTCCTGGTGTTGCACCGATAGCAAAGATGAAGATAAAGAAAAACAGTGTAGTGAGCAGACCAGCTTGCCTGTCAATCAAGTGTGTCGCTATGACGTCAATACCATCAAGTGTGCGCCTCGGACAAAAGGCACAACTGCGCGAACGCCTACTGAATCCACTGTAACAAAACGTGTGGGCTCAGAAGATGCCGCGGCTTATGGCGGAAGAGAGGAAAAAGAAAACAATGCTATTTGGTTGGTTGCGATTGGTGGTTTCGTAGCTTTGGCCGTGTGTGTTTTGATTGGCCTTCTGTACATTTGCCATCGAAAAAACGAATTCCTTTCTCAGCTAGTGCGGAAACTACTTTGTGCTAATACACATCGTAAGTATCTTACCCAGTTCTCAGTTGTTATGGCTTTGTAACTGGCTAAAATATATCGCGCCACTTTCTAAACCAATCAGAGGTAAAAGCAAAACCAATCGCGTGACTTGCTCGCTCGAGTTTTCCCTCACTTGGCGCAGGCTACATGTATTTGCTTCGCGCTCTATAATTGGTTCAAGGGACTGTCTAATGTGGTTGCCCAGAGTAACTACTTTGGTGTTGGTTTTATGACACTCAAGTAAAACATGTTCTATTAACCCTGACTATACAACAACTAACAAGGCGATCATGCTGTTGAAAAATGAAAATTAATGTAAGCTCAACCCTTGGTGTAGTGGTTAGAGTGTTGGGCTTCAGATCCAATGGTCGGTGGTTCACTGAGACCTGGTCTTGGACGTCGTGATGTTTCCTCATGCAACAAACCTTATTCACATTGTCTCTCTCCATCCAGGTGTAAAATGTTTGGGGTAACCCTGCGATGGACTAGCATCCCATCCAAGGGGGAGTAGCTGCAATACTCCTAGTTGCAACATGCTACGAAACCGGGTTAAGCTCCGGCCGAATGGGCCACCTAGCTGTTGTTTGTGTGCGACTCAACTTATTTACCAACCCTTTCACTCCCAGAGCAAAACCTTAGGTCTCCATATGGTTCTCTTTTGGATTAAATCCTACAATGAAAGCCGTGTTCGGTAGTGCTTTCCTATGGTACCATTTGTTTTCCGTTTTTCCCCAAAACGAAATTTGCAATTGTTCTTGAATTCGATTGGTTAAATTGATTACGATAGCATGCACTCGTCACAGATTTCAGTTGTAAAGTCAGATGCAAATGGTACCTTTCAAAATAATCTACCCAAAATTCGATTATTTATCGCAATTATGATTCTTATTTTTGCAGCTCCCCAGGAGGAGTCTGGTGATAATCCGCCATCGTCAGTTGTGTTTGGAAGAAAGGCCAATGAAGGGGAAATGGTCTAGAACTATGCCAGGGAACTAGTAAACTAGTAACGGCATCAGACAACGAGCCTGGCCTTGCACTAGACACTACTCTGTTTAGTTAATGTTTTGTGGCACGTTCCCGCCATATTTTTTGTATTGCAGTTCTTGTTTCACAGCGGTAAAGTCATTTGAGCGTGCGTAGATGACATATCGGAGAAAATGCCTGCGGAAAAAAAAAATGAAATGAGATCAAAATGCCACTAAAGTGGCGAGAAAAACTTTAAAAAATTCTTTCTGACCAGGAGTTTCTGACATTCAACAAATAAAGCCGAACATTTTAGTAAGAGTTGCGACTTTTAAAGTCAACTCCAAAAATTCCCACAATTGATCTAAATTTAAAAAAAATCCTACAAAGCCTAAAATTCCAAGGAATACTTCTAACCTCGTTCCCAGGGTCTCTCACGCTGATTAAAAGAAAATGAGGCTCCGGGAACAGGAGTTTTGAGAGAATTGAGTTTTACAAGTAAGGTGCGTGATCAGTTTTATCTTATTAATACAGTCTTGTTTTGGTTATTGCTTTATGTTTTGTTAGGCGTGAAAAAGTTAATCGATACCTTAATACGTCAGTGAACTTTTGATCTAGATTATATTAAAATAATAATCGGCTATTGAACAATGACAGACTTAATAACAGACAGATAATATGCAATGAATTGGCTAAGTGTGCCTATATTTAAGATTTAGGCGTATTCAGTGGCGAGCTAGCACTGAATATGTTTAGGCGCCATCTTGGACTATGAAATTACAAAAAGATTGGGGAGAGTAGTAAATGCGGCCAACAAGGAGGGCGTCAGGTAAAGAATCCAAGATGGCGGCCAAACATACAGCACTGGCCCGCCAAAACACGCCTCCACTGCAGGTTGTGAAAGACAGAGTTGCCAAAAAAAGAAACACTTCCTGATAAAATGACTTCTAAACCTTGTTATTCGTTATTCGAACTCGACTGAAATTATTTGGGACAGGGATGTGTGGCCGGTTGTTGCTCACTCGCCAGTATTACATTTCTTCAAAGCCACAAGCAAACAGAACAAAATGAAATCTGATGCGGAATAAATGTCGCCAAGCTTTTCAGTAACGACTCCCGCCCGGGAAACGAAAACATAGTTTGGAAGCTAAATATAAAACGCATTCCAGTACTTGAGAACTGTTTAATGTACAACAAATAAACGTTATTTTGTATCTCTTTGTTGTTTTAATTTAAAAATAACATTTTATGAATAATGAGTCCAGTATCAGTATCAAACCGTAAAATCTCCTTTGTTAGCCCTGGAATGCAGATATAACTATAGGTTTTTTTCACGGAGAATATCCTGTAACCGGGGTTACGTATATCCTGGGGAAGGGTAGCTTTACCAGGAGTGACAAAAAAGTGTTCTCAAGTGAGGAGAAACTGCAGAACAAGTCATCTTCACACTCCTCCTTTTTAAACGGCCAATCAAAAAATTCAAATTTTCGTCTGTTACCAGAGCTACACGAGACGCAATTAAAAAAAAAAAAAACGTGGAGCTCTGGGGACGAGAATGAAATCTGCACGCTTAAGCTGTCTAAGTAAGTACAGACGTTTCGAAGCCTTAAGAACTATGTCCGTAATGTGCGCATTCCACTTAAGATTGCTACTTACTGTGACACCTAATATTTTTGCTGAATCTACTAGATTAAAAGTTTGATTGTTTGCCTCAATTAAATCTATATTATCTCGGTTTTTGGAGAATTCAATCCTGAGTTCCTTGCATTTTGCAGCATTTAGTTGGAACTTGTTTTCTTGGGACCAATCGACTACCTGTTGAACTGTATCCTATCCTAGTTTCGTTTCTGGGAACAACGTCGCAAATCGTAGTATCATCGGCAGAGAACCAGCTAAACCCGGATCGTTGATCATTACGAGAAATAGCCATGGTCGAAGTTTAGTCCCTTGTGGGATACCAGCAGGGACTCGGATGAAACGTGAGTAACATCGAGGGACGATTTTGACTCTCTGAGAACAATTACGTAAGAAATCAGCTATCCAGTTCACAGCAGTAGAGCTTTGCAATCAGGAGGTTATGGTCTGCAAGGTCAAAAGCCTTGCGGAAGTCTAGAAGCGCAATTCGCACAGCAGAGCCTGTCCCGTCAGTAGCGGATAACCAATGATGGAGCATGGATATGATTGCGGATGTTGTGGACGAACCAGGAATGAAGCCAAACTCTAGCGGGTCCAACGACTTCAACAAAGATGGCTTTAGCTCCTTTTCAATCACAAAACCTTATGCGACTTTAGACAGAGTAGATGTTAGGGAAATAGGTCTTAAATTCGATTATTGTAGTATAGTGTGGGACAGCTGTGGGAAAGGGATGTGAAACAGACTCCAGACCCTCTAAAACAGAGTTGTCAGGGTGGTAACTTCCTCTAATTACGATAGACGATCAGTTGAGATACTGGATGAACTTGGGTGGGATTAACTTGAGACACGAAGAACAAGGCAATTAGCCACAATAATGTATAAATTGAAAAATCGAATTGCATCTGATCATTTGGCTCAAATTTATAATAATACAAGCTGTATGTATTCTTGCAATCTAAGAAACTCAACACATAATTTGTTTGTACCAAGATCGTATACTGAGGCTGGAATAATAATACAATACGGTTCTTTGGAATAGTCTATCAAATACTATAAAAGGGCAGACAAGCCTAAAATCATTTATTTCACATTTGTAATTTAGTACAATTTTAATGACCATATTAATCTAATATTGTTATTTATTGCATGATTTTTGCACGGCTCTCTGGAAGAGCATTTTTATGAATGGGATTTCGTGTTCAAATAAAGATGATTGATTGATCCGGAGGGGGGTTGTAAAGCAGCGAGGCCTGGGACCTACAATCAGCGTCAAAATAAGTTGAGGCACTTTGTCCAAAACGACTTTTCCTAACTTTTCTTAAACTGCTTATACCATAAGGTTATCTAAAAAAAAAAGTGATTTCCAACCCCCCTCCCCCCCCCCCCCCACCCTATCTAATGTTGTACCGTTGGTCAGGTGGTTTGTGGGCAACAACAAACGCAACTTTGCTTGAGGGGGAGGGGTGGAGGTTTTAGGGGTTTGTTATTTTCCCAAAACTAACCCCTTTAAACGAAAGTGTCTCAACAATTTTGTCGCCGATTGTTAGTCATATGATTGCCCGAGAAAAGTGTCTCGTTTGATTGCAATATTTCTTTTCTCGTGCAGTCGTATAACCCTTATATGCGGCAAGATCAAAAGTCGTTGCTTGCCCCCTTCCTCCCCCTCATTTGACCGAGATCTGGAAGAAACAACTGTAACTATATTAATTATTATATTTTTTTTAGGTGCGTGCGTTTGTGTCACATTTGTCATAGCTTTTTATTTTCTATCTACAAAAGTTTTTTAGTTTTCTCCTTTAAAAATACTTCCTCATAATTACAGTAGCAGCTATATTATAAAACTAAATCTAGTTGTTGAACGTTGTTGAAAGCGTGTTGAAACAAATTAAGTTGGTGTAAATTTTGATTCAACATCGCATCAACATTTCCTTTGTCTAAGTGTCCACAATTAGCACTCGCGTGCTAGAACTCTGACACTTAAATAAATTGATTTAATTTAAATTTAATGTTTATTTGTTCTCGAAAATGTTGTATCGTGTTGTAGCCGTTTGAACACTTTGTTCAACATTTCTTTAAATAAAAGCAAGCGCGTAAATGGAGCCAAGAGAATGTTCACAAGTCTGTGCAATGAATGTTTGGAAAATGTTGAATGGATGATGAAAATATTAAAACGGCTTCCAGACAAAAAAAAATCTTTTTCGGTTTCAACATTCGCTCAACAAATGTTGAACGGTTGTTGAACAAACGTTGAAACCGTACAAATGGACGGGCTTCAACTTTATTTATTGGAAACATCATCTGTTTCCCTTCCTCCCTCTAGTTTCAAAAATTTAAAAAGCTAACTGAACTATTAACAGTATTTCCCAAAATACCCTACGAATGTACGTTCTACGATACATTTATAAACGTACCGAATTATCGATAATTTACGTTGCAATTTCAAAATAAATATCTATGCCAAGGCTTTGTTTTTCTTCCAGTAAAATTTCAATTTCTGTAGGAAGCTCTTGTAATAATCGAGGCTGCAGTCACAAAATGGCATGAAAACAAGATAAATTTACTGCTCTGAACCACACACCTCGTTGGTATTTGCGTGACGAGTAGGCTCAATTATATTAAGAGCTTTCCTACACCACCTCGTCAGAAATTAAGACTGCCTTTTCCCCATGTAGTTTGATGCACTTTTTAACCGTGTCAATAGCGATTTTAAGTCTTCTATCGATGGCTTTAAATTGAAGGTCCGACAGAACTGGAGCCACCGGATCATCTTTTGTCGCTTTACGCAAAAGCTCACTGAGGGACGTCTTCTGATTGCTTACTGACAGAAAGCGATTCCACGTTGACCGTCGAATTCTATAACACAAAATACGGGTGTTAACACCTTGCTTAAGGCGGCACTTAGCCTGAACGCCATTTTCCTGCCACTTAGCCTGGCTTTCATGGAAAAATCTCGTTCACGTCCAAAAACCCTATGCTTATCTCATGAATCTATGTTATGGGGTGTTTTGTAAATTTTTGGGTGATTTTTGGGTATGTTTGGAAGGAAATAGTTTTTCTCAAAGGATTCATAAAATTTAAAAAGATTTAATAATGAAGTTTTAAAATTAGAATTTGAAGTTAATAATTAATGGATGGACGCCAAAATAGTCCACTCGCAACCTGGGGTGCTCTTGCGTGGGTGTCAAATGTCTGTTGGTGTTCCAAAAATGATTTTCTTTCTTCCATCCCTTTTTTGAACCTCTTAAAAGTTCATTTAAATTTAGGTTGAGTCCCGCCTTAATATAGAAAGATGGCCGGAGCTGAGACCAATGCTGAGTAACTTGGTTTTTTAACGATTGCTTGTTCTTGCTTTGAGTTCTGATTGGTTCATTGCTTGCACATTTTCCCGCGCTTATCCAGGCTTGTCCACAGGGCCTTCTCCACGCCCAGTTGCCGCCATTTCTTGTTGATTCATGTACTTTTTTATTGTGATTGGTCAGAGGGACTTGGGCGGCCTTAGAACGAATGATACCTCGCACCCCCCCCCCCCCCACCTCCCCGCCCATCCAACAGCCGAACAAAACGCAAAACGCAAAAACCCGTGTTACTTTACAGGGAACGCGAACATTACTTTTATCATATTTTGTTTCTATCGCCAGTGAAGGACTGGATAGAGTCCGGAAAGTTGTATAAACTAAACTAAGCTATTTTCATCGTAATGTAGTCAAATTTGTGCCATAAATTAAATTACAAGGATTTATAAACTCCCGTTCAAAATTAATACGTTATTGAATCTCTGTTGATAGATTTTTCGAGCTCGGTATGTTCTCGGACCGTTTGAGCAACAACGTACGTCCATCCATTTCAACAGAACTTCGAAAAATGTGAAAACAAACGAGAAATTGACCAGAAAACATCACATGCCATCATAAATGTTAACCGTAGTCAAACGAGAGAAATTTGCAAAAGTTAACTGTTTAAAGTTTAATATATTGCCAATACACTGTCAATTTACCAAACGTTTGGAAAGTTTACCAAAAATGTTCTAAGCGTTTAAAAACTGTGAACTGCAGAATTGTCGGCGCCTTTTGATCAGACGCAAAGAGTTTTGATCAGTTTTCAACGGAAAAAAGCTCATCATTTTGAGAAAAATTAAAAGATAGTAACGTCAACTATTTTTTTTATACATCCTTGCCCATATTTCCATTTAATATTAAATGAAATCCCACTAAATAAAACGAAAAACGCCTCGGACGTTTGACCGCGGTGCATCATAAATGTTGAATTTTGCTATTGGCTTACCTGCAACATTGATAAACTGGAGCAAGAATGGACATTTCATCGTGATGTGGATTACCAAAACTAAAAAAAAATATCGAGTTATAAATGATCAACTGCTTTGTGGATTATTGAAATAGTATAAAATTACGTCAGGGGTCGAGATTAATCTTAGAAGAGAACAAAAGCAACACAAGTCTGTCTAGAGTGATCGTCCAGGCTAGAGTAGCTTTATAGGTCGCAAGGGTGTTGTTGGTGACTGATATTTGAACCCAGGAGTATCAGTAGTTTAGCTTGATAGTCTGGGGTAGAATTAAGTCCTCATTGGTATAGAACTTCTTGACATGCTCAGCTCCATATTCAGAATCAATTAAAAAGTTTATACTTGGTTACCGTCCAGTAAACAGTTTGCACTTTGGTTCTGTTTTAATTAAACTGACGAGACAGGCGAGCGCAATATAGAAATTCAGGTCGGTAATGCTCGAAGTATAATTATACTTCGAGCATCGCCAACCTAAATTTCTGAATTTTCTGTTTTGTCGAGGCCGTGGATAAGTCGTTGGCAAAAGACGTACGGAAGGTCTGGCATTTTTCAAGGTCTTGAGCTTTCTGCAGCAAGTCGTAGGAATAAAACTCAGTTGGAAAAAAGTAAATGAATGAATGAAGAAGCAAACAAGCGAACGAATGGATCGATGAATGAATGAAAAAGTAATGTCAATAACCAATCATTACCTCTTTGCATTATCAAGGTGTAGCAGCATTCCACTATCTCCCTCGTCTTTGAACGTCTCATAGTGATGTCTGTCCGCGTTTCCTGGTGATGAACAGTTGGTTTATTCAACAAGGTAGCTTAGTACTCAGTCTGTAAGCCATTGAAGAAGGCTTGTGTCACTTGAATTGTCAGTGGTGTGATTTTATTCGATAAGATTAACTCTCCTAACTCAGTGTACTCAAAGAAATGGTGTTATAGTTTTTTTTCACTTTTGTATATGCAAAATATACAATCACAAAAAGGTTGTTCAAAGAGCGAATTACTTTATTCATTGATGACTCTCTAATCCATACATCATTGAATTTTGTTTTTCATCGGTGCCATGAGCAATTTAACAATTTTACACCGGTTTTCCGTGGTGTGGACTCTTATTTACCACGATTTACGTCATCACATGGTCAAAATGTTGTGGACTCACGAGGCGCAGCCGAGTGAGTCAGCAACAAATATTTAGAAAAAAACACAAGGAAAAATCGAAGTCTTGTTACAAAACGTGACAGCAAAGAAAGAGCAAGCGTTGTCTATAACTTTCTCGCAATCTGATTGGTGTTTTTCAAGTGCACGTGATGTTGGCGTCAGCACCGTTGTCTGGACTCTCATTTACCACTCACGTCGACTAATCAGATTGCGAGTTTAGCGAGCAGTTAGCGGCAAAGCTGCAAGCCACAAGGAACTCGGATAGAGGGCATATGCACACTTAGTCAACTGGCTAAAAGAAAAATCAGAGACTGCTTACATTCTCGCAATTAAAAAAATTAGAACAAAATCACTGTGCCATCTATAATGCCATTTGTGTATTCTTTGTTTAAGCATACATGTATACACCAAATTGAAGAAACGTTGACGCGTGAAAAGCATAAACCATGAACGATGAGACTGAATGGGATTATGGGTACGCAGCATTGGCAAGCTGAGTAATATTCCATTTCTCGATAATCAAGATGTTTTCTTTGCATGGGACATTTTAGAGCACGATTCATGCATCTTGTGTTGATATAAAGTGTATTCTGTTAGAGACGAAGGTTAATTTACCCAATTTCCCAGTAAACCTTTGGGTCGCATCGTTCATGGTTTATGCTTTTCACCCGACAACGTTTCTTCAATTTGGTGTATTCGACTCAAGCGTAAACACAAGAGTTACTAACCTATTAGAAAATCAAATAGTGCTGTGTCCATGATATCGAGAAGCCGAGGTCCAGAATCATACGGCGGCGTTTTTAGCACCTTGTTCTTACAGTAATTGTTATCAGTCTCCCATCTAAACAAATAAGAAGACATATTATGTAATTGTATGTCTTACAAGGGGTAACAAAATGTTTCCTTTTAAAGTACTTTCCTGTGGTGTTGTCAATTACGCAGCACAAGGTAGCTTTTGTGAGGCCCTGCCAGGGGGGGGGGGGGGGGGGGGGGGGGTCCCACGTCGCTTGTCTGAATTTTAAAATGTCTCATGTCGGTGTTTTATCAATGTTTCACGTTGCTGTCGGAAATTGAACGAACATTTGTCTTTTGTCGTGATTTCATTTTATGTGCTGTCGCTACTTATTGGGTCATGTCGCCTGTCGGAATTTACCCTGGCAGGACCTCTTTTGTGGTTTGTTGAATGAAATCCTAAAGCTATTGAATGGTACTTACAGTGTAATTAAGCTCTTTATACATCTACAGTTTTTTGGTACAACCCATAAATTCTTTTTTATTAATTATACCTCCTTTTGACTTACATGTACATGAAAACAAATTGCCACAGTTGTTATTTTAAAGTTATCACCTACATGTATGTTACTCATGCAATTTTGTGAAACCCTGCTGTTTGTTATGCTGTACAAGGCACTGATTTTTATAGATTCAGTTTCTCTCCTGAAGTCAAAAAGTGACTTTTCAATTTAATATGTCCTAAATAATTTGTTGAGTCAGTTTTAATATGTATATTGGTAATACTGTCCATTTGTGGTTTCAAATTGATTAACTTTGCTGGACATTTTAACAAGGCAATTTGTTCAACCAGAACGGTACTTTGGAATTACTTACAATGCTTTTCTGTCATCACGATACGTCCTCTGCCATGGATGTCTCCAGTTCTTGAGAGACCATCCTGGTGGAAGCCACAGTGTCACAGAGCCTTCCATGACTGTACCATTAGCACACGCTGCTTCAGCTTTCTTACAGTAATAACACACGCCATAGAAACAAGTATTTCCACCTATAAAAAATAAAAATTGCAAACTATTTATCAACATCAGCTTATAACATTTATTTAATGACCCTTCTTTTTATAAGAAAGCACCACACTGTACATGGCTTCCTAACCTTCCTTAAAGAATGTATCCATTAGTTTCTTCTCGCCAATTGGTTCTATCTCTTCTTCTAAGTTGACTATTCTTCCAACAACCGGTGGAGCTCTGTAGAAGCCTAAAATTCTGCAAGGAGAATTCTACATGTAAAGCTGAATAATAACTTAGCCATGTGAAAGAGGCAGATGTTTCAATAACTATATAACCAAACCTGGCAGCTTCCCTAATGCTTCCCTAAGTTTAGAATTTGCCAAAACTTGGCCTGCTAAATTTTTGTGGGAATAATTTTTGTGACATTAGATGAGTCAAACAGAAAAAGAAGCCACATTGTCAGTAAATGTATTCAAAGAAATGGGAATTTGGTAAGTCAACAATAATGGACTCCCTCCTGGCAACCGTTTTTTATCTTAGTATGTTGAGGTTAGCTATAGCTGGGGTGGATCCAGGTTTTTAGCAGAAAGGGTTCGATGAAGGGGGCTGCCGAAGGGGGGTCCCAGGGCATCCTCACCCAGACAATTTTGAAATTTCAAGTCCTTGGAAACGTGATTTCTGCCATTCTGAGGCCAAGTCAGCACGTTTTGATATCTCATTTTTTAAAGTTAAAATGCCATTCTGTATTTATTTTATATTTTTACAAGTTTTTGACGTTAGCTGTTTTAATTTAGGGGGTTCAATCACCCCCTGACCCCCCCCCCCCAGATCCGCTCCAGTATAGTGCCATTTAGGCATAACATTTTTCACTTTGGCATGTGTTGTTATTAAATGTTTGTCTTCTAGTACTTGAAGCTGATATTTGTTTACATTTGTTTCAAAAGTTAGAAAAAATAGTAAAAAAAAAGTGAGTGAAAGTACATTGCGGGGCAGGTAACATGCGGCAAACAAGAGGTATTTTTTCATTTTCCTTCATTTCTTTCACGCAGGCAATCATATATCCATGTAGCCTGCGCAATATAAATACCTAAATTATTATTATTATTATTATTAAAAATTAACACCAGTGTACAAACTGTACAAAAATTAAAGGCATTAGGGTATCAAGCTGATTATCAAATCAAAATGAAGTACTATGTAGGTGTCTTCAAACAGATGTCAGTTGAGAGCATTGTTCTAATGAAGCCACTGAAATTAAACTCAGTATATATAATTTGACTGTACTGTACCTATCCAAATGAAATGCTGCTATTTCTCCATTGTGTCTGTCAAAACCAGAATATGGAGTTCCTTCCACTACATAGTCTCTGGAATACCTGTGAAAAACAATTTGACAAAGGATAAATGAGAATGATTTACTTATCACAGGATATCAGACATTGAAATGAAGCCCTGGCAAGTTAGAAGTATGTCCAAAGACCTGACAAATTTCTTGTCGTTAATTATTGTCCTCATGCAGGTGTAAAGATACGTGTTGTATTCTTTAGATGAAGTTTTATTCCACACTTAATGGTACAAAATACACACTCCCGTGGAAGTACATGTGCTCAAGCCTCTTAATTGCGCAAGTGCAAGGATATTGTGCAAGCTCTAATTATGTAACAGCAGGATCATGTTCCATACATATATATTGTGGCCTTTGTGCACAAATCTCATTAATTTTGTCTCATTAATTTTGCTTTCATACAGAGTTCAGCCTTGTCCACTTAAATACCCAGTCAGTGATTATCATTAAGATTACAAAATGTAGTCTTCACTTACTGGAGATGGACGCTTAGAAGGGAATTTAAATACAGCATTTGTCTGAGAACAGTTGGCTCTTCCTGAATGACCACTCTCACACTATCTCTCTAAATGACTACAAAGAGTTTTCTCTGACAGTGTTCATCTTAATAGTCTTAACAGCTTAGTCAAATGCATATTCTGTAGAATTTCTCATAAGTGTCCAAACTCCCAGTCTCCAGGATGGTTGTTTATTGGAGAGTGACTCTACACTGCATGCTTAAACTCAGTTAAGTAATATATAGTTTTTTTGTGAGAGGGCGAGAGTAAAATGGAGTGACAAAGCATAATACATGTATGACATTGAACAAAAAACTCTACAATAGCCGGTAGCTGTTACTTCCAGGTATCATAATATATAGTTGTTATGAGGAAGTACATGTACTAGTTGTTGGTGGAAGTGTATATGTTGTAGTTCAATATTATCCTTGGTTCAATTTTTATTTTCCTTTGTTTTATATTCATTATCATATATTAGCATAGAAAAGAACAATGAAAAATAAAAATTGAACCAAGGATAAAAATGAACTACAACATATAGATTCATAATTTGGTAATTAACACATTAATGTTAATACGGCACCAAATATGAATGCAACTGTTGTCAAATTGAATATCGGTATACCTTTTTCCTCAACAAGTGTCTGGCCTGGGACAATCTTAAATTTCACACTTTTGTCCTTTGAATAGACAGGCTTAATTTTTTAATAATTTTTTGTCCTTGATAATACATTAGACCTTCTGTACCCATCAGAAAGATAACCTAATAGTGTATACCTGCCAACTTTTTCCAAGTGATAGGCGTGAGAATTTTTTCATAGAAGTGCCAGGATTTCCGAAGGTGACCTGAACAAATCCGAAGAAAACCCGATCTATTCCGAAGATGTCCGAAGTTGTCCGAAGATGTTCTGAAGAATTTATAGGAAATTTAAATGAACCTCAGGCCTCTGTAATTGTAACGTTCAGAACGATAAAACCCTACAAAAAAGTGCCATATTTTCATGAACGTTACTATATTTTAAATTGGATCATGCGATCAGTTAAGACTCATAGCTCAAATCTGTAATTAGGTGTGAGAAATTGCTCCATAGGCACGAGTAGGCATGAGATCAGAGTTTTGGACTCACAGGCATGAGACTCTGCCTTAGGCGTGAGACTTGGCAGGCCTAAATTATAGTGTACTAACTGAATGATGCAGTCAACTGATATATGTATTTATATCCAATCAAATTTACCCAGCACTTGAATAATATTGCCATACTTTTTGCTACTGTTAGTGACACCAATATAAATATTGTAGTACGTTCAAAATTAATACAGTTTAATACGTTTAACTAATTATCAATGCTGTAACAAGGTTATACGACTTAATTTATGTGACTTAATTTAAGTATTATCATCTGCAAAGGTTTGGAGAAAATAATAAATGAAAAAAAAAAATGAAATGAAAGGTTATACGTTTTATACAGACTCACCGCTTAGGTTTGAAAACAACTCTCTGTTTTCCTTCAAGGAAAAGAGAAGCTTTCAATTGCGTTCCCCTATAACCCACCCCCGCTGCCACGATAGGTTTGTACATCATTGCCTCTAATATCATATTCATAGAATCAGCTTCGTTCGGTGAAGTTACTTCGCGGGACTTCACCATGTCTTTCCACAATGTCCACGGATCATCATATTCATAATCCACATCATCATTGGCGTTCTTTCGCTTGTTTTCGTTTCCAGGGTCCACGTTGCCTAAACTTTTTTTCTGTTTACTTTCAACAGAAAGGTTCGGTTTGATATGATCTGTCCTTTCCGAGGAAGACCTGAGTGTTTGGTCGTTTGATCGCTGATGCCGATGCGTGTGATCCATTCTGTTAAAGTCCATTCCATCCATAAGAGATTGTGTATCGCTAACAGAGAGCATCAACGGGTGTTTGTTATCATCCGACATTTGCCATCGCAGCCAAAAGAAGGGTACTAGAAGACAAACTACGCACAGACAAAATGCAAATCGCTCTTTAAACTTCATAGTACCGAAATACGCTCGATAGAAAACGGAAAGAGGCCAAATTTCCACCATATTAACGCAAGACCAGCATCTTGTCCGCTGTTCTTTTTATATTGGAACAATTTCTACCAGGCATCGTGACTAATTTATGAAATTGAGCCCGCAATCGCCAAGAGTACGAAGTTATCCACATGTACTTTCCAGTAATGAAATGCAATCATAACGCTGACGCCTACTTTTTTTATTAACTCCGACTAAGTTATCGCATTTTACTTCGCCAGTGTCTTTTGGAAAGTAGATGCGGATAGTGTTTTGGTCAGCCAGAGGTTACCTGTGAACCGACGTGAAACCACTGTAGTGTCTTGGTCAGTGGTTACCTCTGAAAAAGGAAAGAGAGTGGAAACTAGTAGGAAGCAAATATGGCGGACAAAGTGAAGAGTATAGAAGAGTGTATTTCGACCGCAAATAATTTGAGATCGACTGTAAACAGAGTTTTCCAAGATCTTGCAGCTGATCCTGGTGTAACGATTCAATCGTCCAGTGACACAACCGAGTCTACAGCTGCGGGGAAGGGAGCGGATATCACCCAAACTTTGAAGAAAAATCTTGTAAGCGTGTACAAAGTTTTAAGGTGAGAAACTGCTCGAATACAGTTTACTACTACAGATTACGTATCGATTGCACATTCTTTATTTTATGTAACATGTATTACCTATAAAATCGGACATTTTATGATAGCGTGAAAAAAAATTGCGGCTAAACTACAGAATAAAGGGAGAAATATGTACCAGTCAATTCCAAGACCGCGGGATGGGCGGTCTTGTTATTGACTGGTACATTACATGTACAATTACCTGATACAGTAAATGAAATTTGTGTGTATTGTGTGGGGTGGTAAAAAGTGGCCCTGCATTCTGCAATCACTCCCTTTTCTTATAAGGCATCTTTGAAATTAAAAGGCTATTGTTAGTACTACAATACCCCTACAATACCCCTGTCACAGTGATATGTGCTTCCCTGTGATATGTGTTTCCCCTCAAAAGTGGCAGCCAGTGATATGTGTTTCCCCTCCCCCTCCCCTCCAAAGTTCAAATTCCTGCACAAATTATGCTGCGAGGACAAATTCTAAATTAAATAAAATGTCGACAATGGCAACAATTTCCAAGGAAGTTACTATAAGCGATATTAGTGGTCGTGGATGCATATAATATCACTCGAATAATCAGTATTCTGTTCTTATTGTTATGCTCGAGTTTTTCAGCAGTGTTTTAAATACAGCAAATTCAGCGAAGGTTTTGTATCCCATCTGTATCTCACAACCAGAGTCATGACCTTGTAGTGATGATACCATGGTTATCTCCAGAATGTGCTGCCTCAAGTGCAAGGGACAATGCGTATAATAATTTTACTTTCTTATCTTACAACTAATGGAAATTTTGTCACAGTATTCACTTAGCCAGATGGCAACAAAAATTGAGGGGAAAGTACTAATCAAGAAGTGATATGTAGTAAATGTGTTCCCCCCTCAAGCATTGTCTACATGTTTCTAGTCATGTCTAGTGTTGACCGATTTATTCATGTTTGAAGGGAAACACATATCACTGCCCTAGTCCTTCAGTATAGTGATATGTGTTTCCCCAACCTATCACACGTTCGATTTTTGAAGAGTATAACAGTATAAGAGTATAAGAGTATAACAGTATAATTTCAGAGAATTGTTGAAATATATCAAGAAGGCATTCACCCTACATGCAGTCGGCTTCTCTGTAGTGATATTTGTAAATTTGCTCTCCTAATGCTGGACCAGGCTGCAATATTAGAAAACCGCTGCAAACTCACACCCGATCCGCCATTTTGTTTTTCATGTTGTGATGCCTATGTCATTTGATGGCTTGGATAAAATAGTTTTAGTATTTCGTATTTCCCTACCGGGGAAACACATATCACTAGTAATATGTGTTCAGGGGAACATATCACGGGGAAACACAATCACTGTGACACCCCTACCCCTACCCCTACCCCGCCTCCTGTAGATACATGTATGTACTATAAGACCTTCTGTAGCTGCCTTTAGCCCCAACTGAAATAGGATTCTGAGTGGAATTCAGCGGCACAGGCCCAACCTTGGCCATCTGAAGTGAAAAATCAGCATAAAATTAAGAAATTTGGGTAAACTTTGGGATTCATTTTTTCTAGTGGGATTTTTTGCAGACATTATTTCTTGAAAATGATGGAAAAAAAAGCAGAAAAAATTCTGAACAATGTTTTGCAACTACGGTAATTTGCGTTCACATGCCAAAAATGGACAAATGTGAGTGAGAAAAAATAAAAAAGGCCTAAAATTCGACATAGGTCGGTGATGCTCTCAGCCCTTCAATTCTTATGACCTCTCTGATTATTTATTAAGTACATATTTTTATTGCAAGTCTTAGAAGAAATTTGATGCTGATCATTATTGAGGCTTAATAGGTTAAACTTTAAACTTTAATGACTTTATTTTAAGAGGGCAGCACGTAACAGTTAAAGTACAACCTGATGACCCAGTGGCCCTCTATAAAGTAATCTAGTCAACACATAAAATTTACATAAATAAAAGTAGGTTGAAATTTTCCTGAAATTCTATAGACTTGGACTCACAAATAGGAATTTTTTTTTTTTGTAATCTGTAAATTTATATTTTTCTTTTTAAACAGTGAGTTGGACAAAGCAAACGATGTACTGGCATCACCAGAAAACCGCTCTCAATCTGTAGGAAATACTGCGCTGTTAAGCTTAGATCCTGTTGAAGACAGAACTGCCCTCTATGACAAGCTCCTAGAAACATATGACTGGCATGAAAAGGTAAAATAATATACTGCCATAGTGTTGGGCTGAAACATATTTTCAATGCTGTGTTTAGAGTAAACATGTTTCAGTGAAACACATTTCCCATAAACATAATTTATTTTATGCAATTTCATTGTTCACATGAGTTGTAAATTTCAAAACACATTTCATGCCTGCTTCTATAATTTTGCTGTTTCACTAAAAAAGGCATATCATGATAAAGCTTGCATAAAAATTTATCTTTATAATTTTACACATGAACTGTACATACAATAGAGCTCATTTAGATTTGTGATTTAATCTCACTTGTCAATCCCTTTGGAAATAAAGGGCATTGCAGCGCTTTACAAGAAGCAACATTTGTGCTTACATGTACATCTTTCAACTTTATTGGTCTCATAAATTAAAATTTAATACATAATTATATAAAAAATTAAAATGGAGATAAATGAGAGGACCAAATAGGATTGCGCGAACGGGAAATAGAAAAATCCCATGCGAGGCGCAACCCAAAATCTAATATATATATATATATATTAGTTGATTTGCAGAACTGCTGTCAGAGTGCTCAATAGGAAAACTAGAGCATAAATTTTAAAATATCTTGGACGATTCTAAAGCAAGCTGCTACATACAACCCCGCTTCGAACCGCTGTAACTTGTGCCTATGGGAGAAGTATTTTATAATCTGCAGACCTGATCTGGCTTCGCTCAATAAGCGAAATGAACTGATAACTTCCTGTAGGCACGCAAACAAGTTCCTGCTAAAAAATTTCAAGCCTGTCACGTAATAGCAACAGTTGATTTCATAACTTATATCATCACGCATACTCGTTACTTTTTCAATTTCTATTGTCACGCAGATTTTAAATGTTCTATTCTTCCGAAAAAACCGTTGTAATTTTATACTTTCCTTCTCATCCGTGTAACGTTGTAATCTTTGTATTCGGCAATTTTATCTGATGAGTGCCGTACAAGTTGTGCGGTACGAAACTAGTTAGTAATAAAATGCCAAGTCGAATCAGTTGATCAGACTGTCTTCTAATATATATATATATATATATATATATATATAAAGATGAATTTCTGGAGTCGGACTAGTTCAAAAACATTTAATTGCTACTCGGAGTTTCATGCTTCTAATGAAGCAATCATCAGGCAACTGACAACAATAACGGTTACATGTAAAGATATACAAATTTGAAAATGGGGGACAATGCTTACTGGCGTGACATGTCGACATGTGATTGGACGGCAAAAGCGCTAAACAATCGGGTAAATCTACATTAGGTAAACGCGGTATTTAACAGGAACTTCTTAGAATGTCTACAGATCGATGTCAGTTCGTTTCTATGATTAAGTGTCGACATTTCCGGCTTACAAATTATAAAATATTACTCCCATAGGCAAAGATTGCATTTTTTGTTGACATTTGAATACGACCTAGCTTGCTTTACTTTTCTCCACTTGATTTGGTAATTGATTTTCAGTTCCTTTAGACTCCATATGTACTTGCTAAGTTCGGTTACATTTTTGTACCGTTCGTTCCTGAAAGAACATGTATGGTTATTGTAGCGTTCCTTAAATGTCGTGTCACACAGTCCGATGTATGTTTGTTTTGTCTGTGGAGTCACGACCTCTGCTTGGTAGACAATGTTCCGGTCATTCATTACAATTTCCATCAAGTGGGCAAGAATTCTTGTTTCGGCAATTACAGTTGTTATCAATTTGTCCTGAATGATTTGATGGTTTTCTAATCTGGGTTTTGTTGTGGCTGGAGATAATGGTTTTAATGTTGCTCATACAGCTGTAGCTCAGTTTAAGCGTGTTTCGGTTAAAGATTTTGTGCAGCAAATTGGATTTAGGGAAATGTTTATCAATTAGTTGGAGGAAGCATTTACCGACTTTCGTTTCTACATTTTGACTGTATGGCGGGTTGAACCACGTGATATTTCTTTGACGGTTTTTGCTCTTTCGTGATGCATCCGGGGTTGGTGCTTTGTATGACAGATTGTACTTGTAGCCACTTTTATTAAGTGCGTCTTGGTACGCACCTTTGGCCTTATCAAAGCATTCCTTGTCAGATGAAATTTCCGAAAGACGCTTCAGGGCTGGAAATAATTTTGGGACGTCCACCGGTCAAGATGACCGGCCAAATAAATTTTAGCTCGGTCATACTTCATTTCTGGCCGGTCAAGTATAACGAATTTAATTTTCCACAAGTACACAATACGACCCCCCCCCCCAACACCCCCCCCCCCAACACCCACCCCCCCCCCCCCCCAACACCCACCCCCCCCCCCCCAACCAATGGCGCTAACTCAATGGTAAGCGTTTGTGGTAGCTTTTCTATAGCCATTTACCGTAGCTTTACGGTAGTTTTACCAGCACTTTACGATAACGTTACGATGGCTTTGCGATAACTTTACAGTAGTTTACGGCAACTTTATGATATAACGTTACGGAAACTTTACGATAACGGCTTAGTAGCTTTGCGATAACTGTACGATAACTTTTCATAACTATAACGTTACAGTAACCGTTTTAACCGTTTACGATAACGTTACCGTAGCTTTCATAACTATACGGTAGTTTTACGGGAACTTTACAATACATGTAACGTTACGGTACCTTTGCTATAACTTTACGGTAGTTTTACGGGGACGTTACAGTAAATCTAACGTTACGGTAGGCGCTTTGCGACAATTTTACGGTAGCTTTCGTAACTATACGGTAGTTTTACGGGAACTTTACAATAACGTTACGGTACATTTGCTATAACTTTACGATAGTTTCACGGGGACGTTACGGTAAATCTAACGTTACGGTAGGCGCTTTGCGACAATTTTACGGTAGCTTTCGTAACTATACGGTAGTTTTACGGGAACTTTACGATAACGTTACAGTAACCGAAACCATTTACGATAACTTTACGGTAGCTTTCATAACTATACGGTAGTTTTACGGGAACTTTACAATAACATTACGGTACCTTTGCTATACCTTTACGGTAGTTTCGAGGGAAAATTACGGTTAATCTAACGTTACGGTAGCCGCTTTGCGATATTTTTACGGTAGCTTTACGGGTAACTTTAAGATAACTCTGGATAACTTTGCGATATTAATTAAAGTCATAGTGCATAGTAAACAACAGCTATTTTATTGTATTTCTAAAGTTTTGAAAGGATCACTATGGATGTGACCGGTCAACATGACCGGCAAGACGAACGTTTGACCGGTCAAAGCCCCAATCAGGCCGGACATTATCCGTTGACCGGCCGTTATTTCCACCCCTGCGCTTGTTGATGGATTCGGGAATGTTCCTAAGAATAGAAGGTGGGTGGTTAGATTGCTTGTGTACGTATAGTGGTGTGTTTCCTACTTTTGTGTATGGTAAGTGCTTTCCGCTTTTTAGGTCGAGGGTGACATCTAAAAAATTGACTTTGGTTAGGTTGGCCTCTACTGTGATCTTTAGATCATTATCACGGAAAATTTTGCAGATATCTTTCTTAATTCTTTCGATCTCTTGTGGCGTTTTATTGAACGCTGACAGCCCGTCATCGCGATAAAGACCGATGCTATTTCCGTACTTTTCGGTAAGGCGTGATAAGATGTAGCAACCAACCAGCTCACATGTTTCTGCGCCATCAAACGACCCCATGGTGACATCGAATCGGTCGTTGGAGGTCTTCTTCTCCCATGGGACGTTTTCGCTGAACAGCAGAGACCTTTTAGCGTGGATAACTATGTCTCGTTCATGTGTGCTGATGGGTCGGTAACTATTGGCGAAATCCAGCGCTTTGCAGAGTAGCTTCTCGGTTATTGACGGGTAAAAATCGCACACGTCAAAACATATAAAAGATAGCGATTCTTTGTGTTGCAAGCTGTTAAACCATTTGAGAACACTGGATGTGTTTTTCCATTGGTTTATCTTCGTTTTATTGATGATGGTCGTGTTGATGTCATCAAGGATGTGTTTACTTATCACACCGATTTCAGTTTTGGATGGATTGTTTAAGCGGCATGCGGGTGGTCGTGGAATGCAGGTTTGTGATCTTTTAAAGTGAGAAATGCTTCTTTTTCAGCTAGTTTTTCAATGCGGTCGTCTAGTTTGAGATGTTCAGCTATTCTTGCAGACTGTGCATTCAACTTTTCTACAACTTTGCCACTTGATTTCTTGTAGGTTTTTGTTACATTCTCCTTGATTAACTTGTTGTAAGCCGGGGTTATATTCATTTCGTAATAATTTGTAGTTTTGTCAGCAGCGATCAGAAGACTGTTCGGTTTCTTGATTTTGTTCTTGATGTCGGCATCTAATTTTCGTTGGAAGTTGGATTTCGTGTTGTAAACAAGAATTCTTGCCCACTTGATGGAAATTGTAATGACCGGAACATTGTCTACCAAGCAGAGGTCGTGACTCCACAGACAAAACAAACATACATCGGACTGTGTGACACGACATTTAAGGAACGCTACAATAACCATACATGTTCTTTCAGGAACGAACGGTACAAAAATGTAACCGAACTTAGCAAGTACATATGGAGTCTAAAGGAACTGAAAATCAATTACCAAATCAAGTGGAGAAAAGTAAAGCAAGCTAGGTCGTATTCAAATGTCAACAAAAAATGCAATCTTTGCCTATGGGAGTAATATTTTATAATTTGTAAGCCGGAAATGTCGACACTTAATCATAGAAACGAACTGACATCGATCTGTAGACATTCTAAGAAGTTCCTGTTAAATACCGCGTTTACCTAATGTAGATTTATCCGATTGTTTAGCGCTTTTGCCGTCCAATCACATGTCGACATGTCACGCCAGTAAGCATTGTCCCCCATTTTCAAATTTGTATATCTTTACATGTAACCGTTATTGTTGTCAGTTGCCTGATGATTGCTTCATTAGAAGCATGAAACTCCGAGTAGCAATTAAATGTTTTTGAACTAGTCCGACTCCAGAAATTCATCTTTATTCACAGCTCTGGTTCTACCATCGAGCACTTTTATAGCGGATGAAGTCTTCAGTTTTTCCACTGGTGGTTATATATATATATATATATATCCAAAAAATTTCCCACATTGCTTAGATCGAAACTACCTCATGAGGTAGATTTGCTCAGAATAAACATGTTTCATGCACCTTCTGATGTGAACATTTTTCACAGCGAAACATTTTTCATTCATAATCAGACTAAACATGTTTCACCCCCCTGGGGGGGGGGGGGTTACTCCCATACATGAGCTATATAGGTATGTGCCGCTGTGAAGGGTATAGTTTTCAGGCAGTTTAGTCTGGGACAGGGTATAGTAATCAGAGAATTTTGGTCTAGAATAGGGTATCATTTTCCGTGAAACTGATCAGTTGCATGATGAATTTAGTTTGGACGAGGTTTACTCTGGCAAATGGCATTTAAAAATCGGTACGGCCGGCAGTACGGCATTTTTACTGACACCCGGCATCTTAGACTGTGATAGTGAACGAGTTTCTGGAAAATAGCGAGTCTGGAATAGGTCTAGGATAGGGTAGGGTTTTTCGGTGTTTAGTCTACAATAGGGTTGCAAAATGCAGCTAAAATGGTCTAGTATAGGTTAAGGTTCTCAGAGTCCCAGCGGCACACCCCCACCCAAAAATTTGCAGAGTCCCCCCCCCCCTGGGGTTTCACTCTAGTGTGAACACAGCATTACTCTGATTAGCAGTGAAACATGTTTCACTGTGAAAAGTGTTCACATCATTTCACCTCTGATCTACACCTTTTCCCAAGTACATGGAGATCTCAGTACATGAACACCTGCAGTTTCCGTTGCAAATATTTTGAGTCTGGTAGTTTTGTGTCTTCATGGTGTGTAAAATTTTGGTGTTTTATCACTCACCAAATGACCACTTTTTCCAAAATACCAAAATTTTCTAGGCAAAAATTATGTTCTAAAAATCTCATAAGCACTTACATGTAACCTCTCATACATGTAAATTAGTGAATGTGATCACTTAAATCAACATTGGTGATTTGAATTTTTCTATTCTTTTTAACCTCAGATAAGCATCCATATTTTAATGTCACTACAGATTAACAATTAGTTTATGCGTCAGCATGCGTATGTCGAGATATTGAGCACGCGGGAAGTTTGGAGAGCACGAAAGAGGCGTAAGAGTTACACGAGGCGCAGCCGAGTGCAACTCTAGCCTCTTGAGTGCTCTCCAAACTTCCCAAGTGCTAAATATCTCGACATACGCACAGCTGCAGCATGAACTACATGTAATTGTTTTATAACATTATCAATGGGGTGTTTCTCGAGGTGTTAGTTTGCTGACGTCATTAGCGTGCTCAATAAGAATATGAAGCACACTCGCGCTATTAAATTTGATTACGTAAAAAATTCTAGCTATGTTATAATGCAAATTGAATAATGTGTTACAATAAAACAAACAATTTTGACCCTCGTAAATTATTAAAACTTCCAAATGTATATGATACAATATGTTATGCTGATAGGTGCTTTGTTGACAGGTTCATACATGTATGATTCTAAGGTAAATTAAAGTGCAACTAACCCCCAATAAGCCTTAATGTTTTTCGCCAAACGAAATCTCCTAATTGTCCTGATAACCTGTGCAAAATTTTTTTTTACCTTAGCATTTTTCCTTGATTTTTTATAGTTTTTTTTAAGTTTCAAATTTTGGTGGTTCTTTCCACCAGTACCGAGTGAAGAATGGGTCAGAGTTTTGCTTGGACGTCTTGTGACGTCATCGAAGGAGATTGATTTTCATGATGCGAAGAGCAAAGGAACTGTGGGTAAACACAAAAAAAGCATCAGAGTGCACAAAATCCCTTTTTTGGCTTTTGAGTACCATTTGCGTTAAAATGTCGCTTCGCAGTGATGTGTTTATGAGAACGCAGCAAATGGTCTCATTTGATGATGTCACAGCAAAGTTCGTACCCAGCTTCCACAAAATAATGCTCGGTAATGACGCAGAAGCACCTAACCTCAAACAGCTGTAGAAACGCGGGATTTTATCAATTACGATAATTTTTTTGCACAAGTAATCAGGACAAACAGGAGATTTTATTTAGTGAAAGAAAAAATTGGGGTAAGTTGCACATTAAGGTGGCTCCTAATAGTTTAAACATTCCCATCATGATACATGTACATCTATGATAATTTTATTCAATCACAGCTACACAAGTAAAGTTAAGAGAAAATGTTTAGTACAGGTTTGTAAACACTTAACCAATAAACAAATTTAGGTGGCTATGACATCAAAATTTGTTACCATGGCAATGTCAAAAGAGGCCAAAAAGACCCCATTTTCAACCTTTTGAGACTAATAACTTCAAAACTGCTCGGTGAAATTTTTTGATTTTTATATATTTTCATCTTATAAACATTAAACATTTGTGCCAATTTTGTAAAAAAATTGTTCATAGGATTCAGAGATATGTCATTTTCACATAAATTTAAGGTAGCTCTGAACTATATGTACAGAATTTGTTAAAAAATTGTTAAAATGTTTCTCTTGTCAATTAAACAAAAATATATCGAAAACAAAAACTTTCACCGTGTAGTTTATAAGTTATTAGCCTCAAATGGTCCAAAATAGCGTATTTTTTTACCTCTTTTCACGTTACCATGGCAACGAATGATGATGTCATTTGGATACCACTTTGTTGACTGATAAAAGATTTACTGGTTTCAAGTAAAATTTTTAGCCACACCATCGGGTTACAGTGTAGCTGTGATGGAATGCAAAAGACGAGAGGGCTGAACAATATGGAGCCACCTTAAGCGCCCCTGTGATCTTACTTCTTGTAAGAGACCACCTTGGCTTTGTAGTTTGGTTTGTAGCTTACCCCCTGTCCCCCCAGGAAATTCCAGTTTAGCTTCATACTTTTCTTCTAAAAATAATGTTGGCTTTTAAGATACCCCTCCTCCCAGGAATTTCCGCTGGCCTTCCATGGGCTGAGTATGAATTTTTTCTGGAACTACACATTACATGTAAGCATTACTTTTTTGTTACACCAGTGACAGATCTAGGGGAGCCCCTCCCCGCCAATCTTGCAAAAAAAAAAAAAACCATAAAGGCCCGAAACGTCTTCAGTCTCTAACATATACAGTGTATCTTCCCACCCCACTCCTCCCATGTATGATGGAGTCTGGGTCTGCCACTGTATACTAACTATGTATTCTTTGATATTCCAATTGTCAGATGACTTCACAGGCCCAGCAGGCTTTATCATGTTTAAAAAGACACCATCCTTCAGCTGTTCAAACCTCAGATGGAGTCTCATCGGCAAAGAAAGCGAAGACCAACTTGAAAGGGTAAATATTGTGCACTTGAGAATTTAGAAGGTTGATGATTCCTGGTACTTGCCAATACAAATTTTAGGGCTGGCTTGAATAAGTCCTTTCAATTAAGGCCTAAATTTCATTAGATATAGACATGACATTGACCATTATGAATGGTACTGAATTGACCAATATATTTCTCATATGGACAGTCTGCTAGTTCAACAGCTAACCATGTAATTTTATATTTTTGATCTTGTGTTAGAGAACTACAGATTGCCCTACAGGAGTGCAAGTCTTTGTATCCTGGCTTAGAGTTGTCAAGATCCACATGTAACACTGGTGGAGCTCTGGGTCTTGAGGTATGGCATATTGTTACCTAAAATTTCTATTCCTGTTAATGCCAAAGCCATGAGTAGGATACCTTAAAAACAAACAAACAACTCAAAATGCAAGGCCAGTACTTAACAACACTTTGAGTTGGCGTGTAGCACACACATACAGAAAGAAAGTTACCAAGAAATTTATTGTAGCATTAAGTGATCCTCTGTAACATACCTTAAAAAAATTTTTTGAATGTGCACAAGAGGCCCACTATATTCACATGTATGCATATTATTTAACTAGCCTGCATTATGTATTTGGAAAATGCTGATCAATATGTTTTTATAATCTTGGTCAGGTGGTTGTTCCAAAGACATTCAAGGCAATAGTTGTGATCAGAATGCCAGAAATCGACCAGGTCATCATCCGGGGACTACAGGAGAGTTCTTTATTGGAAAAGGAGGTTGTTGGTTGTGCTTTTTGCTCATTTATTTCATTTTCAGTAGTAAATGGAATTTTTTTAAAATTAGTGGTTCCACAAATCCTGAAAGTATCAGACCACCACTCCCTCCCCCCACCCCTTTTTCCCCAAAAAAGAAAAATAGGTTAGTAAAGTCCCCTATTAACTCTTTCTTTTCTATCTGAGAGCCTGAAATAGGCTGCAGACTTCCAACCTTTACATTGCAATTCGGAAGAGCTGAGAGACCGTAAAAAATAGCAACAACGACATTACTATTCAAGGCGTTATTTCTTCATTTGATTGCTGGAATGGTGCCTCCGTTTTTGGTCAACTTTCTCTCTTCATTTATGTCTTCCCTGCCTGCTTTTAAATATTTTAATTCCAATTTGTTGTTGCAGGAGCCATGGCCTCAGTCACGCCATGCCGTATTTAGAAAGGTAATTTAGCAATCAACAATATCAGTAAGTTGAGAAATCTCCAAACTTTGTTTGGTAAGCAGTAAGTTTGTGTAAGTTGACTGAAGATGTAGTTATTATTTCTGTGCTGGCCCCTTAAATAAACACATGCTGTCGTGGAACTTAAGTTTTAAGATACCAAAACTACTGTTTTGCTGGCTACATGTGTAAGGTAGGGAACTGATTGTTTGTGCCGGCAGCATCAGGTTTGGTTTCCTTGCACTATCTTTACTGCATGAGTGGCTGATGAAACTCAACCCAACATGTAACATGGCAGTCTTACATGGCAGTCTTATGGCAGTAGTTGATTCAAATGTAGCGGCGACCACGGGTCGGTACAGTCAAAGTAAAACTGGGATGTTCTTCTTGGTGATTTGGACAGCTTTTAGATAACAGGCAATTGCAATTACCCATAAATTGGACATTTTGGATCCATTATTCAAACAATGTGTAGACGTGATCTAAACCAAGTTTAAATGACGGGCCCCCTGATTTACTTTTCTCTCCATGAATTTTTGTCATGACATACTTGATGTATTCTCTGTTTTTTTTGTAATTTTTAACTGTCAGGTAACAGATTATGCAACGTCTGCTTTGTTGCATTACTACTCTGCTACTGATCCCACAGCACAAGTGCGAGGCTTCTGGGTGAGTTGGATAAATTGTTGTTGATTATAAAGCGGCTCTTAAATGACTGGCATGACTGAAACCCCTTGGACAAGAAACTTTACTCCACATTGTCTCTCTCCACCCAGGTGTATAAATGGGTACCGGCGACAAAATGCTGGGGGTAACCCTGTGATGGTAGGATGGACTAACATCCCATCCAGGGGGGAGTAGTAATATTCCTAGCTGCTTCAGGCTACATAAACCGGGTTAAGCTCCGGCCGAGTGGGTATCATGTGGCTCATGCACGACTTTACCTTTACCTTCCGGTTTCCACCATGGAAAGATTATATCTCGACACATGTGAACATATCAATTTTATCTTCACTGTGAAGAGTAAAGATATCAAAATCTTTTTGTTGGCTACATGAACCACGTTTTTACTTATTAAATGTAAAATGATCTAAAAGTGTTGGTCTACAAACAAAACATCTTCCCATCTTCGTCTACAGTCTTTGGACATCTTCGGAAAACTTCAGAAAATTTCGGGAAATGATCATTAACGTTTGTACAACCTTCGTACAGTATTCGGGAAATTAATGAAAAAATCTTCGGAAAATTGCTTAAAATTTTGTAATCGGTGTCGTTTATATAATAAACGAAATAATCATGATTGCTTGGAGATATGAAATTTCTCTTCTCGTGTGCAACTCGATATCTTACTGCTTGGGAGATACATGTATAGAGCGTGTACCATTTACAAAAAGAAATCCGGAAATTTCGGTTGGAATGTAAATGGTAAGGTTGTTTTGGTTTGCCCGATCGGAAAATTTCCGAAATAAACGGGAAGTCTTGAGAGGTAGTCCAAAATATACAAACCGAAATATCCGAACGGAAATGTGTCTACCATTTGCTTTTATCTACCATTTCCAGGCCCTGCGCCAGTTTTGCCGCGTAAGCTTGGTTACTCGTCCCGTTTCTGGGGTGAATTCAATAAAACTTTTACAAGTGTAATTTACAAGTGTAGCTATTGTTTTCAACGTCTGAAACAATGGCTACACTTGTAAATTATACTTGTAAAAGTTTTATTTAATTGACCCCTGGTGTCAATGGTAAATGGTACAAGTGTGCACGCCAATCTCAAATAGAATTTCCCTTTCTGGAGTTTTGCTTACCATTTACATAAACCGTGGACCAACCGGTTTTCCCGTGTAAATAAACACTCATCGAGTTGAACACTTGAAGAGAAGTATTGTATCTCCGCACGCCCATGTTATATTTTCTTTATATACATTCTTGTATTATACTTTGATGGGCAAACATCTTTTTTTCTTTATTTATGTGGTATGAGAGTAGAAAACTAATCATCAAATGTAAATTAAGTAGTTGTTACTTTTCTTTTAGAGATGGTTAAACAGTTTCCAAGGCTTTTTCTCCACCAAATGTGCTGGCTGCGGTCGTCACTTAAAGGAGGAAGAGGAAAATGTTTTACTGCCTCCTTGTTGGCGAACTTATGAAGACCTTTCTCCCTATCACTACCGATGTAGGCCCTAACTACTGCAATGGAACTGCAGATTGATGGAGACAGGCTATTGTACATAATAAAAGGAGAAAATAAACTTATATATGTACGGTATTGGATTCTATCCAATGGGAGTATAATACGTAGCAAGTGATGATTAGTCATTATCTGTGCGTGACACTGGTTTTCCTTAGGTCTAAAATATCGTATATGTATCATAACTAAGCAGATCTTAGCCCTGTAACATTTAGCCTTTATTCCCACCATCCCACCCGCGAGCCGCATCAGGGGAGAGGGTCCTTGGTTTTGTCACCACCCCTGCTGCGGCTTTGCTTTATTTTCCGGCAAACAATAAAGTCAATATGTATTCTGTATTTGGTGTCTTGTTTTTTATTTACTCCATAGACCGAAGAACGAGTCGTAGGATTATAGTTAAAGTCTGGCGTTTAATCGCTTTTTGTTTGAAGCGTAAACTTTCCCCTATCTTATATCATCACATTCATTTAAGAAAAGAAAAGATCTTTTTGTATGTGTTTTATGTCTATTGCGCATGTGCGCGCAGACGCTATGCCATTGACGGTGTTACAGGAAGTTTGTTAACCGGAAGATTGTTAATTTGAAGTATTGTTGACCTGAAGTTTGTTAACAGGAAGTTGTTAACTATAGAACCGCCAACACCAGAAAAACAGCTGTAACAATGATGTAATCATCAGGCAACCGGAAACAGATCGCATAACAAATTCGCCAAAGTTTAAATAAAATGTCACGAGACCTGAATCATACAAAGACCTTTCCACGCTTTCTACAGTCTAAATTCTGCAAAAGCCGACACTTTACGCAATCGAGCAACCTCGTCCTCAGAGTTTTCTCCGCTGCAGGATTGGAGTATTTTGAAAGGGTCGTGGATACTCCAAAATCAGGTTTCTGAGCCCGCGGGAACGAGAACCCCCCACCAAACCAATGTTTTCACTGAAACCGCTGGTCCATACCTGATTTTAGGCAACCATTTTGAAGGCCTTGTCCAGTTGTCACTTCGGAGCCAAAGCAAGCAAGCCGCGTACTTTTGTGCGCATGCGTCACAAGAAAGCCCCCTGTTCTTGTCCAGGGGTTTGTATGCTCGGTCCGCCATTTTGATAGCGGAGAAGGACCTGGGGACGAGGTTGTGACATAAATTTGCATAAATACAAGTGACTTTCATCTTATCCTGCCGCAGTTTACCCTTGTCCCAGGCTCCTCCGCTAGATAGATCTATATACGGTGCTCAAAACAGGTCGCCCTTCCCTCTAGAATTTTTAAAAAGCAAGGGGCGCAATTCAGATAAATGATTGCAGAGAAATAATTATAAACCGAAGCAATCGTTGCTTTCCATTGTTTGTAGGTAGACGTTATTGTTGTTTTGAAGTTTTATTTTTTTGGGAAAATTAGTGGTGTCTTCCAGTTCAGGATGCCCATTGATGATCATGAAAACGCGGACGATGAATCGCGAATCGTATTTTCTCTAGAACAAAACATGGGCGTTTCAATGAGTGCCCAGATCGATTCATCATGAGTTGAGACAAATTAAAATGACTTAAAACGATTTTTCGTAAAGGTGCTATTCCACGTTACATTTTTTCGTGCAACTTGTCTCGCAAAAAAAGTTGTTGCAAGTTGCACGCACGATGTTACACGTAACAACTTTTTATTGTCTTGTAACTTATCTCGCTCAACAGCAGGCGTGCATCATTAAAACGTCACATACATGCTGGGCTATGATTGGTTGACTTAAAGAGTGTGGCGAAACAAGTTGTAAGAGCCATGTTGCACGTATTTTTGTTGTGCAACTTGAGGAAATTTGTTGCACAAAGTAGAAAACGATTCACAATTTCGTACATACTAGTCCATGACAGTTTTATTGACAGTTTACGAATAAAACAACAAAAAGATCAACTGCAACCGCACCTATGGTAACCGGTATTTACAATTTTAAAGTTTATTAAGGTTACAGTGTACCTTCGGGGGTGTCTCCAGTATAACAGCTCTAGCGTCGTAAGATTACACTTAATATACCTAAACCCAGATATCAAATTAAAGCTTATAGAGCTGGCTATCTAAATATGGAAACCATTTGATAATAAAATGAATTGTCGAATTTTTTACTACGTCTAAATTCGAACGTCCGAATCAGCTTTGAAACGCTATAACTCAAAGCGATTATTATATTTTGCTAATTTGATTTGTTCTCGGATTTCCGGACACGAAGCGCTACAAAAACGTGTCGGCGATTTCCCATATTCAATTGCAGTGAAAAGTTACAGAATATTTTCGAAAAGGGGAGAAAAAAAATTGGAATGATCGCACGGAAATGGCTCTTAATGAAAAGGTTTTCGGAATTAAGAAATTCGCCGACACGTTTTTGTTGATTATATGTTAGCCTAGCTTCTGTCCAAATTTAAGGAAAATCGAACAAATTCCCTTTGAGTTGTAGCTCTTTAAAGTGTCCCCAACAAGCGAAAAATTAACTTTGAGAAAACGGCGCTTAAAAAACATATCGCTTAATAAACAAACTCCGCCCACAAAAGTTATACCGTCATTTCTCCGTCAATTTTCACTATTTTTCGATAATTTTGTTTTTTGGATGAAAGTTCATCCTGTAAACTTTATTTTAACGCCAAAAAAAAATTTCCAATAAATTTTCGATCTGAAGGTACACTGTAACCTTAATAATTCGTAAGAAAAATATAAAAAAAATTAATGAAAGTTTAGTGTGTATATGATGATATTAAAAGAAAGCTAAACGTAAACCTAACACGGCGAAGGCTGACAGTAGAATGTCTCACCCTCCTAACGTATGAACCCTTATCCCATAACTCGCTGCGCGCCTGCTACCCTCCCCCAGGCCTCTGATACGTGCCGGCAAAATATCAATTTATACTAACCAGGATCATCACAAATTATATTGTTTTCGTTGATCGTCGACGATCGCGGATGATCATGCATTCAACGTCAACATTAAATTTCTCTTTGTAATATCAATACAAAGTCCATCAGAGAGGTCATGGGGATAAAGGATATTATCACCCACGATGAATTCTATTCCCACTAGTCCTATATTTAAACAAATCCGGGTCAAATCAAAGGCTCCTTAGAGCCAACCCGTGAATTTGAAATGCTAACGCGTAACGCAATATTGCGATAACTTATGTTTTCACTTTGTCACGGTTCAATATTTTTATTAAACGTAAGGATTTTTGACAAACGCAAAAAATAAAAATTCGGTACATCACTTTCATAATGTTCAGTCCGAAGAAGAAAGAAAACAGAAAGGAAGGGGGAAAAAAAAAAGAACGGCGCGAGCGAGATTCGAACCTGGGCCTCTCGACTGTATATCCGCGCTTTACACCACTCGACCACCACGACCACCGACTCCAAATGGGATAAATTTTATTACTTGAAGGTAGATAACCATCAAAACGCGTGTCTCAGTTGAAAATTCCTTTTAATTTAGATCGATTTTAACGTTGCATTAAAGACTCCAAATGCGAAACATCTTTAAGCTTATTGTTGTTTATATTCGTTTACACCAATTTAGTTATTGTTATCGCTGGATTCACGCTGGCTTGTTACAAAACGCATTCGTAAGAAAGCATTACGTCACTAAGTTTACAGACTGTTTACAGCTGATGGAAGGAGTGAGCGGGTGTTTGCATGTCTGTCGCCGTTACCGATAACCCGTTCATTACGCATGCGCGTATGTTCACGGGTTAAAAAGGAGAAATGGTATTTTGATTAGAGGGATTAAAGGACTGGTTCCAATAATTGATAAACGGTCGATCGTGGACACATTGGCAAGTAATTTGGCGATTTTTGGCGATCACATCAGCGAATTACCGATCACATAGAAAAAGCCTTTAGAATCGTTTGTTCAAGACTCGGACAAAGGTTCTTTCAGCCTCTGCGCCATCTGTTTGTCTACACACTCCTTGTCTTCTCCTGCTACCCTCGCCTCCTGTTTCGTAAACGTCTTGTCTGCCATACCGTCGGAACTTCCTCATCACAATGTTTTCAGTGCTCTGCTCATTTCTTGTCAGCTGATGACAGGCTCTCGCTGCTTGTTGAATTGCTGCGTCTCTTGTTTCTCTTTCTGTTTGGTTCAGGTCGGAGGTTTGTGGAATCGGTGGCGATTTTGTTTGAATCTTGGTTTGTTGAACCAGTGGTGTTCTTGTCTTTTCCGCTAATGTACTACAATGGAAGAGATAAAAGTACTTTCACCCCTCAGCAATAATTCAAAACCACCAGAAAATTGCGTCCTTTCTAAATCGTCAAAATAATGTCCTGCAAAACTTCTTTTTACTTTATTAAAAAAAAAAAAGAATCATCAGGCATAAGAAAAATAATTAATAAATTACTAACTAATGATAATATCAAACAATATAAAGTCCACAAAGTAAAATAAAACATTCGCAAAAATTCAATTTGTTGAGTAAACAGTGATTGACAGTTGAAAATGTGCATGATTCACGTCATGAAAAAGCTTAAGTTTGATTTCTGGTGTTATTGGCTTATTGTGCTGGTTGATTTGATCGGCCAACGATCGCGGATGATCACTCAATATCAACATTAAATTTCTTCTTATGATATTCAAGTAATGCTCCACATAAGAACGATAGCAAACTTCATTGTTCTGCGGCATTAGCTCTTTTCCACATAGAATATCTTTGGTTTCAAGAATAGAGGAGGAGCTGATGGTTAATAATTATATTTCATTATAAAAATAAAGAAAATCCATTTGCGAGAAATAAATTTTAGGAAATGTTCGTGCGTAACGAATCAGAATAGCAGAAGACAACAGCTAATAATTTTGCTTCTTTGATGAAGTTCCCCAAAAACAATATCTTTTAAAAATTGCACATTGTGCGATTGGGTCTCAAATTACTTGAAACCTTAAAAAAAAAATTAGACAAAATGCACCTTGCACCTTAACTTTTTAGCAGTTTTTGAGTCTAGGCCAATGAGATCACTAGTTGTAACAATGAAAATAGTTGACATTCCATCGTGCATTGCCGTTCAGCGCTATCCTTCTTATGTGGATCATAACTTAATACGTAGTCTAGCAGAGAGGTCATAACAATTAAGGATATGACCCAATATGAATTATCTTCCCACTAGTGCTATGATAAAAATGTATGCCGGGGACAAGAAAGGAGAAATTGTGTTTTGACAAGGGAGCTTGGAGATTAAAGGGTTAATTAAATAGAGCGTGGTTCTACTTAAAACGGTCGATCTGGACAAATAAGCAAGCAATTTGGCGATCAGTGGCGAATTGTCGATTATATGGAAATCAGCCTTTTAGAATCGTTTGTTAAAGTCTCTGACAAAGGTTCTGTCAACTTCTGTACCATCTCACCTTCTCCTACAACCCTCGCCTCCTGCTTCCCAAACTTCTCGTCTGCCTTCATCTCCTCGGACCTTCCTCACCGCAATGGTTTGAGGGCTTTGCTCATTTCTTGTCAGCTGACGACAGGCTCTCGCTGTCTGTTGAATCGCTGCTTGTTGAATCGCTGCGTCTCTTGCTTCTCTTTCTGTTTTGCGCAGGCCGAATTTTGTTTGACTCTTGATTTGTTGAACCGGTGGTGTTCCCGTCTCTCCCGACAATGTGCTACAATGGAAGCGAAAAGAAATACGCTTGATATTTCCTTTATTTTAAGAAAACACACTTTCAAAAAAGCACGGTAAGTCAACTCAAAATTAATGAACATGAATTTGTCACATCTAACAACAATATCCTTTCTGATGTAAAATCTTCTATAGAGAGTTCCTCAGAGCTTTACACATCCCTGGGAAATACAATATTATACCAGAGAGCGATTTATTTTTCTGTTTGTGCATGCACTGTCTTGGATCTACGATGAGTCAATGAGCTGCGACAGAAGGTCTATTACCACAAAAAGAGTATCTAAAGGCTAAAAAAGTATGGATCCAAGTAAAACGCCTGGAACCGATGGCCGTTCTGCTTTACCTCTAGGTATAAACTTAGAACTTAACTTGGTGCGAATTCAAAGAAAGGGAACTTTTGTTCCCCAGTCTCTCCTCGTTTTCCCCGCTGCCGGTTTTTAGCTGCTCTTATGGCCCCACAATCTTAACGCATCAGGTTAGATTTTGCAATTAATATTAGTGAAAGTTGTGTAAGTAAGTTTTAGCTGCATTTGTTTTGTGACAACAAATAATATAATAGCAAATAATACCGTCGAACCTCCACTAACGGACACCTCCCGTAAGCGGACACCTCACCCAAACCACAGGAATACCAAACCCCAGGAACCCCAAGCTGCAACCCTGTTTCTCTCGGTAGAATCTACTTTCTTTTGCTCAGAAGGAGATCCGACACTTACTGAGAATTATATAACGTAATGTCGACACTTAGAATTTTATTTTCAATAAATTTTTAAGTGTAAAAAAGAAAATCTAAACTCCCCACTCAGGATTGAACTTGTGACCTCAGATAGGCTTAGGCTTACATAGCCTATCGTACCACTGTACCACCTAGCTTTTCGGGTTGCTTAGTCCTAAATTTAACTATATAAACTGCTGACCCCAACCTCAACTGCAAGCTAACCATTACTCAGTTATATAATTCTCAGTAAGTGTCCGACCTCCTTCTGAGCTATGGAATCTAGCAATTTCCGTTTCTCTCCCGGGTTTTCCATCGTTTTGCTAAATCAGTACCTTTCCTGGTTTGTTTTTTGTTGGCGCTTGTCGCTTTCGCGACCTATATCCGAAACATTAGTGTTAGTATGTTAATATGTTTAGTGTCGGTCGTTTGCGAAGTACAAAAGGTGTTATTTTGGTTCAGTTGTTTTCACCTGCCCCTCCCTTTACCGCCTGTCTTTGTTGCTGCCGCCTGTTCTCAATATTCCTTCTATTGTTTTTGTTTTCTATTGTATCTAGTCTATTTTCGGCTTTTTAATTCAACTCCGCGGCTTAGCGCCTTGCCTTGTTTTATTCTAGTTCTTTGTTTGGTATTTTAGCGCTTAGCGTTTCTTTCACGTATTTTCTCATCTATTTGTTATTCGCGCATGTGATTCTTTCGCCCCTTTTGTTATTTTACCTGCGTTTATTCATCCCCTTTCCCCCTTTCTGTTTTCTCTTTACCTGCCTAGGCTGCCCTTGACGATTTTGCAGCCATTCAGAGAGAAATCGCTGAGGTAAAAAAACAAGCTCGATCAAAACTCGGTTCATAATGCCCTTCAGACTGTGAAGCAGCTACTTTCCCGTCCTGCAGGTATTTTTTATGTACATGCCGTCATTGCAGCTTTGGAGCATTTGGTTGACACGGCGAGGGAGAAAAATGATGCCCAGGCTTCCCGCTACAATTCTATCCTCAAGCAGACCAGGCCCCTATTGTCGCATGCCTCTTTTCAACCAGTACTCTTAAAGCTTCTGGGGGATAAAGAGGAGATCGCGATTGCCAAGGAGATTGAGACGGCTTTCAAGCACAGTTCCAGTGTTCGTCCCTTTATGGTCAATCCTAGAATGCCGTATTCTAACCCAGGATAACCATTACATGTTACGCGTGTGGCCTCCGAGGCCACATCGCGAAAAATTGTCGAGTAAGGAAGGCCCGTAACAATTCCAACTAAACTTTGTCATGTATTGTGGGTTTGCTGTTGTTCTATGCCAGTTTTGTAACCTTCACAATAAAGTTTGTTGTTTCCTTTCATTCTGTTTTTTTCCTTTTATTTAGTTTCATCCTCATTTCCGAGTTTTGTCCAGGGGGTTTCTCTAAACATAACCCTTTTCCAGTCTCTGGACGGATTCCTGGTTCGACTCGGTTGTGGGGTTTTATTTCCCTCCCTTTACTTTCTTTTCGTTCTCTTTTTCTTTTAAATGGGTTCCGTTCTTTCATTTTGACCAGCCCCTTTACGTGGTTTCTTCTCATAAGCCCAAGGAGTCTTGGTGTAATTGGGAGGGAAAGCCCCACAACTGGATAGGGCCGCTCCCCTCACTTGGTTTTGGATTTTCTGAGTTTTGGGAGAAAGAGATTCGTTTACGGGTAGGCTATTCCTTTTTCATTTCCTTTCCCTTATCACCATGTCCACTCAGGATGGGCAAACTTTTTTTCCCCATATCTTATAAGTGTGAAGTACTATTTTCGACACTCTATCGAAAATAACGGTTTTTGACTCTAAAAGGTGGTCGTTTGTTGCGTTTTAAAATGGAAATGGTGTGATATCAACTGATTTACCGAGTCGTTAGCATTCAAGTGGCACTGGATCTCGTGGAAATGGTGCAAAATAACCTTAATTCAGTGTTGATTAAAAATCTTAACAAAAAAAATGGAATAAAAAGACTGACCTTTGTTTTCTTGCAGGCTGTTCCGACGATTTTCCCGAGATATTTTGAATTGGTAGCAATCTCCTTTCTCTTATGGGCTGTTCTGAGCTTTGCTTGATCGGAACCCATATCTTCTTTCTCGCTCGCTGTCCAGGGGGGTTTTGAATCGGAACACATCTCGTTTCTCTTGCAGGCTGTCGCAAAGTTTGTCGAGTCGCAACCGATACCGTTTCTCTCGTGGCCATAGTCTGTCCCGAGATTTGTTGAATCGGCATCAATCTTGTTTTTCTCCCGGGTTGTCCAGAGGTTTGTTGAATCGGTATATTTATCCATCTCGTTTCTTTCGCGGGCTCTTGCGAGCTTTGTGGAATAACTACCGATATCGTTTCACTCAACACTTCTTGTCTCGAGGCTTTTTGAATCGGTGGCAATACCTTTTTGCTACCAAATTGCACGGTTAATGGTCGATCACCTGTCATTTGCGCATCTCGAATACCGAGGGAAGTGTGTGGTAAATTTGACGAGCGTTCCTCGGTGATGTTCTCTAAGTCATTCCCCATATACCACTTTCTATTCCATCGTCGGCTATTTTTCGGTCGACCTTTTTCAGGAGGTGCCTCATTGTGGGGATGGAATTTAGAAACATGGTTGGGCATGCCATCGTGGTGTAAATTGCCTTGATCGTTGGTCGATTTACTTGAGCTGCTTTTTTCATTCCTCATATACAACTCGAACATGTTATTGTCATTTATACTGCTGTCGATGTTGCTCGATTGATTGGAGTTGTTTTTCTCTTTCCCAATGCAACATTCGCCGTTTCTTCGTTCTCTATAACAACCGCTAACTGGATCGGTCGCATTGTATGAGTGAGAAGCTTGTTTGGGCCATCCATCATGGCTTAAACTGCATTCAACATTGTCCAAGTGACTTCTAACCTGTGAGCGTTGTAGGAACACGACCTCCTCGTCAGCTTGATAAGAATTTCTCATCGGTACATAAAAATGGTTTTCTTCAAGCATGGATGGAGGTGTCGGTTTTGATTGCATATTGGGCAGGCGCTTAACAACGGACTGCAACAAACGTTGCTCATAAGTGAAAAAGGTCGATGGACAGACAATTCAATGAAATAGACAGAACTGAAAGCAAATATATGTAGCCAGTATAAAAAGTTCAAGAAACACGTGAGATGGTGGCGAGATGTGATGACGCGATGAAACGCCCATGTTTTCTTCTCGGGAAAGCATGTTGATGTTCCGCTATTCATCATCCACGTGAAATTCGTCGGATCTTGTTTTTCATGACCACTTTAAATGGACATACAAAGACACCGCTAATTTTCTTATATAATATAATCTTATATTATATAATAATAATAATAATAATAATAATAATAATAATAATAATAATATAATACCAAAGCAATACTTTATTAACAAATTTCTTAAAAATAATAATAATAATAATAATAATAATAATGATAACAAATAATTTTATTAACAATTAGAATAAACTATTTACAATACATTAAAATTCTAATACGATAAAATATGTACATTTAAAATGGTATATCTAGCGTAACATTTATTTATTTATTTTTTAAAAAAGAGAGGCCTTCACAAATTAGATTC
The DNA here is from genome assembly GCA_022457155.1 of Cladopsammia gracilis. NCBI lineage: Eukaryota > Metazoa > Cnidaria > Anthozoa > Scleractinia > Dendrophylliidae > Cladopsammia > Cladopsammia gracilis. The sequence continues at coordinate 1,334,371 of JAJGOT010000150.1, read as the reverse complement.
TTCAAAAAGAATTGTATCCTATAACATTGTTTCAGAAAATTTATCAATTAAAAAAGAAAAAAAAGAAAAAAAGACTGGCTGAGAAATTATATAAAAATTTAGTTCCTAATTCCCGCGAGTTTTTTATAATAATAATACTAATAATAATAATAATAATAATTTTTTATTTTATAATAATAATATATAATAATAATAATATAATAATAATTATTGTAATAATTATTGTCTATATTTTTTAACTCTAGTCTCACTAGTTGGAGCACAGGTCACGCCTTGGCGCCCTGTGTTCCTTTTAACTGTATAGCATACAGATAGTTTTTACTGCTAATAATAATAATATCTATAGATAGCCCAAGCCTAACAGCGTCGCACTTTGAACAAGCTTAACTAAGGTGAAAGGTTGGAAGCACAAGAATTAAGATTGACGAACGGGCTTTTTTCAATTTTAGCAATTCTCAAAAACAGTATTACGCGACCGTCTGCACAGTACATTTTTATAGACCGTACAAAAGTTCAAAAAAAAACTTTTCTCTCTTTGGAATAACTAGTACCACTACTTTCCGAATAAAATACAGTTTTTGTTTGTCAAAAATTGCTCGAGAAACTGATTTGAAAATCAGAAATTGCAAAAATACACAAACATATTTGCATAAGGCGATGCGAGTGAAGATGGAACTGTACTATAAAATCAATCTATCTAATGAATAAACAAACACATAAAAATTGACAACACAATCTAAACGCGTACCATTTAATTATAGCTCACCGAGTTCAAGCTTTCTTTGATGAAATTCAAGAGATCGATACAACTGAATTCAAGCACGTTTTAAAATCAATTCTCCAAAACTAACAATAACACCAATAAAAAGTCACTCACAGATTGATATCAACATAAATTCTCATCGAAAACAGTAATCTGTGTTACCTTTAGTCCCTCGCTTGCTTGGAAATTCAAATCTCCGCTTCTGGTTCTGAAATCCGTAGAAAACAAACATCTCCTGCATTGATAAAAAAGAAGATTTTATCCCTTAAAGCTCGTCTTTTTACACTAAAGCGGCTTCTGAGTATCCCTTAATTAGTATCCTTGTCTTGAGTAGCAAACCGCGAAATATTCAGGGAAATAACGCCTTTAATTTAAACGGTTTTCTCCGCTTAGTAAATTCACAGTAAAACATCAAAGTGTTTTTCTAGCTGACGTGACATTCGGCCGTGTAACCGCGCGAAAAACCAAGCCTCGCTTTGGTTTCAACATGACGTCGTACGCGCATGTTTTCCGACGTCATACGCGCCCGCAAGCTAGTCCTGCGCGAAGGCAAGCTAGTCCTGCGCGACGGCGGAGGGCGGCGTCGGGCACACGCGCGCCCGCGAAACATTCCGCTAGCCATGACCATGAAAAATGAAAAGCATCGGTTCTATGAGTATGGAGCTGCGCAGCCAGGCCTTCGGCCTGGCAAGTGTTCCGCTAATAATAATAATATTTTTTTAAATAGAACAAGATTAATTTAGTTTTAACATATTACACTCGAACTGCATATTTTAGTTACTCTGATGAAGACCGCAGTTGCAGTCGAAAATTCAGTCTTTTAACGATATATTTTTTATCTAGATCAGCTTCAACGTTTTTTTTTATAAACACTTTTTATCATGTATGGATACTGATCGCCCATCAAATATTGATAATTTAATTTATTTATTTTAATAATAATTTTACTGTTGACAATAATAATAATTATTATCAATTATTTCTATTTTTATTTATGTAATTAAGATATTTTTTAAATTGTGAGTAAAGTTTATTATTATTATAAATAATAATAATAATAATAATAATAATACTACTACTAATAATAATAATAATAATAATAATAATAATAATAATAATAATAATAATAATAACAATATTTTAGCAGGGAGCCCACTTCACCAAAAGGTGCTCTTCAGTGGGGCCCTGTCAGTTAACGTTTTTCTATTATTCAGAAAAATGTGGCAAAGTTCTAGCATGGATGGGGGTTTCGGTTTTGATTGCATATTGGCAAATAACAGCAACAAACGTTGCTTGAAGTGAAATAGGTTGATGGACAGACAATTCAGTGAAATAGACAGAACTTAAAGCAAATATATGTAGCCAGTATAAAAAGCTCGAATAACACGTGCGAGAGAAAACACGTGCGAACAATTGGTTTCTGTTCTGATTGGTGATTGGCTGCATGGTGGCGAGATGTGATGCATGACGCGATGAAACGCCCACGTTTTCTTCTTGGGAAAGCATGTTTTCATCATCCACGTGAAATTCGTCGGATCTTGTTTTTCATGACCACTGTGACTGGGGGGGGGGGGGGGGGGGCTCCTCGGACCCCCCCTTCATATCTCTGGAACCAGTAAGGCTAGGACCATGAAATTTTGACACAATGTTCACCTCCATACAAGGAAATCTCACACCCAGTTTTGACCTGCCACATCCAATTATGACGTCACAATGACGTCATTTTTGTTTTTCCGACGTTTCTTTGATTTTTTTCCATCCAGATACTTAAAATATCAAATATAACTGTAAAATCATCCCTTTAATATTAAAACATAATAAATACAAACAAGGACACACTTGTAAGGCGAGAAAAAGCAAAAAAAAGGCGATAAAACTATAATTTTGAAATTATTGTCCGCCATCTTGGATCCGCCATCTTGGATCCGCCATCTTGGATTTCCTTTTTTTTTGTTTAAATTAAAATTTAAAAAATATCTAAAAGAGAAAAGGATCAGAATGTATAAAACACGTATCAAACTAATGTCTATTATCCAAAAAATGAACTTAGAAGCGTTATTTAATAAATAGTACAATTTTTTTGTCTATACGTAAAAGAGAGCAAATATTTACCTACCCCTCCCCCCCAAATATTTGATGTTAAAAATTTTTGATGTCTTTCAAGAACTAGTCCCAAGAAGAAACTATTCTAACAAGAAAATGCACTATAAGTCAAAGAACAAGATCTTAAAATAAAAAATTCACCATATTTTAATATTTTGAAAACCTATGTGTCAAAAACCGGTTGCCATGGCAACATGGTTAATCACACTGACATGTTATGGATACCAAAATGTCCCTAGATAAATTTTAGGAAAAGTCAGAAGATTTCAGCCTCATAGCTATTTCGGTGTAAAAGTTATCACAATTTTACTGGAGGGGGGGTTCGAAAAGCCCCCCCCCCAGTCTGAATAGTATTTACCGCTAATTTTAATATTTACTAATAATAATAATAATAATAATATTTACCGCTAATTTTCTTGAAATTATTTAAAGGGATTTTTAATGTTTTTCTATTACTCAGAAAAATGTGGCAAAGTTCTAGCATGGATGGAGGTTTCGGTTTTGATTGCATGTTGGCAACCAAATGCAACAAACGTTGCTTGAAGTGAAATAGGTTGATGGACAGACAATTCAGTGAAATAGACAGAACTTAAAGCAAAAATATGTAGCCAGTATAAAAAGCTCGAATAACACGTGCGAGAGAAAACACGTGCGAACAATTGGTTTCTGTTCTGATTGGTGATTGGCTGCATGGTGGCGAGATGTGATGCATGACGCGATGAAACGCCCACGTTTTCTTCTCGGGAAAGCATGTTTTCATTATCCACGTGAAATTCGTCGGATCTTGTTTTTCATGACCACTTTAAATGGACATACAAAGATACCGCTAATTTTCTTGAAATTATTTAAAGGGATTTTTAATGTTTTTCTATTACTCAGAAAAATGTGGCAAAGTTCTAGCATGGATGGAGGTTTCGGTTTTGATTGCATGTTGGCAACCAAATGCAACAAACGTTGCTTGAAGTGAAATAGGTTGATGGACAGACAATCCAGTGAAATAGATAGAACTTAGGGACGAACCATTTAATTTTTGTGGGGTGGGTTGGGCAATTTCTTCTGAGTATGATTTTTTTTTTCAGCATCACTATTTACAAGAATTTTTTTACCAAATAAGTCTTGTGCACGATTTGTTTTCTCCTAAATTTCTTCTGCAGGATTATTTTTTGGGTAATTGCCCAACCTTCACCCACCCCCCACAAAAATTAAATGGTCCGTCCCGTAAAGCAAATATATGTAACCAGTATAAAAAGCTCGAAAAACATGTGCGAGAGAAAACACGTGCGAACACGTTCCCAGTGGAGTTTGGTTTCTCTTCTGACCGGTTGATTGGTTGGCGGCGAGATTTGATGCATGACGCGATGAAACGCCCATGATTTCTTCTCGAAAAAGCATGTTTCGATGTTTCGTAATTCATCATCCGCGTGAAAGTCGTCAGTTGCTTGTTTTTCATGACCACTAATGGACATGCAAAGACAGCGCTACTTTTCTTGAAATTAATTAAAGGGATTTTAAACGATATATTGTTGCTATGCCTGTTAATGGATGATATAAAAACGGCTTCATGTTTTTCAGCAAACTTTTGAGGTAGTCTTTTTATGCCCGTAAATGGGCATATTGGGCTGATCCCAGACATTTAACACAAATATAACAGCAAAATTTTTCACTGTGCGATTTGGTTTAAAAAGTGGGGTTAATTTAAGCTCGATTATCACTAAAAATATTTTTTTCCAGTTAAATCGAATTCTATCATATTATTGCTAAATAATAGCTGTAAGCTTTTACCAAGTTTTATAGGCTTCGCTTTAGAGCCGAAAAAGTTATAACCCAAAGTTTGTCATAGACGAGTGATCCCGTCGGAACAGCCTGCGAGAAAACAAAGGTCAGTACAGTCTTTTTTTTCCATTTTTTTGTTAATTTTTTAATTTAGGTAGGTTATTTTGCACTATTTCCACGAGTTCCAGTGCCACTTGAATGTTGTCGACTCGATCCTTAAGGAGGCTCGACTCATTTTTTTTTTTTCGCCGTGGGATGTATTGAATGTATGTCTTGAAATGCCCTTACATATTATTTCAAAACAACCAGGCGTGAAAATAATGATTGTTCTTAACTTTGCAATTATTATTTTAACGGCTGGGGCATTTTGGAAATATTTTGCTTTATTCAAAATTTTTTGCTTTATTACTGTTTTGCCTAAAATTGATTTTTGATTTACTCGAAAACCGTCTTATAAATTTTCCAGTACCTTCGTCTGCAGTTAGTGATAAGTGAGTACTAAAAAATTTGTAAGTTTTTGTAAGTGTCTGACTAGATTTTGAGATAAACAGCAATGTTTAAAATAAAGGACAATAAGCTGGTATTGCTATAGTAACCACTGTCGCTTGGAAACCAGTGACACATAAAACTAGCTTTGATCACATTTCATAAACTTGGTGAAGTATGAAAGTAATCGGAGCATGTCTTCCCTGCAAAATTTTGATTTCAAAATATACACCCCACGGCGAAAAACACTGGGTCGAGCTTCCTTAATCCTAAACCTAATTTTTGTTAAGGGTACAAATAAATGTTGAGCCACGTAGCACGGGTGATACAAACAAGGAATCAGAGAATTAACTCTGTGTGTAAATTATAGTGCTAAGATCAACCCATAAGAGCGTTAGCCCTAGTAAGGAAATGTGGGACCACACGAGGGAAAGCAAAAAAATCTTCGACCTCGGTGGAATTCGAACCCACGACCTCCGGATGAGATCTTCCGTCGCTCTACCGCTTGAGCCACGAGGCCGTACGGGAGCATAGCGTGGGTAATAAGGTGGCAATTCGTGGCAATGGGAATGTGAAGGGTACAAATAAATGTAGCACTGGTGATCCAAAGAAGGAATCAGAAAATTAACTCTGTGTGTAAATTATAGTGTTAAGATCAACCCAACCTTCTGGATTCGATCTTCCGTCGCTCTACCGCTTGAGCGACAGAGGTTGTGGGTTTGAATCTCACCGAGGTCAAAGATTTTTTCTTTCCCTCGTGTGGTCCCTCATTTCCTTACTCTGCAGGGCTAACGCTCAGTACAGGGAAATTTATGCGTTGATCTTAGCACTATAATTTACGCACAGAGTTAAATCTCTGATTCCTTGTTTCTAATTTTTGTTAGTTTCATTTTCTTTTTGCTGTTTTTAAACATACAAAATTGATCATCCTTGCTTGGAGATAATCAGAATCCAAACTGTATCCGGAACAAACGTACTCTATAAAAGGGAAGTGCTCTCAAAAACAAAACACCAAAGCGTTAATGGAATCGTGGTAAAATAATTCATGGTAGTGGAAATCAAAACGACGAAAGCGGATAGTAAGCGACGGAAGCAGAAGCGGAATCGGAACAAAAAGAAAAACTTCTGATCCTTTGGATTCCGATTGCGATTCCGTTTTTATTTACATTAGAACGTAAGGCTCTTACGCTTCCTACTACGTCGATAGTGGAAACCAACCCTAAATCCCATTATACATTTTGCTTGTCTTTGAAGATTGTAGATGTGTATGTAGCTAGCGTGACAAAATTGTACTGAAGAGCGCGACAAAAATATTTCATAATAATACTTTATTCAAATACAAACGGTATTTAAAAAGGAGGACCGTGAGGTTATCCCTATTTTAGGTCCCCTAACTAATTAATTAACTATATAAGATTAATAAACTACAAAAATATATAATACAGATACAAAATGGTTATTAATGTTTATAGAAAATCTAAAATCTAAAAATTTGAGTGCGAACATCAGGCACTGAAGGGGCAGAAAAATATAATGTAAAATTTAGAATTCAATCTATCGAAGTCTTCAAGCAATTCGCTATTGCGATCAGATCGCAGCTGAAATAATGAACCAGTAACAAAACCAAACTGATCGATTTATTTAAACAGGTCATCGATTCCACAGTTTTAGTATATGATACAGTATTGATATATGTTAAAGTAAAAAAAGTTATAAAATGAAGCTAAAACATATTTTACACAATCTAATATTATTGAATAGTAATATATGTATATATATTAACGATATTTAAAGAGCCAAGCTAGTTCACAATGCTCTAGTTTATTCCAACTACAAACCAGTTTGAAAATACCCTAAATAACGGATTTAAAACCAAATATTTGTTTGAAACTATAGAGGAATAAAAAGATTCCAGGATCGCACAAGATAAATCAAGTGTAATGTTCAGTTTGTGCAGTCGGTATAATCTAAGAGAATAGATCCTCCATACATGGGCCTTTTCCAATGAAAATTATTTTTAATCTATTATAAGTTCAGAGAAACACTATGTGGAGTGGCGTGGTTATTTTAAGACCGACACCTGATTGATCAGTTTGATTGATGTAATTTGATTGATGTCATTTGATTGACGTTATTTGATTGACGTTATTTGATTGACGTCATTTAATTTTAGAGCCTCTCACACAACACGCTAGTTCCCTTCTCTGAACAAGCAAAATACCCCCAGCAATGATGAGAGCTATATGATATATGATCTCTGATCTCTGTGGAATAGAGACCGCGCGGTAATGGGAGCTAGAATACAAATAACCCTTACAGCATGGGCGCAAGCTAATATTACTTGAAAACAATTATCATGAGGCGCGAGGTTCTGTTCTCTTAGATCATTTTCTCTTGGTTTATGTACATGCTCCGTATTTGATATAACGCTTATTATTTCTTATTCAGTGTATGGAGTTCCTAATGGCAAAAATATATGGACAAAGTGCAATAGTCGCTTGGTATGTTATGATCTAATTATAAGTATAAGAATACACAAGGTTGATCAGTATACAGTTAATTAATCAACTCTCTAGAGGATCTGAAAATATTACTTATCTCATTTAAAAAAGTGGGAATTACAATTAATTCTAAAAACTATTAACAATCAATTTACAGTATACGCCTTGGTCAGGTGCCATGTCTTAAAATTCCAAAAGCATTTAAGCTATGCAAATTAACTTAAACGGTGTGTAGTTCTTCCAAAGTGTTGTTACTATCAAAAGGTTTAATGATCGCGCAGGAATTCTCCTCTTCAAAAACTATGGGGAGTCTGGCCGCTTAAGCATCGGGCGCTATGATTTCTGGGATCATTTGGGAGTTAAAAACGTAACATGGTGGGAGAACGCACAAACACAATTGGAGTTGCTGTGTTTTTTGAACTGCAACGTACGACAGTGTTCGAAACACAGCAGGACTGGAATGCTACCGAATTACCAAAAATGTGGACTAAGAAAGAACAATATCTATCTGACTGTTGTTGTTCGGAAGCTTAAAAAAAATTAAATGCCACGAATCGCGACTATGTGTCAAACATTTTTTTTGACGGTAACGTAAGAGAAGCAGGAACCTGGATCATCTCAGCTAAGGTGAAGAACATTCCTCTGCGTTAGCTTTTGGTAGTCTTGCTCCCAATATATCTTCTTCAGTTAAAACTATGTTAACATTTATATCCTCAACCGCTAACTTTAAAATTCCTCTTTCCTTCCCCCAAACAATCCCACAATCCCTTCTTCTTACACAAGCTTCTCACTATAGTTTCTGGAGTGGGCAATTGCGTCATAGTTTTCTAAAAGTCACCATCTTGGATTTGATTTGCCACGACGCCTGCATGAAAATTACCGACATCGATTCTATGTTCCAAAAAGATATAATTTAAGGTAAAGTCATACGTTTTGTGGTAATTCCTCAAATGCTTTTGAAATTGAAAATCATAAATACCTGCACATTACCTTGCAATAGCAAAAGAAAAATACTAACATAGTAAAATAAAAATACATTTGAAAATATACTTCATAAAATCATTACTTAATAGTAATATCTCGTAAATTCGTATAAAACTAATTTAGTCACATCAAGCGCTTTGTCGAAACAAAGATTCAACGAGATTCTTAACCCTTTACTCAAAGATAAAAATTTACATCAAATCCCACAATTTCTATTTTTTAATATTGAACAACAATTGAAACCATGCACAACTACTGGCGAAGAGGTCACAACGAAGAGGTCACAGCATAAGATTTCGTCGACAGATTCTAAACGTTAGAACTACATTACATGTCTCTATTATTGACTCTGGGTATGAAAGAGTTAAAATAACCCTTGCCCTGGTCGTCCAAAGGTCACAGCTGTACTCACTCCAGTACATAAATCCCTATTCAGCGGACAACCGTTACTCCAACTCACACATGTTATCAACGTAACGATTTCTGCTCTATGGACAATCGGGGACCACGAATATATAAATTTACGAATGTATGAATTAACGTTAAATGTGTTATTTGCTTCTCAACTAAGCCTAATCGTTGTAAAATCTAGTTATAATAACCTCTAATTTACAAATTTTCTTTGCCAAAGTTTTTCATGTTTTTTCAAAGAACCCCTACTGAGTTTCATGGGGCTTCAAGTTCAGGTTTCCCGTGAAGAGCCTAAACATCCTTCGGCACCTCGTTCTGTCAGTTGACCATTGAGATCTCGAATTTTGGTTGAGAATAAACAAAAAGAATTCTTATAGCAAACATAAAAAAATAATCTATTACTTTCGGCTGAAGTGTTACCCGGATTATTACTACTCCCCCTTAGATGGGATGCTAACTCATCGCAGGATTACCCCAGCATTTTATCGCCGGTACCCATTTATACACTTGGGTGGAGAGAGACAAGTTTCGCTTCATAAGGAAAGAACACAATGACTGAGACCTTGTATCGAACCATTCTTGATTATACTTGGTCAAACTTCAAAAATATTAAAAGTGGCGTTGTTGTGATGACATGAACAAAACGCAGTTCTGTCCTAGTTGGCTGAATTTGCGGGGCTTGTTTTAGGATACCTGAATGTAACTATCCATCCATTTAACAAGGAAAATATAAGTATACTATCTAATCAAAACGCCCCTTTTCGGTAATCTCTTGTAACAGTCTCGCCTTCTTCCACACTTTTACATTGAATACTTTTTTCTTACCTTAAAAACTATTGTTCACCATAATAATAATAATAACATTTTAGTCGTTGATCTACAATAATCCTCGCCCGATTATACTTATGTTATTTACTTCGGATTCGATTTAGACCTAAAATATATACATATTTTATCGACTTTCCCCAAAGGGGCTTTCCAAAGACAATATTAAAAATATAACTAACATTATGTTTATATACACTATTGACTACTAATTACAATAAAAATATCAATAAAAATACAATAAAATTACACTAAAAGTTACAATAAAAACAAATATTAACTAAGATTATGTTTATATACAATATTGAATTCAGTGAAACTGCATATCTAGTGGTACGTGCTTGTGTTATTGTTTTGGCTTCAGTCCATCGCAGTTGTGAAGGCAATGAATATAATTTCGATTTGAACTAGTTAGACAATATATGCATATATAGAGAATTGGGTCTCCATCTAAACAGTTTACATTAGAAATTAAGTAAATTACGTCGCTCAAATCAGGATGGATTTCATAAGACCCAATCCTGAGTAACGGATTATAATTATTCGTTTTGCATTTTTGCAAGTGAAAAGTTCCTGATGGGGTCCTAGACCCTGGGTATACAAAAATTTAGCCATTAATCTTATTCTACAAATGTACATTTTAGATTTACAGTGAAAATACCTACGAGCAAGGAGTCTTCGTCACAAGGTTTGCCGAGACGAACCTCCACTAAAGGCGAGCCCGCTATAGCAGACACCATACCATGATGGCAGTATTTCTAAGTGGCAACAATCTATCAATACGTTCAAATACATCCATCGAAACCAACTGTAAACGACTATCAATAGTTACTCACCCTGAAAATTCCTCTAAATATCGACTGTATCTACAATGATCTTTAAGAACATGGTGTCATCCCGTACATAGGCGAGGGTATTTAACTCGGACAGGGAGCAGAACATCGGACATCCACTGGCAATGTTTGACTCTCGTCTTGGTCTTTGAAAGGAGGAACTGCTAGGATCAGGCCTGAAGGAGTCGATCACGTGTTCCACGTTATCTTGATCCAACAACATCATGGTAACCTTCTGTCTGAAAGGCCAGCGGAGTAGCGCGTCGAATTCACTGCGCATGACAACGAAAAATAACGAGATATGAGTTCCTCTGCCCATGCCATCTCCGTTCAAATACAACCTTGCGCACATTTTGTATCCATGGCGACTGGTGTAGAAACACGGGCTGTAAATAGAGGTTTGTCTTCCAGAAAGTGCATCGTTTCTTCGACGAGCAACCTCCGTGACCTTCCAGAGTAGGGTGCCATCATAGGTGGTTGATTGTTGTTGACGGGCATATTCCTCTATGTCTTGGAGAACGACATTTCTGAGCGCCAAATTGTGCTCTACGGAATCCATTCGTCTTTCCAGACGCCTTACGCTGTCCACAGTACTGTCCACTTGACGACGAAGAGAGGATACCTAGCCAATCAATTAATCGATGAAGCAATCAGTAGATCAATCAATTAATTAATCGGTCAATATGGAAAACAAGCAGCAGAAAGCAACAAATCAATGTATCAATCGAGATCGATTGATTAAACATTCTGTCGATCGATCAATGAAACAAGTAAAGAAAAAGCAATAATCGAGCAATCAGTCACAGATCAATTATAATCAATCGATTTATTAACCGTTTCCAAACTACAAGAGAAAGCAAACAAATAATGTAAAAAACGAACTGGGAAAGAACTCAAAACTAAACTTAAAAATGGACTTTTCAAATTATTTTACTTCAACTATTATTATGATTCTTTTACCTCTTGCTTAATATCATTTAACTCGCGCCCCGTCTCGCTTATCAAGAATTCGATGCTATCACTCCCATTTTCAGCGTTTGCAAGCCGTCTTGAAATGTCTCCTGGTAAATCCAAAGGCTGCAATGATGCCTGCTTTGATGCCATTGGCAGGTCTCCACGAGATCTAACCCTTCCTTCCAGTAAAGTAAGTCTCTGGTCATGATCCCCAACTTTCTGTCGCAAATCTGTTGTCTCGCTTATAACTGTATCTATCCTTGATATTGCATTTGAGATTAATCTTTCCGAACCTCTCATCCACTCGTCAGTAACACCGCCACCGTATGCACCGGATACACTGAGATGATGTTTCACTTGCTCCTCCAGGCGAAGCACAAAAGACAACAGCAGGTTCGAGTGAAGAACGGAGCTTTGCTGGTTATGTTTTTTGGCCTCCGATTGCTTCATTTTCTGTAAATGATGTTTTTAAATGCAAGTCGTAAATATTTGCAGAGGTGATTATAAAGAACAAGGAAATCGAGGTTATGCCTATGAGAAAACCACAGGTCTGTTCATTTCATAAGTGTCCAAGTACAAAACTAAGTTTGGGACAAACACCATTACAGAAAGGTACTGCTAAATAGTCAGTACCATTTAATGGTCGCTATTAATAGCTTCCATCGAAGACTCAATAGCTAGAAGCGTAGTCATAACTGACAGCTTTACACTGAGTAGAAGGGTTTAGGGTTGAGTAATCGTTCTCATCAAACTGAGTAGGTGACTGAAGTATTTGCACTGCAAACAAACGGGTTGTACCCTGTTGTTAATACAGGGCAGTGGCCCAAACTTTATTAATTAACGGAACAACTACCACGCCAACAACACACCCTTTTTTCGAGATTTGAACATTTCGGCGTTGAAAACCATAGCTGGGCTTTGACACTGAAATCTAAGTTCTAAAATCGACAAGGAAAAACACGTAGTTCACAAAGTTCAATGCCGTTCACGTACGGAAGTAATAGTGACAGTCACTCAGGTATTTTAAACAAACCTGTCTGGAACTACAGCCAATTTTTTGAAAGTTGCAATTCCTCTCTACTTCCTCGCAATCGCCATTGATGGGACTAAGATGAGTTTCCATCTGCGTGGAAAAGAAATTATAAGTGGAATCGTTGCTTGTAATATCGCAGCCAAAAGCACAGGTAGTTTTTACTCGTGATTTTGATTGCAGTTAAAGTTATCGCAATAATCATATCGCGTAAAACATCGCTTGGGTAAACGCCTCTTAAAAAGGTTCAAACACGGTTTCCAAATATGGTTACCTCTCCGCGGGGAATTCCATCTCTGCCGCACAAGCGGCATTTCACGGGATACATTTTGCAGTCCTGTGCTTGATGACTCTGGAAAAAAAAAAGAAACGCCACATTAGGTGATCGCAATCAAATAATCTGTTTTCTAATACCCTATTCTTCATTTTCACAGTGACATAATCACAATTCTAAAGTCTAAACAGCTTATTCCACATGGCCCTTCTTTTATCAGCAATAGTAATCTCGTGCACAGTTTCATGTCAATACATAACATTGTTTTGGAAATATATTTTTAAACAGTTTTGGTGGCGCAGCTGAACGTTTCCATGTGCGAAACAAAAACAAGTATTTTTCACTCAGTTTGAAGACTTTTTTAAAGCTAGGATGCAAATTTAGCTGCATTTCAAGAAGTTCTTAAAAATGCAAATTTGGCCGCCATGTTGGTGTACCAAAGTGGTACACCAAAATGACGGATGCACAGAAAGTTCTCTAATTTTCTAAATATTTTTTTCACCATAACTCAGTAATTAAAGATCGCCGGGCTTGTTTCATTTGACATTCTCTGCAACATCATATCCCTGGTGTTGCTCTCAAAGACATAAAAACACTGCTTCCGTAGATGAAAACGATCATCCGATAACTAAAGAAAGAAAGTAGCGAAATAGTAAATTGCTAGAGACATTGTCGGCACAATGCACTTCTAAAATGTAGGTGTAAAACGTATACAATACAATTGATAAATAGAGCAGGTTTCAATCGAGTGTCGTAAAACCAAAACCAAAGTAATTACTGTGGCTTTCACAACACACGCAGACAATCGAATGAACCAATCAGAACTCGAAGCAAGCGCGGGAAAACGCGTGCGAGCAGGTGACGCGGTAGCGGTATCCCATGCTGCTGTTCAGGGTACATTCAAGTGGTTTGCTGTAAATGCTAAGCAGCCCAGGCTCGACACTCGGTAACATCTTGTAACCTTGCAACCTTACGCTAGCCTTTCCGTGGATGGAGTTTCTTTTGTAGATACAAACTAACCTTAAGAACAGCAGCTGTAATAGATTCCCCACATGAGGGGCACGGTTGGGGGCGATAAGGACATTCCTGTTCTACATGTCGCTGAAGATCTGACTTTTTTACCATTTCGGGGCAGTTATAGTTTGCACAGCGCTCTCTTTTGAAAAGACAAGACGAAAGATGATTCTGAAAGAAACAAATAAAAAGGCTCTTATTATCTCCCTTAACCAATTAATAACTTTATTTCCTTTACCATGACTTGCTAATAACATGGTGAAGGTTTTTATGGTTCGATACTTGGTTCGGAGAAGTGAAGTAACAAAATCAGTTGTACGTGTTTTCACTAACCAAAGGCGTTAGGTACGATTTGATAGTTATTGATGACGATGATGATCACGATGACGACGAAGACGGCGATGATGATGATGATGATGATGATGTAGAAAATACATAACATCATCATCGTCATCATGACTGTCGTCGTCGTCTTCATCATCCTCGTCAGCATCATCATCATCATCATCATCCTCTTCCTCCTTCTCATCATCATAGTCATCGTCATGCGCGTCATCATCATCGACCATATGTTGTCAACAACACCAACAACAACATTTATTTTTACTGTAATTTTTTTGTTCCTTAATACATTATCTATAGTGCTATTCTCATCTTTGACAGCACTTGAAGAGCACCTACCAGACAACTGCTTCACTAACTTATCAAGATGCCGATGTTCCCCTAGCAGAAGCTCATATGGAGGAAGCATCGGAATCCGCCTATCTTCTCTTGAACTGCTCTTCACCTGCATATACATAATTCTCGAGATCTGCGTCCAAATTGGCTTCTGGCTGCTTGCTTGGGAGAAGTAATTTACAATTTAACATTCCGTGCTTTAGTACGTAACGTACAACCTGATCAGTTTTTGATGACATCGATGACAATGATGATTGTGATGATGATGATGATGATAAAAATAAAAATAATGATTTTTAAAGTTAGTTTCAGTTACCTCAACATATCGCACTTCTCCTTTCCAAGTACATCCATCGTTTACATTGGGACATGCCACAACTAGGGAAAGAGCTTCGCGCTTCATAAAATTATCAGGAAAAACCTTCAATGAGAAATATAAGCATACATTTGTTGGCTCTAAGTCGAAAGGTCTAAATATGACTGAATACTGCTTAAAGGGGGGAGGAATGGTTAAAAAGAGTTGCCAATTGCCTCGTGCAGGTTACTGCTTTCTTATTTACCTTCTAAAGTAGGAGGAAAGCACGTGGTTAATTCGAAATTAAATTCTAATTTAAATTATCCATTCTTTTACAAGTTAAATCCAGAGTCAAAGATATTTAATGGTGACGTAATCCAGTGTTATTACGGTCAGCCCATACATTCTATATTTTCAACGCAGAATGTTTCTTTAGTTTATCCCAAAAACGAATTTATGCAGAATAGAATAATTAATCTTAATTATAAATATTATGCACAAATCATCAGCAGGGCTACCTGTGTCCCTTCATTTAGCATACCAAGAACTAAAGCAAGTCTCTGATAGCTGAGTGTGGCGGGAGTTTCAAAATCATTTAGCATACCAAGAACTAAAGCAAGTCTCTAATAGCTGAGTTTGGCGGGAGTATCAAAATCATTTAGTATACCAAGAACTAAGCAAGTCTCTAATAGCTGAGTTTGGCGGGAGTTTCAAAATCATTTAGCATACCGAGAACTAAAGCAAGTCTCTGATAGCTGAGTGTGGCGGCAGTTTCAAAATCATTTAGCATACCAAGAACTAAGCAAGTCTGTAATAGCTGAGTTTGGCGGGAGTTTCAAAATCATTTAGCATACCAAGAACTAAAGCAAGTCTCTAATAGCTGAGTGTGGCGGGAGTTTCAAAATCGTCCGTATAATATTTATTACGAACATTGTTGACACAAAAACAATGCTGGGGAGCTATCCTTCATCAAAACTGGTCTATTCAGAATAAATAAATCTCTTTAAAAAATACTTAGAGAAAACAAACCTCGCTGGAACTTGTAATTGACATAGTGAACTCAGCCTTAGTTAATATGCAGCCCAGTGTTTAAAACAATAAATATTTTTTACATGCATCCTATAAATTGGAATCGCCATAAAAAGTTTAAGCATTCTTGCCGACAAACCGTACCTTAAGCAACTGTTAACGGCACATCTAAATTAATAGCACACTATTGAACACACCAAAAACTACGGAAACAAACATCGTCCTTATTCGTCACTGTTCAGTAGAGGGGATTAAAGTAACATCTTTCTTCGCATACCTGATGTGCTGCAAATTGTGACTTATCAACAAGGCAAATGAAGCTTCCGTCATCCCTATCATGATAAAAGAAGAAGGCATATTAAATGTTTGGGATAGATTCGCAGCTTAAGAAAAACTCTCGATGATTATATAATATTATTGTTTCGGTTTGATTAAAAAATGTTTTCATTTTGGAATATATGTGACTGAGCTGAGAGAAATTTTCCGCTAGGTGTTTGTGCCCCTGTAGAGTTCTGGAAACAGACCTCGCAGCTCACCATAGCTAGAGCGGCCGCCCTACAGTATCGGTAAAAAGTAATGCAAACGAAATTCGCCGAATTGCGAAATTTCGCTTCAGACGAACATCTATCGTAGAAGTTTCGGCGAAATTTCGCGAGCTAGGCGAAAAAGTAAGACGGAATTTCGCGGTACTTAACTAAATATCGCCGCGAACTTTCGTTTCGGCTAGACGAAAATTCGCCTCATACAAACGAAAATTCGTTTCGGCTAAACGATACATGTATAGGTTATTTTCTATAGTGAGCTGATTTCTGCAAACATCACTACAGTAGTGAGCTTTCTTGTTACCGTTCGAGTTCTCCAATGCATGACTTGCAATACACGTGACCACAGTCCGTCTGTACAGGATCCTTGAGAATATCATTGCAATGCACACAAAGATATCTTTTGTCGATAGAACGTTTGTCGTCGGCGGAAACTGAGTATCCTGGCATGGGGCAGGTGTCTTTAGTTTCAGGCTATGATAGCTTTTAGGTACTGTTTCTGGAAAGAACAATACAAAAAAATATATATATGTCTGTATTAAAAAGTGAAATAAACAGTTTTAAGGTAAAATACCCAGCATTGTGAGGAGATATTGTTTCTGATCAGATAATAAAAAGGGGCGCCCTAAACTGTCCCCTTCGTTTTGTTATAGGTTTCTCTAAACGTCAAGCTGAGTTCAATGAAAAGTTTCCTTCCATCCAAAACCATTTCGAATTCTCGTATTGGCAACTAAATATCTTGTCTTGGCAGAAACCATACTATATCTGATCACGGAAAAATTTCTTATTCGCCAAACAGTTTCGAATGTATAGTTCATCTTATTAAAATTGCTTCAAGGGATTTAATATTGAAAAGATAAAAACTCTCGATTCGGGGATTGAACTTTTATTTTCGTAGCTAATTTTAACCTGCAGTTAGGATTAAAATGCCTGATTGGATCATTAACTAGTCAACGCCTTTGTGTAAATCTTTCATTTTCGATAGATTTTAATCTTAGCACCACGCCACTCCTAATCAAGGGGAAACGGGAAAGCTTGATTCTTGATTAGATATCACTGATCGGTAGACTGCTAGCTGTTAGTATAGCATTTATGCCTTAATTGGTTGGTAATGAAATGCTTGTGTAAAATATATGCATTTTTAGATTCAGATTTTGATATATTAAATTTCTATATTTGTTATTCGCGTTTGACCTTATTTCATATGTTAATTTGCGCAATATTAGAAATAAGTATTATGCTTATTACTTTTATTAGAGCAGTTTTCAATTGAGTGTGCAAAACCAAAACCAAAGTAATTACTCTGACCAATCACAGCAGTCGTAAACAATCCAATGAACCAATCAGAGCTCGAAGCAGTTTCATGTCGGCGGCGCCAAGCGCGGGAAAACGCGTGCGAGCAAGTCACGATTAGTTTTGGTTTTACTTCTGATTGTTTGAGAAAGTGGCGCGAGATTTTTTAGCCAATCACAAAGCGTAGCAATAAAAACCAAAGCAATTGTGTAATTACTTTTCACACTCAATTGAAAACTGCTCTATTAACTAACTAACCTTCTTGTACTCTTCTCAATGTGCTATCTCTTTCTAGTAGAAGAGAGAGGATAACTTACAAAATTTTGACATATATAATGGCTAAGAAAAATCGACTGACATTGCCTGTAAATATATTTTGGAATACCTTTTTTTGGATAGAAATCAGTGCTTTCTGTGAAAGAAAAAAAAAGGTCAGATAAATATATCAATTTTGTACTCCTTTCGGTCGCCGCGAGAATGGCATTGGCATGTTCATCTACCAAACAGTTAAAAAAAAAAGATTCTTTCACCTAAGTGTTTGAACTATTGTGACTGACACTTTTCAGAGCTGTCAGCTTAAAGGAAAATGAAACCAAATAATGGTCTGGGGGTTACGAGTGCCTGCGAAACTAAGCTAATTTGCAATGCCAAACACGTCACAAGTTATCTTACAGAACGTATCCTTATTATCTCTATTGACATATTTTGCAATTATTGCAATGATTGCGAAGACAACTTATGTATGTTCAACTTTTCCTTTATTTCTACCTTGTGAGTAGTCTTTCTAGAACAACGCTCGCTGGGGATAACGAATATTTGCACTGAGATTCACAATTAGATAAGCTAGGGGGTTTCATGGAACAGACAAGCTGACATTGACTTAATTAAATACATGTTAGCATCCACTCCTTCAGTTGCGCAAAGTGTGCTGTTGAGTTTCTCATAGTGCTACAATACAATACAATAATCTTTTTTTAAACACGATGAGACTTTAAGCATCACTGCTTGTGGGGTCGTGTATAAAATGAATAATAAATATACTAATGGTTAGTCTAAATCTATAAATTACTTATAATAACTAATAGTAACTGTAATACCTATAATAAATATCTAAAATGTACAACAAAAACATCTACAATACGAAAGGGTCTAAATAATTATATACATTTTTATGTCCTCTCAGAAATTTATCAAGTCAGATGTATACAATATATTTCAATGTGATTTCATAGCGTGACATTTCTGTGTGAAAAATACAATCCTTTAGGCTACAACCTACGAGCCCCGCAATTACCCGACCGAGACCAAATTAATCTCCTTGGGCCGTATTCACGAATTCCTACCTAAGATATATCTTAAGATATAGCTTAAGAGAAAATTTAGGAGCTTCCTAAGATATGTCCTAAGTGCTATTCACGAACGATATCTCATGACCATCCTAAGGTAAGCGTAACTTAGCAGTCTCTTAAGTTTAATGGTCGCGGGAAGTTATCGATTAGTAAAAGTAAACCAATCAGAGATAGTTTATATGGCGCGCTCTTATGAATAATAATTTATGAAAATTACATGAATGAATATTTTGTATTGCATGTGTAAATTGTTGTTATAATTACAATGACAATACAATAATCTTTATTTCATCTCGAATTTAAGATAGCAAAACCGTGATAATATCTTCTTTCATGGTCAGTAGCGAAAGCAACAAACAAATCCATCATCATTTTAATAGGGTCTACTTCGACATTTCTTGTACAAGGGCTTATTTTCACGAAAAACGGAAATATAACTCTGCAAAGAGAAAGAAATGTGGAACCCGTTAACGGACACGAAGGCCTATATAAAACTAACCGTGTTGTTTGATATCACTAGAAAATATTTAATTTTTCTTAGGTAAGCGATATAATGCTTTAACCCTATTCAGACTGGGCTTTTTTAGGCAATCTGCGACTGGGGGGGGGGGGGGGGGGGCTCCTCGGACCTCCCTCTATATCTCTGGAACCAGTAAGGCTAGGACCATGAAATTTTCACACAATGTTCACCTCCATACAAGGAAACCTCACACCCAGTTTTGACCTGCCACACCCAATTATGACGTCACAATGACGTCATTTTTTGTTTTTCTGACGTTTCTTTGATATTTTTCCATCCAGATACTTAAAATATCAAATATAACTGTAAAATCATCTCTTTAATATTAAAACATAATAAATACAAACAAGGACACACTTGTAAGGCGAGAAAAAGCAATAAAAAGCGATAAAACTATAATTTTGAAATTATTGTACGCCATCTTGGATTTTTTTTGTTTAAATTAAAATTTAAAAAATATCTAAAAGAGAAAAGGGTCAGAATGTATAAAACACGTATCAAACTAATATCTATTATCCAAACAATGAACTTAGAAGCGTTATTTAATAAATAGTACAAAATGTTTGTCTATAAGCAAAAGAGAGCAAAAATTTACCTACCCCTCCCCCCCAAATATTTGATGTTAAAATTTTTTGATGTCTTTCAAGAACTAGTCCCAAGAAAAAAACTATTCTAACAAGAAAATGCACTATAAGTCAAAGAACAAGATCTTAAAATAAAAAATTCACCATATTTTAATATTTTGAAAACCTATGTGTCAAAAACCGGTTGCCATGGCAACATGGTTAATCACACTGACATGTTATGGATACCAAAATGTCCCTAGATAAATTCTAGGAAAAGTCAGAAAATTTCAGTCTCATAGCTATTTCGGTGTAAGAGTTATCACAATTTTACTGGAGGGGGGGAGGGGGTCGAAAAGCCCCCCCCCCCAGTCTGAATAGGGTTAAAGTGTTCATCTAATCGGTAACTATTGTGATACACAATAATCACGCTGAAAATCAACGTAAAACTCGTCAACAATCGAATTTAGCCTCCGTCAAGACATGTTTTAATAAGTTAGGAGGTCAATTTTGTCCTCCTAAGTTTAGGAGAAAAATTAAGACATATCTTAAATTAGGAGGTCTTCGTTCGTGAATACCAGTTACGACCTAAGTTATATCTTAGTAGGCTCTTTGGACTTAGGATGCTTTCGTGAATACGGCCCCTTATCAATTCTTCGCTCCCAGAGCTTTGGTACAAGCTTCCCTGTTTGTACCAAACAGGGAAGTTTAATGCAATTGCAAAACCAGGAAATTCGTGACACCAAGATACGTTCTAATCCGAGGCTTGTATTTTAGATTTGTCGGGGTTTCGGGAGTCAATGAATTTCGTTTCGACACTCAGATAAAATATGCCTGGACCGATCATTTCCTTATCTTAACTACTGGCGTATTCATTCTTTCTCTCGCCGCAAGCTCTCAAGTTCGTCTCCTCTTCGTCTTCCCTTGCTTTATCGCCTTAAAAAATGGGTGTACAAACAAACTGTACCCCGGGTATTGTAGAATGGAGTTTCTTTTCGCAGTCATAACATTGAACGTCGAAACAAAGGGCAAATTATTATTATTATTATTTCACGGTTGATACACCTAATTGCAGCCAAACGTCGATATAGAAAATACCAAATACCAAATAGGTGGTTTTCAATCAATCTCCAGAGACATAGATAACAATAGTGAAACGAACAAATGCTGGTGGACGAACAAAAGGAGCTAATGAGAGAACTATTGTTTATGTCCACCAGCATGGCGGCGATGACGTAACATGAAAACCACCTATAGGAATTAATTACCTTAATTATATTTTCAGAGGATAAAAAAGAAATTGTTAAGAAATTCAAAAACTATTCGTTCCTGAGATAAAAATTGATTCATTCATTTGATAGTAATTTGTTGGGAAGAAATATCTGTTGAAAGGTTATGTATGCGAAAGAATACCTCTGCGAATGTCATTAAGGTAATTAATCCCTATTTGGTATTTTGTTTTTTCTATGACAACCTTTCTGCAATTAGGTGTACACATATGATATTGGCGCACCACTAAACATCTATTGGCCTGTTTTAACATACCGAAATAGTTCACTGCCGTTTGAGCACGCAATGTCGAGTCAAAACATTGTCGGGTAGAAAGGATAAACCAATACATGTATACTCATATATACGATACAATGGTGCTTGACATGCTGCTGTTGCGACTTTGCACAAATTGAAAAAATGCAGTAGATTTCCGGCTCCGATCAAAGAACAGACGATATAAACCTGTTTTCGGTTTCATGAATTAATCTGAGAAAATTCACCCAGCAATCCAAACCGGAAACACAACCGTATTTCATTATCGCAGGCCTTTTCTCAAAGTTCTGTTGTCTTTGTTAAAACCCTTCTGATTCTTTAAGATGCTTTTCTTTAATAGAACAGGAAGGACAGTTAACTGTCTTGTCAATTAAAGCTAATGCGGCGCGGAATTTTGAAATCGCTTCGTAGCACTAAAATACAGATTGAGGCAACGGAAATATGTAGGGGCACATTGTCGTACTCACCTCTCGATTTGCACTGCCTAGAGACTAAATGCAAAGTCGATTGAACAATACTTCAAATAAACAGCGAAGTAAGGACTCATGTCTCTTCCAGCAACTAAAGACAGTTTCATGGAAAGCTTTTATCCGTTTCTTGTTTTCATTTTACATATTGCCCTTAGAACTGCGACATATGCAATATAAAGTTCCTGTTTATCTGCAGCTACTAGCTGCGCAGCCAACCGCATAATAGCGGGGAATCCCCGAAACTGTTGACAAGTTATTGAAAGGGTCTATCAGACATGGTAAAGGAACGGGATATGTACGATTAATGTTACACAATAGAGAAATCGGGGTATGATCATGAAGAAGTAGCTCGTTTTGGAAATGAAAAAAAAAATGTGCTGGCAAGCTTTTTGCTTTTTTTGTTTTTGTTGTGATCGAACACACGAATGATGTCACAAATGCATTGTTTTTACCTTTTTGGCCGCGCTCAAAATTTCGTAAATTTCAGGCCCCGGCGGGAGTTTTCAAACGGCTCAAAATAGTGGATCCTCTTCTCGCAAAAGAGAAAAACGACTGAAAATAAAATAAAAGTGATATAAACAATATACACCCTAAAACAAAACGATAGTAAAATTTCACTTCATGTGCACTTGCTTGTAAAACAAGTGACGCGCTCAGTTGTAAACACATTAATGACGTCACTAAAACCCAGCTCCTTCTTGTCTAATATGCCCAACTAGCGTCACTTCTTACTCATGCGCTCAGCGGCATGAGTCTAGGTTTCGGTCGAGTTTTTCGTGGTCACAAATTTCTCGTTTTTTTAAAGTTTCCCGTAACCCACGGGAAGACTTTCACTGGTCTGATTCGTTGACACGCGACCTCGTGATTTCGGCCTGCCCGTAGTCAAGCAACTAGCATTTGGACTTTACGGAAAAGAAATTACATTTTTGGATAGGAATTTATGTTGATATCAATTTGTGATTGACTTTTCCTTTATGTTCTCGCTAATTGTGGAGAAATGCTTATAAAACGTGTTCAAATTCAGTCGTAAATTAAGTCGTAATAAATGATATCTGATATGATGTAAACAAAACAAGACTTACATGTCACGCAAAATTCGTTGAGAGGGAAGGGGTGCGTGACCAAGTTAAAATAAACCGTAAAACTTTCTTATGCAAGCGCATGAGTATAGGCTACCAGCAGTAGCCTCTTGTTAAAATATGTTTCCCACCACTTCAAGTGACTTACCCATCAAAATAATTCTTAAAACACCTATTTTCAGATTATCGAAAAAAATGGTTAGTGAAATTTCACTTCATGTGCACTTTCAGTTTTGTATTCAATGTTATGACGTTTCGTCTCTCGCAGAAGTGTTTTTACAGAGAAATATTTCATGCTTCATTTGTGAAACGGACCTTTTCAATTCAATTGATCTCTCACACTGTCCGCTATTTAACGTTCGTTCATCGAATTCAAGTTCATCTTATGGTTGGTGAATAAAGTCTCTTAAATGATTACAATTATGAATAATCTGCTTTGAATTGCAAAAACGTTTGCTATGATTGGAACTTGAGCTTATTCCCCCCCCTCCCCCCCCCCCCCCGATTCTTCTTCTTCGTCTTCTCACTTAAAGAAAAGGACCATATTTTGCCTTCCTGACCTCAGACAATGGTCGATATAAAACATTGTTATTCAATTACAATAAATTACATCAGGTATGTAAAAATATTAAACTAACTTAATATTTATTGCATGAAGCATTATGTTCCACGAAATCGACCCTTATGTTGTGGCCAAAGAAATGGTTGATTCGGCTATAAAGCTAATATTTGAGTGCAAACGAAGTATCTATGTGTCTACCGTCACTTTGGCGACTTCCATGAGCTAAATTGGTATTTGTCGGGAACCAATCACCATACACTGTCACCATAATAAAACAATATATTGTGGGCGTATTGCTTAGAAATCCGCATGCAAGTATCTGACATCTATAGACGGTCATATGAAAAAAAGCTGCTTTACGAATCATTTGACGAGAAATTAAAGTAAGGGTTGGTTTTATTCGTTAGATCAATGGGCGAGATTCATTAGATCCAATAATCTTGCACCCGGATTTTTAGCCTCCACAGAAAAGTAAAAATTAAAAAAATAGTACTTTTTGTGTCGTTTACGGACAAACATTTAGACCAGCTCTGCTATTATAATGGATGATTGTTCTTCTAATGAAAATCGCAGGAGTTAACCACCAGTTTAAATAAAGGATTCTTACCTAGAACTGTTCATACACAGTACAGGGACCTGACTGATGCCAGTATCAGTATAACAGTCACAAGGTAAAGATGGCTGGTAAAGTTCAGTCAGTAAACCTTCCTGAAGAAAACGAACAATACGTTCCAAGGTGAAAAGAATTAGGATCTTCGAAGAGCACAATTTATACAATTTAAACATACTCATAAGGGCATAAGCCGGGAAAAAGGAATAAACAAGGAAGTGCCAATAAGCCGTTGCGTCAGAACCGTTGTGTGCAATATCATCCCACCTTGAGGAAATACATTGTAATACAAAACCGGACAGGGGAATTTGTTTTGTGTGCTGCGCGTCTTGTGCCGTGACCACAGCGTTAGCCCGTTATTTACTATCTTTTTTAAGATGGCATAATAATTGATACAAAAATTTGCGTTAAAAAATTAAAGTAAATTTACGTGAAATAACGCTAACTGTTCCGCAGTCAGTCATCATGCGAGCGGACATTCCGGATATTTGACCGTATTTGCGTCATTTGGTCGTCGAAAATTCCGAGAAACCGTCTATTTATGTATTATTTCCCACGTAGCTCGTTTTCTGGAGTGGCGAATTCCCCCAGTGGAATATTACATACTGTAATATTCCACCAGGGCAATATTACTAGTAATATTCCGGGTTTGTCTCGGTGTAAAAACCTGTGACGTTTTTCTTTATTTTTCACCTTTGTGGTCTTGCATTCCCAGTTAACTCTATTGTTTTATACCTTTTGTTTTCTTTCTTTTACGTCAGTCGTGAGTTTTTAATTTGGCAGGATTTTACACCGAGGATGAGCCAATATTCCCCGCAGCACATCATCGTCAGGTCAGATAATTATACTGAAGGGAAAGTCAAAATTCAGTCACAGAATAGCCATTCATGTTTTCGTCAGTCTAGCTAATTTCACCCCCAAGCCTCGCTTTCGAAGTGTAAACCTGTGACAATCTCCTCAATGTATTATCAAAGAAGCAAAGCTGAAAAGAATACCCACTCAAAAACAACGTGCACGTGCAACGTATCAAAGGTTTGCAAGGAATTTCGTACAAATTGGTGAATTTTGAGCTGGTGGAGTTATCATGCATAAGGTCTATTAGGATGGTTGCCGTTTCTTGTGAAACTTTTCCCACTTTCTCTTCACAAACTAATGATTCTAATGATTATTTTCTTGCGAACCCGACATGGTTCGTTCATAACAAACTGGCTAAGAGCAAAATGAAAAATGCAAAGGAAAATATGTTAGATGTTCGAGTTTACCACGTTGAAATTCCAAAGCGTACTCATATACTTTGTTCTTTTATTTTGCGTCTCAGATATGCATACACGTATAACCCTTTCGCTGCCAAAGTCGACTTTTGTCGACATTTGGAGCAGCAGACATTGCACTACTTGTGACGTCATCAGTTTGTACGTTGCCAGATAATTTGACGCTCAACTGATACAGAGAGGATAGATCCATACACACGTGCCTCCACTTTGAATATGGACCAAATTCTAGCGGAGTTATTCGAAAAAACCATGTTCAAATATTGGTGCAAAATTAGGTGGTAATTAAATTAGGTCAATACCCCTGCAATTGAACAATGTTTCATTTCCAGCGTTTTTAACGTTTATGCCAAACCTTTTCTGGCCGATAGAAAGGTGATAGAGAGTAGAAGGTAGGAAGAAAAGAAAAGGGGAGAAAAAGGGAAAGTAAAAGAAGCAAAAAAATAATCAGAAAGGTTCCGCAAAAAAGTATTTTTTGGCTTATGCGCATGCGCTAAACCTAAATATTACACTTTTCAAGATGGAATCCAGCTCATACTGTAGTGCGAGTGTAGCAAATTGCTTTTCTAGCAATGTTTATTGACATTTGGCCATGTTGCTCCCAAAAAAACGATTTAACGGTAAAAAAAAATACCCTTTTTTTAAAAAATTCGGCAGTGAAAGGGTTAAATCCCAATGGGCACTTTTTCGGAATCTGTATTCTTTTTTCCGGCATGTGAAACGTGCATTTGAAGACTGGCACTCATCTGTGTTTCAACTTTGCCCAAATGGAAAATAAATCGGTTAAATTTTATTCACCTCGTGGATATGTGATAACGCCCTGGGTGATAAAATCACATATATCCCTCGTTGCCTAAAATTAACTAAGGTAGCTCAAGATTTAAATAATTATTTTTGTCTATAGCCGCAGGGATAAAAACATGCTTCTGGCTTCTGCGCGCCACACAGCCCTTGGTTGATACACTCATTTGTCAAGAGTAAACCTAATATCATGAAACTGATAGACCTTTTTCATGCCACGCGGGGCCTGATTTATACGCCTGCCATCTTTAATCAAAGGCTCCAACGAGCCAACTCGTGAATACGAAATGCTATAAATAGAAAATTATTCACCCAAACATTCATATAAACGGCACGACGTCTTACATATACAACTATATAACACACACAAATAGATGCAGGGGAATTTCCCCTCAATCAAAGGTCAGTTTATTTGACTCCTGTGGCAGCTTGTTATCTGTCATTTAGCAGTCCTCACTGCATGTAGATGGACAAGCCTTGTGTTGTTTCTCTAAGGAGATCCTAATACATGTCAAGCAAAAGCTATCACATAGCAAAGAAATGTCAAGTATAGAATCTCCACACATTACGTCATTTACCGATCACTCTTATTACAAACAGCGGGTATCCTGTCGCGCTATGACGCGTTTTCTCAATCATCACTTCAAAATTGTTTTATTTTGAACCTTTAAAAATGTATTCCGTGAAAAAATAAGCGCTTCGAATGCGTTATGCGATATAAACCTTAAAAGCCCGAAGTTAACGTTTGCAAAACTCGGTCTAAGCTTTTGGTTGTTTTTCAGAGCAGTCAAATAATTCATGAGTAAACAAATTTAAAACATTGCATTATCCAGCTGCTCTTATTTCAAACAATGCGTATTTGTGTCACGCTAAGTCATGTTTTTTGAATTCGGAATAAAAATTGGTTCATGTTAACTTTTACACATGGCAGTGAAACTTCACACATTTAAAACTAACATTTACCTGCTGTAGCGATTTTCTAAGTCTTGAAAAATTCCTTTGAAGTCTGAAGATCGATTTTAATTCAGTTTCCAATGCTTGAACCTATGCACTGATCACTAAGCGGAATTACAAAGAAAAGTTTACAGCCAAGTGATTGCAGGAGTGAAAATTTGAATATTTGTCACCGTCTGTGATGACCCGTTCATTACGCTACGTATTCACGAGTTAAAAACGCAAATGACACGTTTTAAGAGGCCCTGCACCTAAGAAACGACCGATGATTCCCGGCTGAAAAATAAAATCGGCCGATTTTTTTGTCACAAGTAAAGGTTGCCAAACTTTATTTAAAAATGAATTTCTTTTGTTTTAGTTTCGCTTTTTTCCTCAAATATCGACTGGCGAAGTTGTGTTGTCTGATGGCACCAAAATAGAGCGTAAAATATGATCTTCAGAAAGGAGGTTCAGAATTTTATATCGCAACGCAAAATGATCAAACACTTTCACGTGAGTAAAGAGAAAAGCTCATTTATGTTATATAATTCGAAAATTATCGAAAAATAGTCAAAGGGAAAGCAGAATAAACATTTAAATATACCATACCAAATTAGATGTAGCGTTAGGTCTGATTTTAAAATAATTATTAGTCAAAAGTTCAACACTATATAAGGTAATCACACTGGTAAATCAAACGCTAAGAGGATAGACCTTACGTCCATGGAAAACATTTTGTGGCCAAAGTTAATTGACTTTGCACAAAGTGTTAAAGGCCCATGTTCACCCAATCTGCTTTGCGCGCCCGGGCTGATTTTCGCACAGACGGAAAATCGTCAAAATGGTCGCGTGACAGCATTAATAATCAGAAACATGATGAAAATAAATTTTCCAAGACCTGAAAATTTGTGGTAAGAAGTTGTTATAGTATTCTAAAGGGAAAATAGTGAATTTTAGACATATTCACCTTAAATTTTCAACCGAAGTCTCCATGTTTCTGATTATCAATGCTGTCACGCGACCATTTTGACAGTCCGCTGACCTCACCACTTGAGTAAGCGTTGACCCGTAACGTCCGTTAGATGCAACGAAATGCAACACGCATTCGAACTTATCGATGACTGTGGCCGATTTAAGGTAAATTTGAGTTCGATTCGTCATTTTCTTGTACAACATCCTATTAATACAAATTTTCTGGCCGTGGAAAAGTTGTTCAGACGCTCAATTCTGTCTCTTTTAACCTGAAACGTTTAGATTCCGCCGCAGTTTAGAAATACGAATGTTGTCACGCGACCACGTTGCGAAGATCGGATGGTAACCTCAGAAAATTTTCCCCTTTTTCGTATTTCTCGTCCTCTGTGTCCTTCTAACATTACTTCTCCTATTTAGGGTGGTTGATGAGTGCTTAACAAATTTCAATGTGGCATTTACGACGCTATCGAGAGCCTTCTTGACAACACAGAAGTGTTTCGCCAAAGTGGCAAAAAAACGGTAAATACAGTAACTTTTAACACTTCGTGAAAAGTCAATTTACTTTGGCCACAAAATGTTTTTCCATGGACGTAAGGTCTATCCTTTTAGCTTTTGATTTACCAGTGTGATTACCTTATATAGTGTTGAACTTTTGAGAAATAATTATTTTAAAATCAGACCTAACGCTATATCTAATTTGGTATGGTATATTTAAATGTTTATTCTGCATTCCCTTTGACTATTTTTCGATGATTTTCGAATTATATAACATAAATGAGCTTTTTTCTTTACTCACGTGAAAGTGTTTGATCATTTTGTGTTGCGATATAAAATTCTGAACCTCCTTTCTGAAGGTCATATTTTACGCTCTATTTTGGTGCCATCAGACAACACAACTTCGCGAGTCGATATTTGAGGAAAAAAGCGAAACTAAAACTAAAGAAATTCATTTTTAAATAAAGTTTGGCAACCTTTACTTGTGACAAAAAAATCGGCCGATTTTATTTTTCAGCCGGGAATCATCGTTCGTTTCTTAGGTGCAGGGCCTCTTAACCTTTCGCACGGCGTTCGCTTGTGCCTTTGGGTAAGAAATGGCATCAACCAGTCAAGAATCTTGTAAAACAGTTTTTTTTTGTATTTTACTGATATTTATTGGTAGTAGTCTATCCCAGATGCTTGGGCGAATTTTATTCATATATGCAGCAACCCTGAGTTAATGAGGTTGGCTCTGTCAAACCGGTTTTCGGTCAGGAGATAATGAGATGCATGCCGTATAGGTACAGGAGGGGTTTAATGAGATGCAGTCCGTATAGGTGGAGTCATTAAGGATGCATGAATTGGGAGAGTTGTATTCTGAGATTTTATTGAATATTAATAAAGTGTTTAAGAGAGAAGTGTATGGTGTGATGTAGTGTTACGTGTCCGCCCAACCATCCGGGTGGTGGTTTCAATTTAAAGGCAAAAGAACAAAGGACGGGTGATGAACCAATGAGAATACACTGACGTCATGGTCAAACCAGTTCATTCCAGTTGGTCAAGAGGTATATTATTCAAAATGGCCACTCTCTAGAAAAACGAGTCAAACCGGTTTTGTTCACCCTTATTAAGTATTCAAAAAGACACCCAGAAAATGAATACGACACAATATTTGATGTTGTCAAAATTATTTTATTAAGTAAACAAAAACAATGATTACAATCAGTTCTACTTTGTTACAAAGAGTGTGATTTTTATGTTTATTTTACACGCCATCTGCAATTAATTGTCCAAGATCTCTTTGCCACTTTGATTTATCTATTCTGCTAAATTGTCTCTGAAGTGTAGGTCGTTTGATCTTGTCTTGATTTTTAATCACCACGACATTCGCTTCAGTTTCTCTTGGTTTGTTCGTTGGAGGACCAAAGACATCTGCAGGCAATTCATCGGCCCATTGAAAGAACTGACACTTTTCCTTTTGTCTGCACATGAAATATGGCCTGAAAGGGTTCTTTTCTGATCCAGATACCCTCAAGGTTGACACTTCCATGTGTTTGCAACAGAGCTGTTTTCCACCTTCGCATACTTTATATGCAGGTATCACATGGTCTTTGATACATTGTTGATAGCCATAGACATTGTCTTCACGGCAGAAGAAGGGGCACTCTCTCCAATTCAAACAGCGAATGTAGGGAATACCTGATGCGGGTTTGATCACCTCAAGGTCTTGTAGGCAGAGTCCACACTTTGAGTAACTCATCTTGAAACTGATGTGTGATGAACAGTATCGCAGAAACTTTATACAGTTATTAAAAACCAGTTTTTTTGACCAAACAATAAACCTGTTTAACAAGTACGAACTGGTTAGGACTGGTCCACCTCAACAATGCTATTTATTAATATGTCTAACCAGTACCAACAGGTTTTACAAAACTGATCGGGATTCAAAATGGCGCTTTCAATGCGTTCTCTTTCTTGCTGTGAATTATCAATCCAGTCTTGTTCATAAGGTGCTAGCAAATCCAGAATGTCCAATAAATCGTGCCATACCCAATATGCCTTTGGGCGATACTGATCCAAAACCGTAAACGCATGATCCAAACATGTCGTCAGCTGTTTATTGTCTTGTACAGAACTGGGGTCTCTCTTCTGTATATCGTCATACACCATGAAAGCGAGACATATCCAATATGCGTCTTTTGTTTTTTCATCATTCACTTCTAACACATGGTGCTTAATGATATCAGGAGTCATGATGTAAAGCCAATCCAATAAAAAAAATGTTCTGACAACACAAGTGTCTGTCCCTTATATTTCAATTCACCTTGAAAAACTGGTTCGTCCGGTTTAGTAAGGTTCCCATTGCTTATTGCTTCGTAACCTGGCCACCACAGGTGTTCTCGCCTTGCGTTTTCTCACAGTTTTGCGCATGGAATCAGGTGGTGTTTCCAAAAACAAAGAAAGTGCTGATTCGTCAGGTAAAACGGAAGACGGTGTTTCTTTTCGTCTAGGCAGTTTCGATTCTTTCGTAGACACAGGGGTAACAGGCAATTTTCTAACTGTTTTGGTCGTTTTTGCTTCAGATTTAGGCGAAGTGGTCGGTGCAGGCGATGGTTCTGGTGTAGGAAGTACCACTGTGGGTTTTACGGTGGTTTCATTCTTCATCTGTTTTGTCAACCCTTGATACCTCTGTAGAAGTTGATCCAACATGAGGACTTTTTGATCTTCTGGTAAAGACGAATCCATGATTTGTTTCATATCTTGATCTAAGCGCGTCAGAGTCGGGAGCTGAGCGGGAGCAGTCAATCGATGTTCTGTTTCCATACTTTGCAATAAGTGTTCGGGCACCATCAACATCTTTTGTGCATGTTTCATTTTAAAACTTTACCCAATAAATCCACAGCAAGAGGAGCAATCAATGCAGCTAGGGCTGGTAGAAATCCGCCTTTCTGATTGAGCACTTCCTTTTTCCTTTTAAGGCTTGGTGTCTTGCGGGTCAAATACAGGAGCTTTGACTTGTGCGGCTTCAATCGTGTAAATGATGACCTCGGTACCACAATGTTCCCTTTAAGGAGATTTAGAGCAATCTCGCCAATAGCTTCCATTTGACCCTTGTTCGCATGGGATATCATATCTTTGCGTTGTTTTCCGTTGCTCTTAAAACACGTACATAGAAAGGGTAAATGTTGACCAACTTTAGACTGTTTAGACATTCCCGGGCGCTTTCGTTTTGTGCGAGTCGTAGTAGTGCTAGAACGCAAGACCATTTTACCACCACGTTGATTCTTTTTCATACGGTTCGTTCGCTGATGCGACTTGCAGGCAGGCATGATGTTAACTGAAATAAACTGGTAGTGGTTCATCTGTTTTATAGAGTTTCTTGTTTACGTAGATCACAGGGTAGGAATGTGTTGCAGGTAATATTCTTGTCCGCAGTCGTTGAATGTTGGGTGTACGAGGGTGTAAATCCAACACCAGGTATCCAAAGGGTTGTGAAGTGGCATCTTGAAAACTTTCCCACACGTAAGGTACATTTCCTGCAAATGCTTGCTGGGCCAATGTTCGAAACCCTAATGTATCGCGAGGGTTATTGAAAGCGATAATGTAATGAGCATTCAAAGAGATACTCCGGGAAAACTTTCCTGGTGGAAAGAGGTTTTGAGTCAGATAAATACAGGTGACATCGCAATGATGAGACACTTTGGTAAACAGATCCAGAATGCGTTCGTCATCGCTGCAATTTCTCATTAGGTCATCCAACACGAGTATTCCTGGACGACAATTGGATGGAAATAAACTTGGAATATCCTCAGGAATACCCTCCACAAATGTCACTTGCGCTGTCATATCCTTAAAACAGTCTTGCCACTGTCCATAACAATATACGATTTTACGAATGGGTCGCTCAAATAAAGAATCCGCTTGTTGAAGTAGTTGTCTTGTAAACGTTGTCTTGCCACACTGACTAGGACCCGCTATCATAATACTGCTTGGACATTTAAACTGAGACATGTTGTCGCAACGAAAAGCGGATACAGTATGGTGGGTTGTTTTAAGTCACACTCCTTTTAAATAAATATCAAAGATACACACATTGTTTTTTGTTAACTTCAAGAATATTTTATTGATTGCTTACGCCAACAGTGAAATGTTTTACAAACTTGTTGTTCATTATTATTCCTAACATTACTTATGGCTTTAACAAACGTGTGTACAAACTTTGCTACTTGTGCATCATTCCACTGTGAATCGTACCTTCTAAATTTAGCTTGTATGGCATTCAAATTTACATTGCGAGCTCGATGAAATAAGTAAAACAAACAATAGTCTCCACATGTGTCTGATCTTAGTCCCTGGAGCGGTTTGTCGTTGTAATATGTATCATCCTGTAACAAATATCCATCCATGTCATACGTCTCAGGAGGGAAACCATAACTGTCGAAGAATTCACTTTCATAAGGCGACACAAAGTACATTGCAACCCAATGTGTTCCAGGTAGATCATGAGGGTCTGTATTCACAATCAGGCAGGATGGAAAGGTGTTGATGATGGGTACTCTGTCACTGGGATATACGCCTCTCATGATAGGTGCCAGCACATGATCTTGTAAAGCAGCTTGCCATAATTCGTAGGTGGTGTGCATCTTTTAAGCGCCTTGAGACAGGTCATACACCACGCGTCTGTTACGATCAATCTCCAAATGATTCTGGAATTCTGCGTACACTATTAAATTGAGAACTGCAGGGGTCTCAGTACCAAATTTTAAATACAAGTTGACATTTCCGCTGCGATGAGGAATCAAATGATCTGGATGACCACTTCCTGCTGGTGTTGTGTCCAAGCGAAATAAACCATACCCCTGCTCCCATTCTTCTCTGTCAATGTCTATTCCATGACCACAGTTCATATCACCACTGCCTGAGAAAAGTGTGTTGTAGCCATCGATTTTCTTGCCACCTATCAAGTCGATGCCTGAGTAAGGCATTTCTTCTCCATTGACTGTTAGACGAACAGCATTCAGAGCAAACAGCTGGAAGTTGAATGGGTTCCTCCCCAAGTTTCCATTGTAAGCATCGTTCCGCACCATTCCAAATATGATGCATTGGGGGATGAGACCATTGAATAGATCGGTCTCTGTGTGGTTCAACACACCTCTTGGGATGATCCTAGCATGCGTAGGGGTTCTTGTTAGTGTATAGATTGCAGGAAGCGCTTTCTGACCCGTCATGGTGTTTACGTGATCCAATTTAGTGCTGTCTGCCACATGAACGGTACGTACACGGAGCGTGCTTGACACAATTTGTAACTTGCAATCGTTGGCATCTTCACCACCCATCAGAACAAATTCATTGCTGTTTAGATCTATCTTGATTTTGATTTCCAGTCCATCCAACAGTAACTTATCAATGTTGAATACATCACACAGGGGTACACCAACCATTCCAACTTCAGCATCTCCAGTGGTAAAAGAACCTCTCTTTTTTAGACCCAAATTTCGATCTGCTGTATTATCCACCTCATCCATATGCCCAGCAGTGTCTTTGTAGTACAACGCTTTTGTCAAGTACGATTTCTTGGCCTGATCAGTAAAGTTAAGCAAGGTCTTGATATAAGCATTGTATGCTTGTGTGTCTGATTGTTCTGTGACCAATGTTTCATTGATCTTGATAGTGAACTGTTTGATGATAGAATGAAGAGCGTTGTTGATCAACGTATACTTCTTCCCAGCTCCTGTCTCTCCTCCATTTCGTTTTGTAATTTTCACCACTAACCGCAGTTCAGTCTTGTTGATATCGATGTAATCTGATAGAGGCTTGATAACAAATTCAATAGGATTGGTCCCACTTTGAATTGGTTCATAATCCACCCATTTACTTTTAACAATGGAGACGTCTGTTACTGGTACTTGGAACAACTGCAAACTGGAGTTTTCACCTGGAGCAGAGCGAGGATGTGCTGAAGTCATATTCAGTCAAAAATAGTTTTGAACCTTGGCGTTGATGTTCTCGGTTTCTTGGTTTGTCTTGAACTGATTGGAATAGCTTTCCGCTTGCGTTTAAGTACTCTTCCTCCACGACCTCGTTGCGTAATGTCTTGTAAAGCACCCGTCAGAAAGCTTTTACCAGCAGTTTTTGCTCTGGATTTGGCAGCTTTCTTTAAAGGTTGACCATTCATAACGTCTTGAACAATTTGCATCCCGGTGTCCAATCCCGTATTGAGCAAACGTTTGCCCACTTTCTTTACGGTTGTCTTGAGGTATGGTGTAGCTGTTCGAAAGAGAGAACGAAACATTCCCCCTATTCCATTGCCTCCTTGACCATAAGGATGTTTTCCACCAAATATACTAATATCGCCTTTACCTCGTTGTCCGAAAGGTATGACTTGTCGTTGGTAAGGGTAAAATTGATGGTTCATAGGCAAAATCATTTTATAGAATTGCACGACGTCGAAAGTGTAATGTTACTCGTACAGCACCAGACGCAAATGATATTAATTGCCCAGTGTCACCTCTTATATTAATCTCCACCGAAGAGAATATGGATGTACGTAACCGATGATAGGTAGGTATCTTTATTTCCTCTGCCACCATCTCACCAGGTTGACCGCGAGGTACTATCATACGCAGCAGATTGGCTTGTACATCCCCTACCACTAAGGACTCTATTAGGTCAGAGTAGATGTACATGGTTTGAAACGAATGCTTGCTTAACATTCCCCATACCAGTTCATCATTTCGTCGTACCGTGGTGGTTGTAGCTGTAAGGGTCACACTCTGGTTCTTATTCAGTTGAACAGATGTAGGACTTTTGGTCCGATAAAGGGCTGGTACGAGATCTCGATGGTTCAAATACCCTAAAGCTCGAGCCAGGTTCTTGGGTAACGTCACTTGAAAGCCAGGAGGTAAATTAAACTCGTAGTAACACTGTGCTTTTGTACGAATGTAGAAACACTCACTTCCTCCGATACGTTTTACCGTTTCTCCACTTTTAAGAAAAATATCGGGAAATGCACTGTGCAGTCCTGTCACCATACCTCTAACTAAATCGTCCACAGTGTGATAAGTACCACTGGGCAGATAAATTGGTAACGTCCACGAGAAATCATGATGACAGCTTAGAAGATAAGATACTTGGTTGTGACGAACATTTTGCCAAGTATGGGGATAAATGACATTTGTCATTGCAACTTCCCAATCCTCACTCAAATGCACTTGACTTGGTAGTTGCATTTTGAAACTAGCAGTCTTGTTGTCAGGGTATTGAGCTGTACTTGCATCGCTTGTTACGACAATGTAGAAACTATTACTCATCTTGTTCGTCGTCTGAAGTGAAGTGTCACGTTTACGATTCCACCTTGAAATGAAAGTAGTTGTCCACAACCACTTGTTAAATAGATGTCAATGGTTTGGAATATTTTGGTTCGTAGTGGAAGATAATGAATATGTTCTGGTTCCTCCATTAAGGTCTCTCGAAACATGCCATGTGGTACCATTTCGTGTAGCAGATGAAGACGTTTTTCTCCCACTTGACGTGGCTCTGTGAGATTGGTTTGCACTTGCACGACTCTGTGTGTGCAGCGACAGAGAGAAACGGTTAAAGGGATTACGAAGGTGCCAGGAAAGGTTATAGATGAATGTAGCGGTAGTGTACACCATTCGTACCCGTAATCAGGGGTTGATTTCAAACTGTCTTGAATCTTTAATCCATACAGACCATAGCTTCGAATTGTCTTGTCATTGGTTATCCATCCTAAGGCTTGAGCAATTGGTACTGTAACCATCATCCAAACGTCACGTGACGTGAGAGTAATGCTCCACTCATCATCTACAGTAAGGTTAAAGTACCAGGGATTGCTTGGATTGTTCATGCACTGTAATAATCCTTCTACAACATCTAAAGCTGTTCGATATCTTCCCACAGGTAAAGTCACAGCGTCTACCTTTTGCGTACCAAAACGTCGGAACATGATGTGTGGATGATTGCATTCGTGGGGAACTTCGAACCACGAGAATGGATAGATAACGTGATGGAGTCCAACCTCCCAGTCTTCCTCGTCTTTCAAATGAATTTGTCGAGGTAGTGCAACACGGTAGTATGATTCTGAATTGGTTGGGAACAAGTTCGTGTTTGCATTACTCGGAAGCATAACGTAAAAATCATCATCTTGAATCATGCTTGTTGCAGGGACACCAACTGTTTATAAGGAATCCAACTGTCGTATTTCTTGGGCCAACCTTTCCAATGGACCAAAACCTCTTTGTGGACACCTTTTCCGCGATACTTTAAAATTTTTTCAATGCGAAACAAATGATCAGGCTTCTCGATCACTTTCTGTAACTCTTGTTCGTAAAAAGTGCCTTGGATCCAATCACCGTCTGCTTCCTTTAAACGATACACAGGCGGATCTCGAGGAAGTCTCTTTGCAATTGTAAATGTTTCTTCTGTCCAAGATGGTAAGTAACCTTTCTCAAAGATGCGTTTATGCTTACTGATCTTGACCTGATCTCCCACTTGGAATTTATACTTTTTTGAGGCTGATTGATTACCATATAAGGTTCTCCAGACATCTTGCGCGTTGAACACGTTTACATCCGCAGGCTTCATCTTGATACTACGGTGAACACTCTGATTATAATTTTCATTGACCAAACTGTCCAATTTGTCCAAATAATGGTAGGAACTGGAAGTGGAAAACAACCTCCATAACAACTGTTTCAGAGTTCTGTTGAAACGTTCTACAATCTGAGCCTTCGTCTCGTTGTATGTCACGAAATGACGAACCCCTTCTTTTTCGAGAAATGTTTGAAAGGTTTTGTTCAGGAATTCGGTACCAGCATCTGTTTGCAATCTCTCGGGTTTACGTCCTTGTCGAAATATTTTCTTGAATGCAGCCACCAAAGCCGTCCCCGTTTTGGTCTTCAACGGCACCACCCATGCATATTTCGATAAGACATCGATGCAAGTCAATAAATATTTGTATCCCCGATTCAATCGACTTAAACTTGACAGATCAGCCAAATCAGCCTGCCACTGTTCGTCAAGACCATTGACAAAAACTCGATTGCGACGAAAGTGTTTTCTTGCAGGCTTGTGAAGGGTGTAGCCTGGTTGTAATTGTAACCAATGAAGTACTTGCGAACGGGTTATTCCATATTGACGAGCAGCACGGTACAACTTTTCTGCGCCACCTAAAGCTGAAGGACGATTAAATTCATAATAGAGTTTCTCTAATAGACGGTTCTTCTGATTGTTGGTCTTCTTCTTCTTGGTTATCCGCTTCCTGCTCTTCTGGGGCATCTCTAAAATCGATGTGTACTTCGCTGCCGCAACATGCAACTAAACAACGCATCCTCTGACATATATCACTTAAAGCCAAGGTAGGCGATGAACTTCCGCAAAAACGACTTGTGACACCTCCCATGGTCTCAAAACAACTGATGAGAAACGTTTGTCCAGATGCCTTTTATAATCTGCCAAAACATCCACCAGGTGGAAGGGTAATGCGCTGAATACGTCACACGCAATGTTTGATGAAATCCGTATTGTTCAGCCAGTGTGATGTTACTTTGATTCATGTAAGCATAAAAAACCAACAAGCGGCCATAGTTCATCGGTTCAAGGTGCTTGAGAACATCTGGCCAATGGTCATGTGATATAGTGCAGAATGCGTACTGCGAGAAAGAGTGTTGGGCACAAGCACGAACCAGGTAGAAATACAACCTGTTCATGCTGACAGCTCGATACAGTTTGAGCTTTAGATGGCCTCCAACCTCCCCTTATAGCCATCCCTAACCTCCATTTTTTTTTTTTTTTGTTTTTGTTTTTTTTTTTTTGTTTTCATTTTTTATCAGTTCAGCGGTAACCGTAAGGAAGTGTTGTGAAACCATGCACCACTCTCTTGTCGTAGACGAGATTGTATTTCTTTTCCAACTTGACAGTGTGAATTGTTTTTGTTTGAGCGTCACGTTTGATGAAGTGTGGATTCTCGATGACGATCTCCTCTCCATCTGGGTTACACACTTGGGCACACATGGTGTTGAAGTTGAGTTTTTGAGAACCACGAAAATTCAGAGTAAAGCCTCGCACTTTGCAGACTGTTTTTTCATTCTTGGTTTGATAGGCATAATTTTTCGGTCCCCCAGAGACAAAGGTGATAATATAGTCATCACCTTTAAGTTCATTGGTTAGTTCTCCCAGATAATCACCCAGTGGGGGCATCCATTCACCAGGCTGGCTTGTAAATATGACAGAATCGGTGTCAAAATAAAGCACTCTTGTTTGTAGAGGTTCAAGGATAGAGTACAGTTTCAATCTGGCATGAGCTGTCGTGAACGCAGCGATTACCACGTTTGTCTTGTTCGATGTGGAGACAAAATCTTCGCCTTGCGTGTAATGAACCTCCAAACATTCATCGTTGACAAACTGAATGTTCTTCACTTGAGTAGACTGGCAGGTAAGAAGTTTAAAGTAACGCTCTGGGTCCTTTACAAGCTCCACTTGAGGCATATTGTCACGCTGCCCAAATTTTCCCCAAAAAGAATTCAACATGAGTTTTGCCAGTGAACGAAGCCCAGGGTTCTTTTTAATGTTGTCATAATCCAGCCTGATCCCCTCTTTTCTTTGATAATCTCCGATGTAATTTTGTTTCTTCTCCTCTGTGTCACACCAACCTGGCCATCCGCTTGCTTCTTGTTTAATTTTTAGAAAGGTATCGATGTACCCTCTGAACAGAGTGGATGATTTTTGGGGAAAATGCCACACCTCAACCATTCGAATCATTCTATACCCCAGTTGCAATGCCTTGTCAATTTCAATCGAACACCAGGTACCAGATAACATGCGTTCTTCGTCACTGTGTTCACAAGGTGTTTGCTGTAAATTTTCTGCACAAGTTCGACATAAGGGGAACATCAGTTTGCCTTGAGCGCGGTACGGGAGAACAGGATGAAAGAGGAAGGAAGGTGGTAAAATGATGCACTTGATAAGACCAAAGAATTCACTGGGCGAACGGTTAGTCAATGCTTCGCTTGTAAGAATTTCGGGATGATCAATGGGCACTTCACAGTACTTATTCGTCCAAGGGTACAGGGATGTAAAGTCCACGTAATGAATTTTTTCGTCTTGTGTCACTTCTTTGAAAAGACATACGGCATTGGTCCGTCCACCGAAAAATGCATGACGAGGTTCTAAGGGCTTGTCGAACTGGAGGGTTTGGATATAGGCTTTCATCTCGGGATTACTGACCAGTTCCTGCTTGAAGCCACATTCCCATTTGACTTCCACTTGGTATCCAAGTTTTCTGAAACGTTCCATTTTACGAGTGGTTCCTTCTAGAAGATCTTCCATGGTGGTGTCGTTGACTGGATTTACCGTCTCGGGCAAATAGCATTTACTACATCCATGGAACATGCACCCCATAAATTCATAGATGGTTTTCGTGACTGGATCGTATCCATCCACATAATGCCCATCGATACGTTGCTCTCCCCCGTTCAGCGCATGTAGAATACGGGCACCCGTCTGATATTGTACCCATGCTAACCACTGAAGACCCATGATTGAAAACTTTCGAGCAGGTTGATACCCTTGAGGAGGAATGAGGCCAATGGTTTTTTCTTCTAAAAATTCTTGACGGAACACACGGTTGCATGCACTGGCAATGGTGACACAATACTTGAAAGGGTCGAGATTGCAGGTTTCTTCCATGAGTTGTTTAAACTTGAGGCAACATCTTCGCAAAATGTCCACGTCGCTGCGACAATATTCTTCCATTTCTTTCGCGAAGTCAAACACATATTCAGCCTCTTCTAATGCTTTATACCAAGCCAGAAACTCCTCATGTTCATTTTCATCATCTTCTTCGATTTTCATACTGTCTGGGTCATAGTTTTCAATAGCAGGGAGCGGACCAACGTAGTTTTGATTTTCTTTGCGATTAAAGAAATGGGGGAAGTAACCTTTTTTGAGTTCTGTCAACCCAAATGTTTTTGGTAACTTCTTGAGTGGCATGGGTAAAAAGTTGAGAGAATCGCGGAACTTGATGTTAGCTTGTTCGAGTTCCATAGACATGATCTTGGCTCCGTTCAGGATCAGGCTTGGTAATAGACACTCTTTGTAGAAACATTCACAGAGGAGAAACCCATCATAACCCCTCAGGTTGTGAGCGATGACGATAGCACCTTCGTGAGTTCCATCCAGCAACCAAGAACCAAACTGATCAACACAGTCATCCCCCTTAAACACCATTTCAAACCCCGTTTCATCTTGCACGATTAATAAATTTGCGATGTGTCGCCCTTCGTCCTGCCTGCTCTCGATGTCGAAGAATAAATATTCTTGCCCTTCTTGTTCATCACCTTCCTCCACGTCATCATTGATCAACTCCTCTGCAACACGTCTTCGTTTTCGTCTGTTTTTCGTCTTTTTTCCTTGTTTTTCTTGGCCTTCCGGACTCTGTACTTCGTCACTGTCTTGAAACGAGATGGGTTTCATATAGCAACGGTGTGTGTTGGGGTCGACGAATTCTTCACAATTCCAGCACATCTTTTCACCGCACGTGTGAGCTTCAGGGCTTCTTTTTTTATGTGACATGACTTTGTGACACTTTGTACACTTGAAATATTTCTGGCACACCGACTGTCCTTCTTTGTTGGGTCGACAGTGGTTAGCGTAGCAGTCGTCACCAGCAAAGATTCTGTGACAGGTACCACACTCTCTCCACGGTGCTTTCTGAAAATACCCTTGACACCCCTCGGTGAAACAACATTTGCATACTTTACTGCAACGATGTTCTTCTTTCTTATCGTACCCCTTCTTGCATTCTAGACACCAATAATTTCTACCAAGAAACGAGGAAACGGATGTGATGATGTCGTAGTGCTTTTGGTGAAGGTATAAATAAATTTTTTTGTCTTTTTTGGGCCCTTCATAGACAATGGCGTTAAAATGTTCAGCGGAGAGGACAATAATCTGATAGTCTGTAATTACTTGTTGGAACTTGGCCACCTCTGGGAGTCCACAGAAGCCCTCTGGAACTCCAGCCTTCTGGTGCAGCTGTTGTGCCAGAAGTCGTTGTTGTTTGCATCCATGGCGAATAGAACTATATGCCGGATCTTTCTCTTGACGTGCTATGTCTGTGACCAAGGCACGAGCCAGGCACAAGAAATCTTTGTTCTGGATGCGAAGGACACATCGTTTGCTGTCAAGGAATTTCGACAATTTGAAACCAAAGTGTTTTCTCTTGCGAGTAGCAACCCCACCCTGCGGCATGCCAACGTGAACCAGGTGGACACTCATTCCATTCTTGAGATTGACGTTTTCGTTTGACTGCAAAACTCGCTGCACCTCGCTCATGATCCGTTCGGCATTTAATTCATGTCGTGGCATAAAGGGTAAAGAGATGGGGTACTGTAGTGATTGACTTTGAAGGACAAAACGTACAAGATCATTATCAGCCATACCTGATGTCATTTCATCGACCATTGAATCAAAAATGTTGCCTAGCTGCTCCATAAGAGGGATTCCTTCAGATTGGAGCTTTAATGAGAGAAGATAGTCTGTTCCAGTTGTGTTAAATTTTCTGACTTGTCTTTTGACCACTTCACGAAGTGTGTAGTGCTGTTCAGATGTCCATAATTTGTTTCCTTTTCTAACCTGTTCTGCGGCCAATAAGCATTCCTCATCTGTCATCTATGGAGAGAGTGCAATTCTGTTAGAAAACAAAAAATTGGGAAATAAGTTACTTTCAGTCTCAATATATGCATTAACGTTAAGAATAAAAACGAGACTAAGTTTTACTTGCAGAAGATAGAGTCTTGAATCTTTTAGCATGAATACGTGACCGAGTTACTTTCAGATTAGAGGTTTCGAAACGTTTAGCATGAAAACGAGGCCGCATTACTAACAGAACAGTGGTTCAGTAACGCTTAGTATGTAAACGAGGCTGTGAAACTTACAGATTAGAGGTTCAGCAACGCTTAGCATTAAACGAGGCTGTGAAACTTACAGATTACAGGTTCGGTAACGCTTAGCATGAAAACGAGGTCGTGAACTTACAGAATAGTGGTTCAGCAACGCTTAGTATGAAAACGAGGTCGTGAAACTTACAGAATAGTGGTTCAGTAATGCTTAGTATGAAAACGAGACTGTGTAACTTACAGAATGGTGGTCTGGTAACGCTTAGAATGATCAAAGGCTCCAAAGAGCCAACCCGTGAATAAGAAATGCTAACGCGTAACGCAATATTGCGGTAAGCTTATGTTTACACTGACACAGTTCAATATATGTATATATGTATAATTAATAATTATTAAGGATTTTTGACAAACGCAAAAAAGAAAAATACGGTACATTGCTTTCATAAAAAAAATAAAATAAAAAAAATGACAGCAGGAGCGAGACAAGAACCCGGGACCTCTCGACTAACAATCCGCGCTGAGCTGAGTGATGGAATGAGTGAGCGGTAACGTAATATTGCGGTTATTTTGTATTTTTTTTTTTTTAAATTAAATGCAACGACTTTTGTCGAACGCAAATAAACCCGAAAAGAAACAGTAATTTTCAGTTCGAAAAAAAAAAAAAAAATCCGTCCCGACGAGAATCGAACCCACGTCCTTCGGCCCAGTAGCCTGATCGCTTACACACTGCGCCACCTTGGCTTTGACTAATTAATGAGGTCACATTTTGTTATTTCAACGTAGATATGCGGAAAAAGTAATGTCCCTTACAGTGGTATTAAGACTGAAAACGAGGCTGAATGTACTTAAATCAAAATGGCGGAGGTATCTTATTTACTCAAAATAATTGGGGACTCACTTACTTGATCGGTTAACAAGTAACCATAGTCCCAAGTGTCCAATGCATTTTCCATTTCAGTTTCCTCCCACGTCTCCATTGCCTGAATCAGTTCCTCGTCAGTCATAGACAGGTCTTCGTATTCTACTTCCATTTGCTTTCCTTCTTCGGGTGAAAAAATAACACCCTCAAAGATTTCAGGATTGTTAGCTTCAAGTTCACCTTTATTTATAGTTGACCTTTATTTATAGTGGCTTTGCGAATCCTGAGGAAACAATTAGGATCGAAATTCACCAATCGAAAACCCTTTTACTTACAAAAAAAATTTGATTTATTACATGGAATTCAAACAATTTGGAAAATTTGCTCCACCGTTAAAAACATTATTCATACCCAGTTCTTACCCACAAACTTCGTACGTTTCCTAAGAGGGCCGCATACGAACGAAAATGTGATCGAGCTTTAAGAAAGTAAGGATCAAATTAGTATGTGTCCTTAAATGATCTAAACCAATCACAAGACAAATAAAATATCCAATCAGAATGCAAGCATTGGCTACAAAATCCAACTCAACGCAATACCCTTTACGCACATGTTAGTAGAAGTTTGAGGAGAATCACACACGTCACTGTCAAAAGTCGAAGGAGAAAATGGAAAATCAAGAAGCTGAAAGACCGAGACTTATCGTCCGTTTCGTAAGTACCTTAATTATACGTTGCGCATTTTCTTATGGAAATCCGCTCTACACAGTAATACGTTTCGCGGTACATTCTATACGAGAATATTTAGGTTGATTTCTTTTGACACAAAGTATCTTAACATTTTGCGTTGTTCTTTACGACCGCTCTGAATTTAACTTTAAGAACAAAATGTTTGGTTTCGTTTACCGTTAAGT
Source organism: Cladopsammia gracilis (assembly GCA_022457155.1). NCBI lineage: Eukaryota > Metazoa > Cnidaria > Anthozoa > Scleractinia > Dendrophylliidae > Cladopsammia > Cladopsammia gracilis. The sequence goes on along the minus strand of JAJGOT010000150.1, from coordinate 1,289,743 downwards.
ATGCGGTTCTTTTACTGTGCTACACAGTTGTTTATCTTTAAACGTTTTCGCGTTGCATTCTTTACGAGAATATTTAGTTTGATTTGACTTGACGGGTGAAAAAGAACGGATCAGTTCATTTAACATTTCGATCACGTTGAATTTGTTTTGACTTTTGGTTTACCGCTAAGCGCACGTTACTTTAAGCTCGCTACACTGTTGTTTTACTTAGTGAGAAACGTTCTTTTGCTAAGCGCACGTAACTTTAAGTTTCGTTTACTGTTCAGTATGCGGTACTTCGTTGAATTAAGTTTTGACTTTTGGTTTACCGCTAAGCGCATGTTACTTTAAGTTTCGTTTACCGTTCAGTATGCGGTACTTCGTTGAATTTGTTTTGGCTTTTGGTTTACCGCTAAGCGCACGTTACTTTAAGCTCGCTAACTGTTGTTTTACTTAGTAAGAAACGTTCTTTCGCTAAGCGCACGCTACTTTAAATTTCGTTTACCGTTAAGTATGCGGTACTTTTACTATGCTACATAGTTGTTTATCTTTAAACGTTTTCGCGTTGCATTCTTTACGAGAATATTTAGTTTGATTTGACTTGACGGGAGAAAAAGAACGGATCAGTTCATTTAACATTTCGATCACGTTGAATTTGCTTTGACTTTTAGTTTACCGCTAAGCGTACGTTACTTTAAGCTCGCTATACTGTTGTTTTACTTAGTGAGAAACGTTCTTTCGCGTCGCATTCTTTTCGAGAATATTCAGGTTAATTTCTTTTGACACAAAGTATTTTAACATTTTGCGTTTTTTAGTTTACCCCTAAGCGTACGTTACTTTAAGCTCGCTACACTGTTGTTTTACTTAGTGAGAAACGTTCTTTCGCGTCGCATTCTTTCATTTAGATTGTTTGTAAGTAAAAATAGGTACAGTTTTCTTTAACAATTATTTTTATTCATGTATTGTAAATAATAAAGGCAGTTTTTCATTTCATTCTTGTCTCTTTGCTTCTCATTTCAGAATGGACATGGATTCCTTGAATGTCTTCGGGGTAAATGGCTTTAAACACCAATCGTTCAGGAATGTTTCTTTAATGATAACCTTCAGCCAACATTCTGCTTGTGTCTTTGACTTCAAAAGGCAATTCAATTGATACCAGAATTTCTTTTCGTCGTGGAAATAAAATAATGGCACTTTCAATTCTCCAACTGTAAATTCCATTCCATCGTGTTCACATGTAAATTCAATCCTTCTACGAAGTATAGTCTCGTCACACGCTTGATCCCAAAAATCATTCAGTAACGTAACCACTTTCTCTTCTATTTGCAATCTTCCCATTTGGGCCGTTAATGATTCCATTTCCAACGCAAAGAGTTCCCGTTCAATTATGCTGTTCATCCTTATCAGGCACTATAAAAACCCATATCCCTGCGCCCGTTTTATATTTATCAGGAAAACCCGTTTGTTTTAAAGGTACAAACTTGGTAATACTGGTTATCCGGTTTAAGTCATACACGTATAAAATCTAATAAATATTCAATACATTTTCTTCTACTTACAATGTTGATCTACCAATTCATGAATCCTTAATACGGTTCTCCCCAAAAATATTTTACAATGACAAATCATGTTTTTGTCACGTATAAATAGATGAAAACAAAACTGGTTTCTAAGATGAAAAACCTGATTCGAAATCAATAGGGGTGAAAAAAAAAACCCGGTTTGACTCGTTTTTCTAGAGAGTGGCCATTTTGAATAATATACCTCTAGACCAACTGGAATGAACTGGTTTGACCATGACGTCAGTGTATTCTCATTGGTTCATCACCCGTCCTTTGTTCTTTTGCCTTTAAATTGAAACCACCACCCGGATGGTTGGGTGGACACGTAACACTACATCACACCATACACTTCTCTCTAAAACACTTAATAAATATTCAATAAAATCTCAGAATACATCTCTCCCATAATGACTCCACCTATACGGACTGCATCTCATTAAACCCCTCCTGTACCTATACGGCATGCATCTCATTATCTCCTGACCGAAAACCGGTTTGACAGAGCCAACCTCATTAACTCAGGGTTGCTGCATATATGAATAAAATTCGCCCAAGCATCTGGGATAGACTACTATTGGTTTTCAATTTTATTACACACTTAAACATCTAAACATTAAATTAAACATTAAAACATTTAAACATTACATTAAACATTAAACATTAAATTAAAAAAAAAAAATTTAAATTTAAAAGTTAATTAATTCACTCACACACATACATATACACACACCCCTTCATAATAATAATAATCTATTGTAATATTTTAGGTATAAGTACAGCTGCGGCACAAGATTGTACATTTATTGTGTTATGTATTTGCCCCACTTTTTGTTATGAGCTGAAATTTTATTATTAGATTTGGCAATTATTGTTTCAAGTTGATAGATCATTTTAATTTTTAAATTAAAAACTCTAATTGAAGGCACAGATCTTTTTTGCCTACAATAATATAAGTATTGTTTAGCAACTAACAGAACATGATTTACGAACAATTCATCGTCGCACCTTATAATACCAAACATTATATCCCTGTCAGAGAAATTAGCGATTTTAATTCCTTGTTTGGTAAGCCATTTTATAACTTCAGCCCAGAAATTCTTAGTGTAATGACAAGATGTAATTAGGTGCTCAAGGGACTCGTCTATTTCTCCACAAAAAGAGCATGCCGGAGATGGTGCAACTCCAACTTTAAATAAAAAAGCATTTGTTACAAGACATCTGTTGAGCAATTTATACTGAAATTCACGCGACTTTGTATCTAAGGTGACACGAAAAGGCAAACTGTAAATCTCTTCCCATTCTAAGGCATCGTCAACAAATTTTGCATTAAAGTTCTGCTGAGCAGTTGGTGGAGTAATGATTTTATTTCGAAGCTCCCTATAGATAGTCTTGGAAACCGCTGTTTTGATTGGCGCAGTTTGATTATTTAATTTTAATTTGATCTCATCATGTATATTAAAAGGTTCATCTTCCCTATAGGAACTTGCCCTTAGAGCCTCGCGCCATTCAACTGGTAGGGCATCAATTAAAGTCATAAGACTAAAGGCGTCTACTGGCGAAATATTCAGCTCCCTCAACCTGCGATTGTTTTTAATAAGAAGCTCATTGTTATCGGATATTAAATGCTTAATTCTAATTATTCCTTTCTCTGCAAGGTTTTTAAAATACACAGACTTGCCTCCAATACAAATAAATTTGTTATTCCAAAGCACCATATTTGTAAGATCGTTCCCATTTAAATCCTGTACACTGCCCCAACTTGCCGCGGAGCATTTTGCAAAACTTTTAAAGCATTCTTCATAAAATTTCGGCAGCTTTATCGACAATTTCTGCAATTCAAAGTTGCAACATAAGATCAATATTCCTCCAACAGGTTTGAGATAATGCAGAAGAATTGTTTTCCAACTGCTTGGCTGATCATTAGCCAATTTCTTGCAACAGAGTATTCTTTGCGCTTCAATAATAGACTCTAAATGTGGCGCTTTAAGTCCTCCATCTTCGATTTCACTAACAAGAGCAGAGCGCTTAACTTTATCCTTTCCCTTCCATATGAAATCGAAGATAATTGTATTCACTTGTTTCACAAAATCTTTACTCATTGGTATCAAGCTTACCCGATATAAGAAGATAGGAATAATGAACGTTTTCACAATTTGGATTCTTCCAATAATAGTTAAATCTCTCCACTTCCAGATTCGTAATTTTTGTTGAACGGAACTAATTAATTCATCGGCGTTCAACTTATGTCTGGCTTGAGAATCATAAGAGAAGTGTACTCCCAATATTTGTACAGATTTCTTGACTTTTATATTCTGAAAATTGCCTGGAGAGGCGTTGCCTTCCTGTGAAGTATAAGCACGATTGCCTAATAACAGTTGACAAGAAAGTGGTTTGATAAATTTATCAAGGAAAAGAAAACAGATACAAGAGCTCGAGCGTTCTTATGATAATAAATACAGTCGAACCTCTCCTTACGGACACCTCTCTAATACGGACACCTCTCTAATACGGACACCTCTGTAATACGGACACCTCTCTAATACGGACACCTCTCTAATACGGACGCCTCTCTAATACGGACACCTCTCTATTACGGACAGTTTCCTATGTCCCGATACAATTCTCACTGACATATTTTCTTTAAAAAAGACCTCTATAATACGGACCCTCTATAATACGGACAACGGACACTAAATCTCGGCCCCAGAGAGCAAATTCATATAAATTTAACCTCTTTATTACGAACACTCCGGTGATCAGGTGTCTTTGAGCGGTTTATTGTCCAATATGAACGAAAATTACACGATGTTTTAACAACTATAAAACACAACACATTTCTTCGAATGATCGATTCAAAAGCACATGGTAAACAGCATTCGGCGGGGGGGAGGGGGGAGGGGGTTGGGTCCAAGACCCTGCAAGGTTAAACTAGTTCCCAGTGTTCAGCGTCCAAAAAAATCTTAATTATTCTACAAACAGGAACACGAACTTTCGGTTCGGAACATCCTCCCGCCCGATGCAGGGAGTGCATCAATACATGAACGTGTCAAAGTTAATAAAGTTCAATGACAAATTGTTCAACATGCTTCCATCAAGTCAAGTTCAGCAGCTAGATCAGCATCGCAGGCTTCAAACAGGTGTAGCCGCTGCACCGGACGACGGGTGAGACTTCCAGATGTAGGTTCGTAAGGAAACGGACCGGATAAGACCATCACGACCTGGATGGATGGCTTCCACGCGTGCACGTGACAACTGACCCCGAGCTACGTGATCTTCACTCACAAGGACCAAGGCCCCTTACGGATTTCACGACCAACTTTATACCATTTCTTGAGGGGTGTCAGAGACTTCAGATACTCAGCATGCCAACGCCTCCAAAAGCCATTTACAAGTCTCTGATGATACTCAAAACGTTTGGTGATGGTTCTAGACGTGTGTTCTGAAACACGAGTATCTTTGGTTGGAAATGCTTGGAGATTTCTTCCAATAAGAATCATGGGTTGTACATGGGTTATCAACCATTTCTCTGCCTCTTGTATCTCAAATCCAGTTAAAGGGCTGACCAATCTTTCCTCTTCCTTCAGCTTTGAGTTGCAAATGAACCTTCTGATCCAGGCAACAGTTCTTAACAAACGACCATACTTGCTGAACCTTGTGAAGTCAATAACTGGCTCTTTGGGTTGCACAACACAACTAACACTAGCTTTACTCTTCCTCTCCATGTCAACAATTACATTCGAAGATTTGGACCCAAAGTCCTCGGGCCAATCTCTTTCGGACTCTTGTAACCAAGAGGGTCCTTTCCACCACAAACGACTCTCTTTCAACTGACTTACAGATAAGCCTCGAGTAGGTAGATCAGCTGGGTTCTGCGATCCTGGGCAATATCTCCAAACACTAGGATCCAACAGCGTCTGTATCTCAATAACACGATTAGCAACGAACGGTTTCCACTGTGTGGCTGATCCTCTAATCCAGTGCAAGGTTGAAGAATTGTCTGTCCAACAGACAATGCGGCTTATGGGACAAACAATTGCATCTTTAACATAGGTGCATAGTCGAGCAGTTATCACAGCAGCCATCAGCTCTAGACGAGGAAGGGTAATCTTTCGAACAGGAGCCACTCTTGTCTTAGACATCGCAAGACTGGTGGATACCTTTCCGTCTTCAGCAACAACTCTGAGATAAACAGCAGCGGCATAAGCAGCTTCCGACGCGTCACCAAATGCATGTAATTCCACCTTAGCGTGCTCACTAAATGGCCAATCAGTGTAACATCTTTGAATGTGAAGCTGCTTAAGCTCTGGAAGCTCTCGAACCCACTGAATCCACTTAATCGAAGTTTCCACAGGTATTTCATCATCCCAACCAACACCCTGGGTCCACAAACTCCGACGCAATAACTTTGACCTCACTGTAAAGGGAGCAATGAGACCGATTGGGTCGAATATCTTAACCGCCTAAGAAGCTAGCTCTCTCTTTGTGTACAATGTCTCTGATCTTAACTTCAGAGAGTCCACTTCAATCATAAAGACAGGGCTGTCTGTTCTCGTATTCCACCTTAAGCCCAAAGCTTTCGTGATTGGATAGGCTCCCGGTAGGTCACTCTCCAACTTGATCAGGCTGTCTGATGCTCTATTTTTCTCAGGAATGGCTTGCATAAGCCTAGGCGAATTGCTGGACCATTTTGTCAAATTGAAAGCTGCTTGCTCCATAAGCTCTGTTGAACTTCGCTGTAATTTCAGTGCTTCGTGCACTCCATCTTTCCCTGAAGCAAAGTCATCAACATAAGTGTTCCTCAGGATTTCGTCTGATGCCTCAGGAAATGTTTCTTTACATCTTCTTGCATGCTCTTGAATGGTGCAGATGACAAGAAACGGACTGGAAATAACTCCAAATGTGACCCTTGTCATCCGATAATTCTTAGGCATGGCATAGCATGGCATGGCATCCCTCAACAACGTCTTTCGGTAGCTTGTCAACAATTAGAGGCACAAGAACAGAAGCCAAAGTTTCAGAATTATACTTCTCACCCATAGATTTAACAGAACGAACATGTCCAACTACTTGATCATAGGATTTACGCATGGACAATGCATCTTCAGAGCTCAAGCGTGGTAAATGAATCAGAGATCTTACGTGTGCATCAAGGATCACCCTGGAATGGCAAAATCTTTCCTTCAGGGTCGCCAAAACCGGCTGATAATTCGATTGTACCACTGCAAATCCCTTCACTGCCTCGGCAGCCGAATCCTTTAATGATCTCATTAGGTATTCTAATTTCTGGACATCTGCTAAAGATGGATTATCAACTACTGACACTTTGATCGACTGGTAATAAGGCTGCCAACTCAGAACATCTCCATCGAAGGTTGGCAGTTCAATCTTCGGTAGCTTGACCTGTACCTTACGGCATGACGAGGTTGTCAAATCACTCCCTGTACCTATCTTAGCGACATATTTACTTTCCAAGTACTGCGTCATTTTGGCCATATACTCAATCATACGTATTTCATATGCATAGTGCCCTTGACATTCACCATCAATTTCTGACTCTTCCAAAAGAGTACACATTGAAGCCTGTACCTCTTGTAGAACGTTCCATTTCCTTGCAATGTTATCTTTTAAAACCTGAATTCTCGCATGGTTATCCGGGAGTGAAAGTGCTTCATCGACTGACTTCAAAGCATCCGTCACGGACTTTCGAAGAAAACGTCTCTTCTTCTTAATAGCTTCTAGCTCTTTCGACATTTCGACACAAAAACTGGACTAACCTTGAATAGTCACAATGTTCCTTAAAATCCACCAGAGCTTCCGTAAAGTCCTCAAAATAATGGCGCAATCGCCGCGACGCGAAGACCAACTTGACCAAATTCTTCACAACAACAAACGGAGGTCCAACTCTCCTTTCCGCTCGTATCTTCAAACAATCTTCGATAATGTTGATCCGGCTCGAAGGACCATGTCTTTGAGCGGTTTATTGTCCAATATGAACGAAAATTACACGATGTTTTAACAACTATAAAACACAACACATTTCTTCGAACGATCGATTCAAAAGCACATGGTAAACAGTATTCGAGGGGTCCAAGACCCTGCAAACTTAAACTAGTTCCCAGTGTTTAGCTTCCAAAAAAATCTTAATTATTCTACAAACAGAAACACGAACGTTCGGTTCGGAACACAGGTCATGATAGTTTGAGTAAGTAATACAATTTCCTGTTTGTGGTTGCAAACATATATCGCAAGACGTTTTCAGAATTGTACTTTATAAATTTCACAGCATTGCGTTGTATGAGTTCGTTTCGTTTTAAAACAGTGATTCGTATACCTTATGTAGCTGAGAATTTACAATGTAGTACACTACTGATAGACAGTGTCTCAATGCTGTATATTAATCAATTTAGATGCAGTTAAAAGACGAGTGTGGGCCTGTTTTTAGTTACTGAACAAAAACTGTCAGTGGAGTCTTAAAAGTGACGTCATCGTAGTGACCTCTGTAATACGGACACCTCTCTAATACGGACACTTTGCTATGTCCCTTCGTTGTCCGTATTAGAGAGGTTCAACTGTATGCTTTAATGATAATAATTTTGGACATTAGTACATACAATGTACATGGTTTTTAGAATGCATAAAAAATTAGTAATAATAAGTGTACAAAGAATGAATAATAAAAAGGAAGCGCCAACCGCGTTAACTAAGACAAAAGCCTTACAGCTCGTGGGTTAAAATGTTGTTGTGTCTCTTAGTTCCCAAGGGAGAAATGGTCAGTTCGCGTTTGGGCGTGCGATACAATGTGGTACATATTTATTGCATGGGTGTAGTTCGTCCGTCAACATTCGATCTAACTCGCGCTTAGTGGCCTCGTCCCGCCTGATGCTTAACGTTTAAAGTGCATTGTTTTCAAAGCCAGAAATAGCCAGGCTCTTTTTTGTACGCGTTCGAGTTCATTTCCTAAATAACCAGGTAAACCGTCCCAGATAGGCGATGCATACTCCAATTAAAAGAGATCTTATTCTTTTATTATAGAGTACATAGTGAGGCCAACATCTATGGGTAGATCAGCCTTCCTGCACACACGAAGATGGAATAGTCTCTTGTTGGCTTTCTTTGTAATTTGTTTTACATGAGTATTCCACTTTAGGTCGTCTTGACAAAAAAACGCCCAGCAGTTTAAACGTGCTGACTCGTTCATTTTGTTCATCACTAGTAATTGTTGGATTTTCTGCAGGTAGTACATCTCTGAAACTGATCCACATAAACTGGATTGTGTGCTTGTCGTCCTTTTCAAGTGGTTTGTAGCCTGTGGCGAAGTGGTAGTGATGTCAAATCAAATACATAGCAACTTCAAGCTCATGGATAAATTGAATTAATTTACAACATAAGATAAAGCAAGGTTAATGACGAAACGAAACATATCAAGTAAAAGGAACTTACATTATTGCCCAATTTGGCGAGAATTCCATTCGATAACGATTTCCTTTTCTTTCTTTTCGAGCAACAGATAAATGAAAGTAATAAAGTTGAAGTTGAAGTTAAAGTTGACTTTGCATGCACGAATGATTTCGAAAGACTGATTAAAGTTTCAAATAACGTAGTAAGGTGCGTGACGGATCACCTTGTGTCACCGGAAAAGCGACTGTAGAACAAATCATAACAATTGAATTATTAATTCTCGTATCTTAGGGGCATTTACAAGACCCTTAAAGCCCGACTTCACTACCCGAAGAGTTCTTGTTACTTATACAAAGAGCTGCCTACAAACTACAATCCTCACACTCACAATCCTACAAACACATTTGTTGGGACACCTCACGCCGAAAACATATTCACCCTACAGTTGGCGTCCTTCCCTCCCAATGTTGAATTTTGCGACTCCGAGATCACTAAATATCAAACCAACATTGAGAAGGGAGGGAGACCCAAATGTGTCCCAACAAATGTGACGAGAATTGTACAGTTGAACCTCTCTATAATACGGACACCGAAGGGACAGAGCAACGCGTCCGAGCTTGTCCGTATAGAGGTCACCACGATGACATCACCTTTACGACTCCACTGATAGTTTTTTGTTCAGTAACTAAAAACAGGCCTACACTCGTCTTTTGACTGCATCTAAATTGATTAATATACAGCATTGAGACACTGTCTATCAGTAGTGTACTACATTGTAAATTTCTCAGCTACATAAGGTATAAGAATCACTGTTTTAAAACGAAACAAACTACAATGCAATGCTGCATGTGAAAAAGTAATATAAAGTACAATTCTGTAAACGTCTTGCGATATATGTTAATTTTTGTAACCACAAACAGGAAATTGTATTTACTCAAACTATCATCACCTGATCACCGGAGTGTCCGTAATAGAGAGGTTAAGTTTATACGAATTTGCTCTCTGGGGCCGAGATTTAGTGTTCGTTGTCTGTATTAGCGAGGGTCCGTAATTATAGAGGTCTTTTTTAAGAAAATATGTGAGAATTTTGTCCGAACATAGGAAACTGTCCGTAATAGAGAGGTGTCCGTATTAGAGAGGTGTCCGTAAGGAAAAGTTCGACTGTAGTCAGTTTGAAAATGACTTAGACGTGATCATATCCCGGCGTAGTCAATCGATAAAAATCGATATCGGAAAATCAATCGATAAATCGATAGCTATCGATAAATTGATGTTAAACGATATCGATTTTATCGATCAATCGATAAAATTCGATACTCACACGCCGACGAAGTGTTAATTTTATCGATTGTATCGATTGTATCGATTTTATCGGATTCATCGATCGCTATAGAATCGATAAAAAATTATCCTGTTTCCGTTGAGGGAGCGTTTGATTGTGACTCTTCAAATGAAGATTTTAAAGGCGGCAATGAAATTATTTGTTGACAAGCACTGTACAAGGGAACAAAGAGACTGCATCATGAATTCTTTCTGATTTTATTGTTCCATAACTAACGTAAATTATTTTTCCTTTTCCGCGGGCTTCTCGGCTTCTCGGCTGTCTAAATTTGCCCTTTTTCCTTTATTCCGGTGGTTTTGAAACCACGTTTTAACCTAAGAAACATAAAGAATACGAAGTGATCAATATAAGGAATGATTCGAAAGTATTTGCATAACTAGCCTCCTACGCAGACACCTCTTTGTGCTCGTTACGCAAACGTCCTTTGGACTCGTCACGCGTGACGAGCCGTAAGAACGTCTGCGTAGAAGGCTATCACGCGATCAGATCATACTGGCCTGCGTAGGAGGTTTAAGTAGTTATCGATAAAATTATCATCAATAATATTCGATGAAATAAAATAAATACACCTTTTTTAATGAAAGGATTATACAAAGAGTTGTAAACTCGTTAGTCTTACTTGTCTTGCTTCCAAGTCGAGCGTCTGGGCCAATTTCTCCGTTAGCTCTGGGCTTGCATGGCCATTAGTTGCTTCAAAGGCTTGCTTCAAACCAGACAACTGGTACTCTTTAAATAGCACTCTTTTTTTAGGGTTAGATGATGTCGAGCCTGGAGTTTCATTTGACTTTCGTTTTCCTGGCAACAAGATAAATCTTAGTTCAGTTTTGACGACCTGATCTTCACAAAGGCGTGGCCTTTATTATGTATCCTTCTTCCGGGCCATATTTTTGAATTACATAGAACTTAAAACCACGTACCTTTTTTAAAGGCGATCAGCTGCTCCTGGCTGCTCGTATCCTGTAAGAATTTATCCATTTTTTGCCATAAAAATGTTCCCTGGCCCTTTGGAAGCTCTGGTGGCGGCATTCTCAGCGCATCAGAGAGTGTAGATTGCTTCCGACCGAGTACTTCGGCGGCAAACAATGCCTGGCTCACGCCGTTCTTGTGAAGCCAAGCATTTATGTCATTGGCTATATGGGGATATTGCGATGTTGAATCCTGATACAGATGTTTATCCTGTTAACACGGTAGATACACCCGATGAAACAAACATCGAAAACGACCTATTGCTTAACGCCATAGATGAAAATCAAAATGAGGTCAGTACAGCTTTGATTAATGTTGCAGTTTCGGCGAGACAAAATTCCGCTGCTGATAAAGTAGAAAACGTGAACGATGATGAGGACGACGACGATGAAGACTCGCCTTCAAATTGTTTTTTCTACAATTCAGCAAAGTGCCGTTACAGAGACAGTACGTTCAAGGCTCCCAAAAAAACAGAATGGCTTGGGTGTGAATTTCCTGGATGCAAAAAGTGGTTTCACCAAGTGTGTCTAGGACTCAAATTCACGACACAACAAGAAAAAGAGTCATATACCTATTATTGCAAGGACCATCCCACAGCATATTACTCCTCTGAAAACAAGGTGGTCACCAGTAAATGTGATAAAAATATGCTAGAGACTGATTCGCCAACCATTAGCAAAAGAGCCCGTGTCTTATCTGGTAACAACAACAGTGGACAAGACTTTAGGACAACTAACCCTAACTACATAGAGCACAATGGAACCTATTTCCATATTTCTGAGTTTTTGTCTATTATGCAAGGGAAAGTTTACATGCCATCCACTTCAAGAAATGCCCGGTGGATGGCGGTCTCTAAGGTTAATTATTATGACAACATTGATAAAATTGCAGCATCAACAAATCAGGAAAATATGCATTACAACGCATATGCCGCTTTCTGGATGGGCGATCAAGGTCTTGTCATAGGGAAGGTAGTTCGAATGCACTGCAGTCCTACTACCAAGAGTGCATACCCAATTCTGCAATGGAAGAAGGACGATCCAAAAAGTAATGTTGTAACATGCTGTGTTAACGTCGCCCCGATAGATGTTACATCAGACAGCTGGAGTTTACAACTCAAACACCGTTTCGTATTCTGTCCGATGAAAGCGCTGCTCGCTCAACTCCGCGTCATCGATCGCGAGCAGGGGCTAGAGGTCGATACAAATGATGTGGTAAAGATAACAAGCATGCTACCGCAACTTCGCGATGTAGAAAAGGTTAAACAGGCACGCGCTGGCCAGCTAGAAGAAACGTCGTCTACAGGTACAACCCGAACTGCATCACACGGGGGCTTCAGTGACTTCAGTGACTACGACGACAAAAGATATGTACAGCCTTGCCTTTATTTGCTGTTCCATGACCCAACGGAAAAACGCCGTGTTTTGTTTATTATCTTGATGTGCATCATATACTCGCTTATTCAGATGTTTTCTGAGTTTTCAAATCATCAGTTACTTTCAATAATTTATCAGTTTTTCTTGTCACTTTACTTTTTATTTTACTTTGTTGCTGAGTTCATCATTCACATTGTTTTACTGATTTATAAAGCAATTCTAAGTCTGTTAATTGATATGATTTTTGCAGCTGCAAGAGTTTCGCTTGTGGAAACTGTACGGAACATTGAAACTTAGTTGCTTCAAGTATTTGAAAGTCGGTGAAGCTAAATGTTACAGTTTTGTTAATGTTCAAGTTAATTTACATGTAAAAACACATGTATGGAATGTCAATAAATGTTGTTATCGTTGGTTTTTAGTGCCTATCACAAGCTATATTGCTTTTTATTTAACGTTAAGATCACGAGCCCGAGGGCGTGTAGATCATTTGTTCATATCTTTCAGCAAAAAATGGCTGGGTAAAAAAGGTCAAAAGAGCATGAGCGTGCGATTGTGTTACATCAGCAAATAAAAGAAAAACAGTGGAATAATCAACCAGGGATCTAAAGCGGATTTCATATACAATACACGCTTGGTATTACTAAAAAGTTTGTGGAAAAGATGCAACAATTTTTATCGATTACGAACAGGGAAGTTGTTATAAGTGTTTCAGCGAGCTCTTTAATATCTTTTGGTGTTTCCGCTTCGTAAAAGGGCACGTTAATTCAGTTTCGATAAAATTCGATATAATCGATAAAATCGATAGCCCTAATTGGAAAATCGATAATTATCGAATACTCACAACGAAATCCTTTATCGATTTTTATCGAATTTCGAAAAAATTAATCGATTTTTATCGATTGTTATCGAATGCTATCGATTATCGATATTATCGATTGACTACGCCGGGTCATATGTGGAACAGACACACGCGATGCATTTTTTTGTATTCTTTGCTTCGCTAAGAGGAAACCGCGATCTCCCAGTTTTATAACGGTTTATAGAGATCAGTACACTTTTCACATGCATATTTTAGCAAAATCCTGGGACTTTCCCTTGACATTTGTCGCATAACAAAGCATTTTCCATGCGTAACGCGATGGATGTTTGGCCGACTCCAAGCCTAATATACATCCTTGCACAGTGCAGTACTGTCGGTTCAATGAAGACCAATTAAAACCAGACCATTTAGTAGGTAGTGTGCACTTAAGACTACAAATAAATCAGCTCTTCTCCCGCGATCAGAATGTTTCAAACCGCAGTCTCATTAACTGCAGAGCTAATGAAGATAATGGCCTTCTCTGCGAACAAATATGAGTTTGTCGGGTACTAATTCGCAAATCCAGTCCTTATAGAGACAGAGAAACACATATTTCTGCTGAGGTTCCAAATTGTAAGAATCGAGAGACTCGTCGAGATGGGAGGCAAACAAATGTGCGGCAGAGGTCAGTCTTTGCTGAATAATTTCAATAATGGTTTTAATTCAGTGAATAGGGTCCTGTGCTTTATTCATTTTCAACTGGATTTTCAAAGCACGAAACGGTTTAATTGTCGTTTAAGTCTGCATCCACAGTTGCTTTTCTAATGCTATATGTAATTCAGTATTATCCTTACCTTTGTAAGATGTGCCTGTCCGCTGTTCAGGCTGTTATCATTCCATGAAATCGGATCAGACGTACAAACTAACTTCCTTTTATTCTAAGAAAATGCAATGGCGCTAAGTTTGAATCCACAATCCAGCCAATAAACAAACAGTTTTTAATAAATTAACGGCTATTTGGGGCTTAACCTGCAGGGGCAAATCATGTGAATCGATAGATGTTGTGACTGGCTGCCTTTATTTATCTCTGCATGACATTCCTTCTTCGAAAACCGGAAACATGAATGAAACTATTTATATAAAAGACAGTCATAAAATCGGAGTTACCTGGAGTTACGCTGAAGACTAATCAGTACATACAACCTACAAAGTACTTACATGTACTTTACCTATCTACTTACATGTACTTATTCAACAGAAGGGTGAAAACCGTCATGTTTGCGATTCAATTTGTTATCTACAGTTTATATACAGTCATGAAAGACTAAATAACATTTTTAATTAACAAACATTAGGAATTTTGTATGTTACATGGCCGTGCTCTGAATGGGAAACTTCTCTAAATGTGGAAAGTGGAAAACACGTCTGTTTACTCCAGGATAAAAAATACCCATCACCTTTACAGTTTTCTATACATTTTTTTAAAGTCAGTTCTGAGAATTTGTGACCATTCAAGTTTGTTATTCTTTGAATATAGAGGGTGGTAAAAGGGGGGGGGGGGGGGTATAGATCACGTTTCACGAAAAATAAAATTGTCATTTCACGTTTCACGGATAATAAAATGGCCATTTCACGGAAAAAAAAGCTTACTTTTTGCTAATTAAATTACATCCAAAGTACAGCTTTGTTTGTTGTCTTCACCGACCGTCCACTCCTCGTTCTTCCTGATGTAAAAAGAAAGCTGAGTCCTTTGTTTTGCTGATGTTGTGTAAAATTACCTAACCTTGTAGAGTGATCTGGGGTCCAGAATGACCATCAGTCACGGTCATGCATTCGACACGCAATTTACCACCGGCGTAGTTAAACGCTTACTGGTCCTTACTAGATAATTTTTTGGGAGGAAGAAAGAATCACGGTTTACAGTAGCATTTCACGAGAAAAAAACAACAGTCATTTTGCAGTGCTCATGAAAAAAAGTCGATTCACGGTTTACGGGTTATGTAACCAAATCACGTTTCACGAGAAAAAAAATAGCCATTTCACAATTCACGGGAAAAAAAAAAGGCCTTTCACGGCTCACGAAAAAAACCTTTACCACCCTCATAGAGATTACATTAACGTCAGTTGCATGTGTATACAGAGGATATCTCAAATATCCTACTTCTAGTGGTATTTACTACTTAGATCTGGAGCAGTAATACTAGAATGAAGGAGCCGTTTAAGATCACGCATCTCTCTATATCAAGTAATCCGGTCATGCACGGTGCCCAGGGGAATGTGGGCTGTCCTAAGAAGGTTCATGTGTTTCTTTGATGAAAAATAATCAAGCGAAAACATATCTGTTGGAATTCGGCATTGAGTTCTTTTCTTTAGGGTTCCCTGGAATCCGGAATCGGGACTCCGGACTCTGGAATCTTGGCGAGCGTGAAATCCTAAAAGCCGGAATGAATCAAAACATGAAAAATAAATGAATATCCGTTTAATACCCGTTTAATTTTTCGTACTTTGATATCGCATGACGTCTTCAGTAGCGCAGTTTTCCGATTTCTTACTTTACCTTTTTACGCCAAAATTTTGACTTTAGCGTGAGTGATTGTATACTGAACCATAGTTAGCTACTAACTATGACTGGACGCACGCTGTGGTCTTTATAGAGTGTTTTCACTGACATCATATCAAAATTCAGAAGCAGTTTTCGATTTTAAAATATTTATGGAATTGTAGAGAGTTTAAAACTACACATCTGGGCCAAATTTTGAAGCGCAATAGCATTTCATTCAAGAGTTATAGGCGAATGAATATACAGTCGAACCTCTCCTTACGGACACCTCCATAATACGGACACCTCTCTATTACGGACAGTTCTCTTGGTCCTGAAGATACAAAAATTCATGCAATCCCTACCTCTGTAATACGGACACCTCTATAATGCGGACACTTGGGGGTGTCCCTTTGGTGTCTGTATTAAGGAGGTTCGACTGTAGACATTTTTAGTAAGAAATGTATGGAGCGGCCATCTTGGTGTCCCACTTAGGGACACCAAGATGGCCGCCAAAAATAACACCAAAAATCTCATCACAAAATGTTGTATTCACTACAAGAGGCATGACATCGGCTTATAAGCATCTATAATTCAAAAATAACTTTCAACTAGTTCAATTTTGTTTAATTTCACGGCTTATTTGAAATAGCGTGACGAATTGTGTGACACATTTATCGAAAACGAAACATCGTTAAAACCTGAAACTTTTTGTGAAAGATTATAACACTGGTATCCACATATCATGTTAGAAACAGCTTTGTAGGATGTATACTTTAGATTTTTGAATTTTTATGACGTCATGTGCAAACACTCTATAGTGCGACACATCGCGCTTCGTTGTCAAGCACATTCACAGGCCAAGCCTGCAATCTATAAACAGGATAGATGAGAGTGAAATCGTGGCGGCACAAGCGGCCCGTTGAAACGAAGGAGTAGTAATTTAAATTTTCCATACCGTATTTTTAATATGCACTTACATTTTTAGACTTTTTACACATTTTTAAGAATTTCGCCAAGGCGATTTTTTGACAATGTCGCATCGCTGCGTGGAGAAAATCGTGTTTTAAATAGCCAACACTACACGTGTACGAGTAACCTCAATTTGATATTGAATTCGAGCCAATCAGACCAAACGGTTCTCAGGGGAAGTTTTTGAAACGTCAGTGTTTATAATTTTTTTAGCTGCAATATGAATTTAATTTCTCTCCCTTTATTGATGTGTTACGCCACAAAATGTAATAATTGACGCAAAATGTAATAGTAACCCAAAATGTAATAACTTTTGACGCAAAATGTAATAAACTCGGTAACCCAAAATGTAATAAATTTTGACGCAAAATGTAATAAACTAAAGTAACGCAAAATGTAATAAATTTGACGCAAAATGCGATAACTTCAGTTTTGTCCTAGCTCAATGGGGCAGTACACGTATGAACATCTATACTTGGAAACTAAAAACGCCACCTATCAATCAAGCTGTACACGTCAATGATCACATGACTAGATCGAAAATCTACTATTTCCGTTTTATTATACAAGTCAACTACCAAATTTGGCAACCACAGCCAAGACGGTATAAAGCCAAACATCGTCTATGAATCACATGGTGTGACTTCATCGATCACGTGACTAGATTGATGTTCTTTAACATCTTTGAAATTTATAAATTGACATACAGTAAAATTCCGAAAGTAAGCCCCGGGGTATATACTTTTCAAAGGACTATTTCGAGGGGCTTATATACGGAGGCTTATTATAGGAGGGAACTTTTCAAAATGGGTTAGGATTGACAACAAAAACAGCTTAAACACTCAGAAAACAAAACAGAAAACAGAAAACAGAAAACAGGTTAAAAAACTCAGAAAACAGGTTAAAATAACTAACCCTAACAGTTCATGGGCTTATATTCGGAGGGGCTTATTATAGGAAGCTTTTTTGCGTTTCGAATTTGGAAGGCTTATTTTCGGGATTTTTCGGTATGTGACCAGGTACCAAATTTGGAACTTTTCATTTATTTTATTAAATTATTGAACGACAATAACCTTCCTATGAGCAAATTCAGTCCGTACGTAATGCATGCGCTATCCAGACTGATCGAATGTTTTTTTTTTCATTTAATAGCTAACTCTGCCTTTCCCTGTTTAAAGCTTACATAGGCAATGAAGCTTTTGGTTCTAAACACAAACATCATATCTGTCAAACTCGTGAATAATGTACATTGACAGTTTCAAAACAGTATCCTGTGTTTTCTTAACAACAACTGAAACTTTCAGAACTTTACACCACACAACATTTTGTGGTGAAAAAAAAAGGAACGGAAATCGCATGTACATGTAGAAAAACTTATTTCTTCCAGTAAATTGACTTTATGAAAAACCAGCCAAGGCTGTTGCCCACTAAGATCAGCCAAGCATTTGACCAGTTATTTGAACTACTGATGATGTTTTTAAGTTCCAAGACTGTGCCAGGACCTGTTCTTTTCATGTAGATTATCTTTCTGACGCTGATACGGAGAACATGGCCTGTCATCCGGCTCTAGGATGTAAACTCTGGGCAAAGGAACCTTGTCCATAATACTTTTGAAGAACGTGGAAATTTCGATTTCGGACGTTAGTATATGCATGAAAGGAGACAACGTGAACTTTTATTGTGTTCGGTGTTATTTTTATTGCCGTTTTTAATCCTTTTGGAGCCATTTTGATGTAGCTTTCTATTCGTTACTTCGAAGGTTCCAGGTTTATCTTCATCGCTCGGCAAACGCTCGATATCCAGCGATCGTAGCGATCGTAGCGATCATATGGAAACCGGGCTTTACTCTCTTGAATTATGGTTTCCAAGTGATCGATGACGTGTACAACTTGATTGATAGGTGGCGTTTGTCAAACTGAAGTTATTACATTTTGCGTTACTTAAGTTTATTACATTTTGCGTCAAAAGTTATTACATTTTGCGTTACCGAGTTTATTACATTTTGCGTCTAAATTTATTACATTTTGGGTTACTATTACATTTTGCGTCAATTATTACATTTTGTGGCTAACAAACTGTGTTTCTTTTTTTTATAACGAAAAAGCAAATAATGTTTTCTGATTATTGTAAACAAAAATGTACTGTTGGATCTGCTCGATAAATACCCTTTACCTGTTCTTATAAATTCTAAAACCACAAGCAAAATTACTCGAAATGCTGTGTGCATATATATAGTTATAATACTGTATTGGAAAATTTTAAATCGCTTGTGCCGCCGCGATTTCACTCTCATATATCCTGTTTATAGATTGCAGGCTAAGCCTGTGAATGTGCTTGACAACGAAGCGCGATGTGTCGCACTATACTCAGTTTAGACCACAGCGTGCGTTTAATCAGGTCACGCTATAGTCAAAATTTTGGTGTAAAAATTAAGGTAAAGTAAGGAATCGGAAAACTGCGCGACTAAAGACTAAAACTACGTCACGCGATGTCAAGTACGAAAAATTAAACGGGTATTAATTTATTTTTCATGTTTTGGTTCATTCCGGCTTTTAGGATTTCACGCTCAAGATTCCGGATTCCGGATTCCGGATTCCGGGGAATAGTTTAACCCCTTTTCTTTACAAAACAATAGATTTTGCTCATTAGCATTAGATTCGGCCGTGATTTAGTTCGACGTTTGAACCGGGCCTTAGCGATCTTACGATCAAAAGCGATTTTCTCGTTACCAAATCACGCGTTTGCCAATTGCGTAAAAGAATTAGTTATAATTACACGTATTTATTATATTTTATTTTTAACCGATATTTATAACCCTCTATTATAAAGGGATTGTTTTTAATTCGACCGAATACATGCACGTATAAGGAAATAAAATTATGTGCAGTATTTCGCCTAAGTACTTCTTAACATATGGCCACGGAGTGGAAACAGTTCACGAAAAAAAAAAAAAAACATTGGTCATTGTTTTCGCTCTTCGTGTAACTGTTACTTCTTGATCAGTTTGCGAACAGACGCATTAAAATGTAAATTTTACTCCCGTGGTATAAAATTCTGTCAATTCTCACTGTAGTACACGAAACCTAAACAACATATAAATACTTCATTGTAATTTTAGTCTGCATCGTGTGTTTCTTTAATTTTCCAAATCTGCCAATTATATTTTATTTAAAAAAAAAAATTGTTTCGCTATTTGTATTTCATAATGTTTTTGTGATAATTAATATCTCTTCAATTTTCATATATTTTTTTCTTTGAGCGTTGTGGAAAAACGTTATTAGAGAATTTGAGACATTTTCCTCCACAAACTTTTTTTTGAAATTTATGCGCCTCTGCAATCATTTTTTTTCGAAAACACCTTCCTGTAAACATTTTTTTTTTTTTTTTTTTTTACAGAGCTGTCTTCTCTGGCCGGTGCTAAAAATATTTAAGCTAAAGATATTTTTCGAAAACAAAATAAAGGTCAATCAATAGTGCTACAGACAATTATTTTGGCCACATACGCTCCTAGTATATTTATAGTTTGTTGTTCCTTTATACATCACTTAACGTTTTAAGGAGGCTCGTACCCATTTCTCAAGTCCACACCCTTTCAATTTTAATGGGCCATATCTTTTGTTGTAGTGCGTAAAAAGACAAGCCACTTTGCATGCAAACACACAATACATTGAACTTTATGGGAGTATAAGATTTGTTTACATCGGTGCTTCCATGGCAACGGAATGGTGATCCTCTGAAATTCACAAGTTGCGGAGTTTCTCTAGATCAAGAGAAATTTTTGTTAAACCCGCTAGTGGACTAATTCATTAGACCATGGGCTTCAACTGGACAAAGTTTGAAAGAAATGTATGAGAGCGTTTTCGAAATTTTTAGGGATGAAGTTTTGGGGATTATAAATACAGTGAAAAACATACTATCGACATAATTGGCTAATATCTAAAGAAAATGATGCGCGATGGGGATGCAGTTTCATCTCATAGTAGTTTGATTCCATTTGAAATGATGTGTGAAAAAGTGAGGGGGTTGCTTTGGCCGATTGCGAGAAAGAAGGATTTGATTAGCGTGCGTTCAGCTGCTCTTGTTGCCATTTTTGTATGTAATTTGGTCTACGCCTACAAATGTGATGATAATTTGGAAACCGCGAGATAATTTTTTTTAAAAATTTGACAATCTCGAGATTGTTCATCAATTTATATGGCCTGCAAGTTTCAAGGACATTGAAGACATGCAAGGCAATAAAATAGGGCCTCCAATGAACCAATTTTTTCCCGCAGATTTTGTGTTTACAAGTGAGCGTCCTCATTATTCACGAGTATTGTTTTCGAGTTTCATATGCACGTGCAAAACTTTAGCAAAAAATTTAATTATTTGCATCGGGAAAAGAACGCTCGATTGCTTTCCGAAGAATTTTCCGAAATATGCTAATAGCTGGCTTGAGAATTGTAATAACATTACGCACTCGATGTTGCGCTGTTACGCTGTAATGCAGCCATACCGAGGGTCTCTTTAAAATTGCAGGACAAGAAGAACATATCCCAATTTGGAAATGTATAAACGTAATGCAGAAACAGTGCTTCTTTAATATGTCACAAGCAAGAACAGCGTGACAACTTTATATTTTAGCTGAGAATTCTGCTTTGCGCTATTTTATATCTAAATAAGGAACAGATGCTACGCCGATTGCAACAAATAACCAGAGTGAGATAATCATAAATGTGTTATCCTGCATCCGGCACTTGAAGAAACGTGACGTTTCCGACGTTGTCTTCATCAGTACTGTTGTCATTGCTATTCGTAACGCAAGCCAGTTATTAGCATGTTTCGGAAAATTCTTTGGAAAGCAATCGAGCGTTCTGTTCGATGCAAATAATTTTTTTTGTTAAGTTTTGCACGTGCATATGGAACTTGAAAACAATACCCGTGAATAATGAGGACGCTCACTTGTAAACACAAACTCTGCGGGAAAAAATTGGTACATTGGAGGCCCTATTTTATTGCCTTGCATGTCTTCAATGTCCTTGAAACTTGCAGACCATATTAATTGATGACCAATCTCGAGATTGTCAAATTTTTAAAAAAATTTATCTCGCGGTTTCCAAATTATCATCACATTTGTGGGCGTAGACCAATTTACATACAAAAATGGCAACAAGAGCAGCTGAACTCACGCTAATCAAATCCTTCTTTCTTGCAATCGGCCAAAGCAACCCCCTCACTTTTTCACACACCATTTCAAATGGAATCAAACTACTATGAGATGAAACTGCATCCCCATCGCGCATCATTTTCTTTAGATATTAGCCAATTATGTCGATAGTATGTTTTTCACTGTATTTATAATCCCCAAAACTTCATCCCTAAAAATTTCGAAAACGCTCTCATACATTTCTTTCAAACTTTGTCCAGTTGAAGCCCATGGTCTTATCAATAAGCCCACTAGCGGGTTTTATAAAAATTTCTCTTGATCTAGAGAAACTCCGCAACTTGTGAATTTCAGAGGATCACCATTCCGTTGCCATGGAAGCACCGATGTAAACAAATCCTATACTCCATAAAGTTCAATGTATTGTGTGTTTGCATGCCAAGTGGCTTGTCTTTTTACGCACTACAACAAAAGATATGGCCCATTGAAATTGAAAGGGCGAGGACTTGAGAAATGGGTACGAGCCTCCTTAATTCCTACGCAGCTACTGGCACAAATAAAGGGCAAACGACAGGAAATATGCAAGGGGAGTAAGAGGCTTTTTCGCGATCATTTTTTTTTAATTTTATTAAATAACTGAAGTATTTCATGAATGTCACAGAATGTGTCAGACACACATAGAGCTTTTTCTGCAATGTTTATTGTTTGTTCATCTAAGTGATTGGCTTCTGAAATATGTCAATAGCAGTGATGAGTATAGCTGAGTTTGAAGAATTTGTTTGATACAGTTTGACAAAAATATATTAAGTTTTATTAATAAGACGAAATGTAAAAAAATAGTGTCGAGATTTAATTGCCACAATAAATTCCCGTTTTTCAGAAAAGGATCAGCTATTTACTGATTTATTATTTGTTTTAATGTTATAAAATGACTACTTTAAGTAGGTAGGACTAACACCAAAACGTATGGTGGTTGGGCTTTTTCTGTGGCGCCCGAAGCTATGGGACGAGCTTCCTCTAGAGTTGAGGTGTTCTGATACTGTTCATAGTTTTGAAGGGACATTAAAAACTCACACAGCCGTGAGCTCGGTAAACACTTTAGTTGTTTTGTTGTGTCTAGCGGAGAATTAAAGTCGTTATTTTCCTGCATTTTTTCGCGGTTTGCTACTCTAGACAGGGATACTAATTAAGGTATACTCAGAAGCCGCTTTAGTGAAAAAAGACGAGCTTTCAGGGATAAAATCTTGCTTCGAGGAACTTCATGTATTACGTTTTTATCGATGCGGGGATGTTTGTTTTCTACGGATTTCAGAACCAGATGCGGAGATTTGAATTTCCAAGCAAGCGAGGGACTTAAAGGTAAAACAGATTACAGTTTTCGATGAGAATTTATGTGCACTTGATATCTGTGAGTGACTTTTTATTAGTGTTATTGTTAGTTTTGGAGAATTGATTTTAAAACGTGCTTAAATTCAGTTGTATCGATCTCTTGAAGTTCATCGAAGAAAGCTTGAACTCTATGAGTTATAATTAAATGGTACGCGTTTTGCTTTTAAACGTAAACTAATGGAGATTTGAATTAATATTTTCGAAAGAAGATTGTGTTGTCCATTTTTAAGTGTTTGTTCATTCATTAGATAGATTGAAAAGCGATTTTATGTAAACAAAACAAGACTTTGATTTTATAGTACAGTTCTATCTTCACTCGCATCGCGTTATGCAAATATGTTTGTGTATTTTTGCAATTTTTGATTTTCAAATCAGTTTCTCGGGCAATTTTTGACAAACATAAACTGTATTTTATTCGGAAACTAGTGGTACTAGTTATTCTAGACAGAGAAAAGTTGTTTTTGTGAACTTTTGTACGGTCTTTAAAAATGTACTGTGCAGACGGTCGCGTAATACTGTTTTTGAGAATTGCTAAAATTGAAAATAGCCCGTTCGTCAATCTTAATTCTTGTGCTTCCAACCTTTCACCTTAGTTAAGTTTCACCTTAGTTAAGTTTAACCTTAGTTAAGCTTGTTCAAAGTGCGACGCTGTTAGGCTTGGGCTATGTATATTTATTATTATTTTAAGGTAGATACGAATCGAAATGTGTGTCTCGGTTAAAAAATCCTTTTATAAAGATCGATTTTAATGTTGCATTAAAGACTGCTGTTCATATTTGTTTACGACAAATAAGTCGGCATTGTTATCGCTAGATTCACGTTGTTCTTGTCACGAAACGCATTTTTAACAAAGCATTACGTCACTAAGTTTACAGCTGAGCGATGGAACGAGCAAGCGAGCGAGTGAGTGAGTGAATTAATTAGCCACCGTTGCCGATAACCCGTTTATTACGCTTGCGCGTATTCACGGGTTTAAAATCACTAAATTACAAAAAATGGTATTGTAATTCTCATCCTTTTCATTCCCATCCATCGTGTCCATCCATTCTGCCCGATGGCCTTATATTTACGAATTCATTTCAAATACATTTTTGTCACTTAGGGACAGACCATTAGAAAAGTTACGCGGGGTGGGGGGGGGGGGGGGGGGGGGACCAAAATACCAAAAAAAAAAAAAAAAAATTAGAAGCACTGTCTTTTCCTGCTCGTCTTTACTCAATAATGTCTTGATAACCACCTTGCCCTCTCCGTTGGCGCTCGCGACAAATACCAAACCAAAGGATCTACGGCCGATTGCTTCCTCCTTGCCTTGCAACTGGATCCAGTCGAATATTGGCAAACCACATTCTTTGAAAAGAGATTTGTCGGAATTAACCCTTACATTTAGGGAGGGCAAATTTAACACCATGAACTACACCAGCGAGTGCATAAAAGAGAAGGCCCTTCACGCTCTTTTCAGTCTAAGAAAACATACAAATTTCAGTAAATTGTCCCCATTCCTAGCAAGTAAAATCTTTGACACGATGATCTCCCCAATTTTCACATATAATAGCGAAGTCTGGGGTGTGTACGCAAAACCGGATTTTAAGTCTTGGGACAGTTCGCAGATTGAAAAAAATCCATTTACAATTCGGCAAACTTTATCTAGAAGTAAGCAAGAAGGCATCAAATGTGGCATGTAGAGCTGAACTTGGTAGGTTTCCTCTTATTATAGCTATTAATAAGAAAATAATTAACTACACCTTATACCTTGAAAGTAAGGACAATATCTCTATTGTTAAACAGATCTTTTTAATGTCTGCAGATCTTCACTCTTCTGGCAAAAATAGTTTCTACTCTAATCTTATCAGGATATCCGAATTCTATAATTTGTCCGATTTTGATCGTATTCTCTTAACTGAAACTAAAATCAAACATTATGTAAACTCATTGCAACAAAAATATATCCTATATTGGCGACATACCATTCAACACTCTAAGAAACTCGAATTCTATAATATCTTTAAGAGCGAATACGCGCCTTCTCATTACTTAGACCTTACAAAGAAATCAAAAGACAGAAAACAATTAGTAAATTTCGTATAATTAATCATAAGTTAATGATTGAAATTGGTAGATATAAACAAATCTCGAGAGATGATAGATTGTGCCCTACTCAGTTGTGGAACTAATGAAATTGAAGATGAAATTTACTTCCTTTTTCACTGTTCTAAATACTCAATTCTTAGGGACGAATTTTTCAGGAAAATAGGGTATCACCTACCAAATATAAAACAGTTATCTCCTTCAGAAGTTACGAATGAATTAATGAACTCTCGTAATTATTTTGTAAATATTCAATTAGTAAAATTCATTATTTCATGCTTTGATCTCCGCAATAATCAAATTATCAACCCAGACTAATGTGTCTCAATTGAACTTTCCCTTTCTTAATTATATAATTGTTATTTCATTTTATGTTGTAATGCTTTTGCAATACTGTAAGCATTTATAGTCATGCAAATAAAGCTACTTGTTGTTGTTGTTGTTGCCATTAAATTTAGAGGGCTGAATGGCGATGATTTTAGGCGATTCTGCCAAGTATGATCCTAACCGTGTATGTGTTTAGTGTAGAATTCAAAAAAGTTTGAAAAAGGGGAACGTGCAAAATATAACTGAAACGATGCAGGGATTGCTAATTTAAAGTGTCTGCCAAGAATTATATTTCTTTGGAATTATAGTACAACTGTGGTACTGTTTACCAGTCTGTACAAGGTGGTTCGTACACACAGTGATGTGCATTTGCAACACCAGAAATGCACAGGACTTCCCTTTGCCTGCCGTCAAAACCAAACAAACAACGGTATCTTACCACGCCAATAAGAACACTTTCAAATCTAACGTTTTCAACATCTCAGCCCTGTAAATCGTTCGGCCATCGTACTTAATTTATATTTATAATTGGTTAATTATTTAATTATGTTTTAGGATCCCTTAGAAAACCTTGTATATAAGTAGGGCATCCCATTGAAGTTTAACATTAGTTAATATAGACAAACCCATAGCCCCAGTGAAAGGTGAGTCGACACAAGCCTAATGGCTCACCATGAAGCGACTGAGAGTCTTACCACTCCCCCCTGGATGGGATGCTTGTCCATCGCAAGGTTACCTCCAGCTTCATTATGTGTTATATTCATTTACAAATCTGGGTGTCTAAGGAAACAACACGACCGCAGCTGGTCAGGCTCGAACCACTGACCCTCAGGTTTAAAGTCCGACGCGCTAACCACTATACCACCACACCACCTAGAGTAACATTAAATTATCTGATCTGATTTATACAACTACCGTAAGCCCTTGAGCTTAACTTGTGACTTTAATTTATCAATGCTTTTCTCAGTAGAACAGGTACGTTTTAATATAACTTAGCCACGGCTTCAACGCAGAAAATCTCCTTATGATCTTCATTGTAAAATTTAGCTTCTGCTCTCACTGTCATCTGGATATGTCAAGAAAACACAAAAAGATAAATGATTAGTGATGAAATAACTGAGCAGGACAAAAGTTCTCTGAACGGAGGTTACGGTTGGTGTCAGGGTTAGAGTCAACTAACAACGACAAGTGTGATTATTTTTTGTTTTATGGCGACTAATTTTTTTTCATAAAATTAAACGCTAAAAGATATCTAGAAAACCCTTTAAAATTCTAAAAACCGACGACGTTTGGACGCTTCTTCACGTCATTATCAAGTCAAAAAAGGTAAAATTGAAAAAAAGAATATGTAAGAAATGAAACAAACGGAAATATTTGGTGCTCCTATGGGTATAATTCCAAAGGTGAAAATAATAAAACTATTTACTTAAAAAGTGAAAAAGTGAAAAGTGTCAAGTAAACAGGCGAGCGTATTATGCGTTCTTATTAAATTCGCAAGGGCACAGATACATGTCAGAGAATTTCATGATATTTTACATAAAGGCTTACTTGTCAGGCGATCTTTGCAGTGGTAAAATATAATAAGCAAGACTACAATAAAAACGCTTGATGTTTGCTGTAGAAAGTGCTAGTTCTATATATATTTACCTGTAAGCCGGGCGGAAAATTCCTCATTATATAAGAGTACTTCCAAACAAACTTATCTGTGAAAAGAAAAGCAAAGAACAAATCAAAGGCTCCCGTGAGCCAACTCGTGTATATGAAACGTTCGGATCCTCCTCTCGCCTAGGCGTTTTATACCATCGACCCCCCTCCCCCTGCGTCCAAATGCCCATCTCCTTTGCCTTCCACGCCGTTCCCATGGGCAAGGCAGGTCCTAGGTACTTGGTGTATCCCTGATCATAATGTATGGTACTTCATGTATCCCTTATTGTAATGTATTTAAATATATTGCAGTGTTATTTAGGATCGGATTACAGTATCTCGGATTGAAGCACTGATTTTAGTATTTAGGGTTAAGCACTGATTCCAGTGTTTCTAGTGTATCGAAAGGGTTAGTTCTTATATATGGTCTGGACTAGCAGCATGTTATCTTATATCCCTTAAAAATTGCAATTTCCGGCAGCTAGTCCTCGGTGGTGTAGTGGATAGTGTGCATGGAGTAGATCATACGGCCCGGGTTCGATTCCTCATTGTGCTGTTTTTATCTTCTTTTTCTACTGAAATAAAAACTAAGTGTTTAAGGAGGCTCGTACCCATTTCTCAAGTCCATACCCTTTCGATTTAAATGGGCCATATCTTTTGTTGTAGTGCATAAAAAGACAAGCCACTTTGCATGCAAACACACAATACATTGAACTTTATGGGAGTATAGGATTTATTTAAATCCTATACTCCCATAAAGTTCAATGTATTGTGTGTTTGCATGCAAAGTGGCTTGTCTTTTTACGCACTACAACAAAAGATATGGCCCATTAAAATTGAAAGGGTGTGGACTTGAGAAATGGGTACGAGCCTCCTTAAATACAAAATAATAAGGGATACACCAAGTACATACCAGGCAGGTAACCACTATATATCGTGGGCTCAAATTTTTACAGCCGAATGACTGTGTGAAAATTTTACACATTTTTCCCGTTTTTCCCGTTTTCCCGTTTTCCCCTTCGCGTATTCACGAGTTAGAAATGACACAAACAAAACTGTAATCAACTTTAGAAACGGGACGAACGTGCAAAGGAAAAACAATCAAACTTGCAAGAGAATGGCAATCAATCAGGGAACTTTTCCATTAGACAAGAAGTACTGCAGGCTCGAAATGACTCACAGGAATACGACTTCCCTCGATATTGATCGCCTTCCTCGCGGCACGACTTATTGGCAGCTCAGATTAAACATTAAGTATAACCAGTTTAGAAATCTTTATAGATATTCAATTTCATTTTTACGCATTTTTCATAAGTTTGGCTAAATAATAATATAACAAATACAGAGGGCACAACATTTATAGAGTCTCTATAGAGCAATGATCGCCTACCCATTTCCCGCACCAGTCGAATAATCACCACCCTCGATCAGAATGACGCGATAAAAAATAATAGTCGCTATTATTGGAGGAAATACTATAGTACCATTTTATAACACCCCGGTTGGAAACGTTCTTTCCTGAAGTTTCCGGTCAACCTCGTTCATTTCCGGTTTTTGTCCGATAAGTAAAAGTTTCAACTGGCTTATCGTCAGGTCTCGATTGTTTCAAAAAGTCAGAAGTGAAAGAGTAAAAGCATTGCGGCACTCGCAAATAATTGTTTTTATACACTCACCATCCGCTGATAAGCTGCATATGTCATGAATCTGTTGGTGGCACATGTCATCTCCTCCCGTTAACAATATTTCGCCTTCTGGTTCAGACGTTATTTTCCATTGTGATGTCACGGCAAAAATATCTTCAGCTGTTAAAAAGAAGAGTGACAACTCAGAGATCTAGAAGTGGGAAAATGTTTTAGCGGCCGCACTAAAATTCTACCAAATGATGCATCTGGTGGCAAAGGCGTTTTCCAATTAGGTTCTTCTAGCTGTCTGTCATGCTTAGAAGTGATAAACACGGCAACGTACATCATTGGTACATTAGCTTACCAGGGGTAAATGCAACGGTAAGGTTGAAAGGTGTTCCAGATGGTATGATAGGCCAGGGATAAATTTTGATTTCTGTGTTCTTTGGATTAGAAGGACCTGTGAAGAGATTAACGAAATTACGATGAGTAAAACGTGCAAACAGGGATCTTTTTTGGAATGCTACTCGTTTACTGTTCTTATTAATTCTTAAAAAGCCATGCGAGAGGTTTTAAGCATAAAGTAGAAGGATTTTCCTTAAAAGGTAGGGTTGACGAAAAGAAATCTTTGCCCATCCATGTTCGTCACTTTCCCAGGCCTGCTCTTCCAAGTTTAACTAGAGCAACAGCCTTGCTTAACTTTACTTAAGGTTAAAGGAGAGTAAATGTAAATGTAAATGTGAGTACAAGAGAAAAGAAAACTCTGTTTTTTTCTGTAATTAAATACGAATTTGGAAGATGACTAAGGCCTTTCTCCGATCTGACTTGACCTCGAGCTCAACAAGTTCAAGGCAACTAACTTGACAACTAATCATCACAACTGTTTAAAGGGACAGTCCCGCCGAAAGCAAGCTCCTGGCCATAATCATGAAAATACGATATGTTAGCCGGGACACTGTTCATCTAACATGACAAAACAAGCCATCGGTCGATCGATCGATCGATCGATCAATCAATCAATCAATCAATCACTCAATCAATCATACACAGGTCTACACAGTCGATCGATCAAGTAAAATCTAAATTTTAACCAATGACGGGGGCGATGAAAATTAATTGTTGCCTTTTTAGCGGAGCTCTCGCGGGCCGAAGGCCCGCTGCGGAGCCCCATACTCAAAGAACCTAGCTACGCCCGTCATTTTTCATGGTCATGGCTAGCCGAATGTTTCGCGGGCGGCGTCTGTTACATGTGTGTCCGAGCGAGCGTCCGTACACAACATCCGGGATCTTAGCAATTTTGAAACCAAAGTGAGGCTTTGTTTTTCGTGCGGCTACAAATGTCAGGTCAGCTCGGTAAACAAAGGTTAACACTTTGATGTTTTGCTGTGTTTAGCGGATTTACAGTCGTTATTTCCCTGCATTTCTTCGCGGTTTGTACTCAAGTCAGGGATGCTAATTAAGGGATACTCAGAAGCCGCTGTAGTAGAAAAAAGAAGAGCTTTCAGGGATAAAATCTTGCTTCGATTAACTTCATACGTTTTTATCAATGCGGGGCAATATTTCAGAACCGAAGAAGCGGAGTTTTAACGAATTTCCAAGCACTGGAGTGACTAAAAGGTAAAACAAATCACATTTTTCGATGGGAATTTATGTTGATATCAATTTTTGATTGACTTTTCTTTTGTGGTCTCGTTCGTTTTGGAGACTGTTTATACTCAGTCGTGTTTGTTGTTAACTTGAATTTCATCGAGGACAGCTCTCGCCTTGATGTTTTTAAACATAAACTGATAGATATTTGAATAAAAGTTTTCAAAAGAAGATTTTAGTAGTCTATTTTTATGTGTTTGTTCATTCATTACATAGGTTGAAAAGCGATTTTATGTAAACAAAACAAGACTTGGATTTTATAGTTCTAAACTTCACTCGCGTCGATCGCTTTATGCAAATATGTTTGTGTATTTTTTGTAATTGTGATTTCCAAATCAGTTTCTCGGGCAATTTTTGATATGCAACAGGTGTAATTTATTCGACAATAAGTCATACTAGTTATTCTAGACCGAGAAAAAGTTATTTTTGTTTACTTTTGTACGGTCCGGCTAAATGTACTGTGCAGACGGTCGCATAATACAAGCTGTTTTTTTAGAATTGCTAAAATTGAAAAATAGCCCGGCTACTGCTTATCATTGCCTTTCTGTTCAGAGAGCTTCCCTGTTAGGCTCAGCCTATCTATATGTATTACAAGCAGCCATAGTATCTTACCGCACAAATTGAAGCTTTTGAATTCCAAACCCGAGGGCGAACCTTTAACAGTCATGATGGCACAGTACAGTAGGATGAGCAGGAGAGTCAGCAGATGAAGATTACTTCCAGCCATTATCTAATTTAATACCTGACTCCGAATGCGAGACCTGACAATAGAAATGAGGTAAGAAGCTGAAAACACCCATGATATCATAGGTCCATTTACTCTCTGCCAATTAAACTACAGTAGACTCCCGCTATCTCGAACTCTCAAGGGGAAAGAAAAATTGTTTGAGATAGCGGGGGTTCGAGATATCGAGGGTGTTATCAAATTTCGTAATTTTCAACATAACTGAATTACAATACGTAGTACAGTATGCAAATAATTGACCTGTTGGTGCGCCTGCAGCAAATATCTCTTTATTTAATATTTAGCAATCAATACTGTTTACATTTTTTTTGTCATTAAGCGCGGAACAAAACTTGCTTTAAGAAAAAGAATAAAACATTTGCCTTCCATACAAAGATCAGTAAAACGGTAGCCATAATACCCAACAACGAGTGTTTTCAGGAAATAAACGCAAACGAAAGATTCTGAAGATTCTAAAAACGAATCAATGTTCTGCAATGAAATACAATGTAATGACTGTAGTGTTAAGTGGAATTGTGTTCTGTATGCCAGTTTTGGATACCATCAGATACTCCTGTCAGCGAACATAATCAATTGTGTCCTGTTGTCATTTACTTAACGTCACAATTAATTACTATCGTTTGAGATAAGGGGTGTTAATTTAGACTACGGGAAGTCGCACTTTGTTCGAGATAGCGAGGGATTCGAGAAAACTGAGTTCGAGATAGGCAGTAGTAAATGACTGAAAAACAGCAAGCACAACCAAGGGGAACGGGTTTTAGTTCGAGATAGCGAGGGATTCGAGACAGCCGGTGTTCGAGATAGCGAGAGTCTACTGTATTATTGAGTGATGGATTTTTGGATTTTTTTAACTTTTAAAGGATTGATTGATAGATGGAGGGATGAATTGATTGAGATGGACCCAAGGGTGGGTGCTTTATTCCTTATCGCCGGCCTATAA
Organism: Cladopsammia gracilis; assembly: GCA_022457155.1. Taxonomy (NCBI): domain Eukaryota; kingdom Metazoa; phylum Cnidaria; class Anthozoa; order Scleractinia; family Dendrophylliidae; genus Cladopsammia; species Cladopsammia gracilis. The sequence goes on along the minus strand of JAJGOT010000150.1, from coordinate 1,257,268 downwards.
TATTTAGAACATATCTCTTAGCCTTAAAGTACTTAAACTCGGCAAACTTATATGTTGTTTTTTAGCACTGGGTTATCCCTTATGAAATGTTTTTTTTTTCGGAGGGGGGGGGGGGGGGGGACGTTATCTTAACTACAAGGCCGTTGCTACAAAAATCTTCAATTCTGCGTTATTTTGGTGTCGTGACTTCAGCTGGCATCAGAATTCGGTATCCCTTTTAATTGTTCGATTTTCTTTCATATTTGGTCTCACGTGATCAGAAAAAAATAGCTTACAACTCTGACGGATTCATCTGTTTTTTATTTCCTCAAAACGTCCTCGTCGGCTATAGGACGTCAAGATTAATAACTTGTTTTATTATTCAACCGCACTCAGTAGAGTACAAATAACACCCAAAACGAGTACAAATATCTCACGGTATTTGTACTCCAGAAGACCGGTATGACTGGTTTTTCACAAACGTAACTTCGAGCATTAGTCTTACGTAAGCGGTGAAAAAATGGCTGAAATTGTTCCCAAACTAGAACGGTCAAAACTGAGAAAAACTAAGAAAAACTGACGGGTTCTATTGACGTTTTTACTTAAACAAACCCAAACAGTTATACATTTAATCACACAAAGTCTTTCTTCGCAGTACAAAAAGTACTCGCGACCAAACAACTACACGACTGACAATAGAGCGTTTTCACTGACGTCATATCAAAATTCAGAAGCAGTTTTCGATTCTAAAATGTTTATGGAATTGTAAAGAGTTTAAAACTACACATCTGGGCCAAATTTCGAAGCGCAAGAGCATTTCATTCAAGAGTTATAGGCGAATGAGTATAGACATATTTAGTAAGAAATGTATGGAGCGGCCATCTTGGTGTTCCACTTAGGAACACCAACATGGCGGCCAAAAATTTAAAGACTTTAAAGTCTTAATAACACCAAAAATCTCATCACAAAATATTGTATTCACTATTAGAGGCATGAAATCGGCTTATAAGCATTTATAATTCATTAATAACTTTCAACTAGTTCAATTTTGTTTATTTTCACGGCTTATCTGAAATAGCGTGACGAATTGCGTGACACATTTACAACCTTTATAAATCGAAAAACGAAACATCGTTAAAACCTGAAACTTTTTGTGAATGATTTTAACACTGGTATCCACATACCATGTTAGAAACAGCTTTGTAGGATGTATACTTTAGATTTTTAATTTTTTATGACGTCATGTGAAAACAACTTTAACATGCAAGGCTGATCAGACAGCAAATTCGTTCGATTTCTTTTAATAAGATTTGCCCGATATTTCGGTTAGACAAAACTAACCTTCATCAGGGGCTAGGAAAGCTAAGTGAAGATGGGAAACAAACGGTTACAATATTTAAAATGGGCTAAGACAAAATGCTGACACACGATAGGCTAATAAACAAGACATCGAACGAATTTGCTGCTTGATCAGCCTTGCATGTTAAAGTTTTTTTATTTAGTTCATTGCTGATCCTGATCTGTACAAAGATCCAGCTTTATTTTGCTACTGTTTGTTCAAGTGGTCCTTGCATTTAAACAGAAGTTCATGTGAAAACACTCTATTCGTCATAATTTTTTGGAATAAAGCGCGCGCGCTGACAAACAAGTTCAAATAGTGCGCGCACGACAAAATTGAAAAAAGTAAAAAAGATTAAAATGGCGTTCATGACTAAGTTGAATAATAAATCTCTTATTGGACGGTTTTATAGTGTGTAGTATCATGGGATATTTTTACTCGTCTCTTGTATTTTGACCCGCCCTACGGGCTCGCCAAAATACAGCGATACTCGTAAAAATATCCCACGATACTACACACTAAACAACAAATCGTCCATCCATCCAATAAGATATATTTAATTTAGATTAATAGGACGTCAAGATTAATAACTTGTTTTAATTTAGAATTTATAAGGGTTTTAAAGAGACACTGTCCCGCCAAAAAAAAAAAATTGCTAACCTTATTTCTATGTTATATCGCTAATTATAACATTGCTAACAGAGCCGCGCAATCAAATTCAGTATACTAAAGCGTGCTCCAAATCCCGATTATGCGGCCCGATAGTGCACGCTGATAGAGTGAGCAAATCGCTTCGCCAGAAATTTTTTTTTTCGCGCGAGCGGCCATTGTTAGCGCGGGGAAAAATATCCACCGGCTATGTTATAAAGAAGACTCAAGAAGCTAGAGTTGCCCTCGGCGAACTCTTACGCTTCTTTCGTGCTCTCCAAACTTCCCAAGTGCTCCATAACTCGATAGTGCACGCTAAAGCATGAACCAATTGTTAAATACGACAATAAAAAAACTTAATCGGATAAAAATATTGTAGATAGCAAAACAGAAGCAGTAGTTTGGAGATAAAGTGCAGGATTGCAAGGATGGAAGTGGATTACATTTCATCAAATTTGATTTCATGACAGGCGGTCAATAAATCAAAAGTGCCAGGCATTGAATTGAATTTTGAATTTTTTAGTCGTTATTTTGTCTCTTTAGTCAATATTTCTTTGCTTTCATTACCTTTGGTGATTTTTTCTTCCTATTTCAAGATATTAAGTAAACTTAAAGCAAGCCGCCCCTGGCCATATCATGAAAACACGATATATCAGCCGAGACATTGTCCCTTTATGAGGCAATAGATACACGTTAGTGCAAATGGATATGTTTAGGGCTCAAACGAGAAGCTTGAAAGAAATTTCATGCTGTTAGCAGTGGGATAAGGTAGACAATTACTGATTTTTGTTATTTGCAGGCAAAATAAAGATTGGCAGAGGTTTTAGGAGGAAATTAATCGATTTGTTCAGTAGGGTCAACTGTGCATGTTCGGTTCCAACAATTCAGCCTTTGGTCTCCTCGTGATCTCAGGCTTGTTGCGTTGTCGTTTTTACAAGGTGGGAAAAACGTACAAGAGATAGCTAAAAGGGCACTTTGATTACATGTTCGCTATTGTTGTTGTTTCGCCCACGACTGCTTCACGGTGTTTCGTGCCTGCCTTGTTTTCTGCTAGGTTCGAACTCCACTCAGACAAAGGACTAGTATTACATTTCATTGTACATGTTTATGATACGCTTTTGATCTTGTAATAGTCATAAATTATGCAGGGTTCACCTTTGATAAAACCAAATTTTCCCCTTTAATTTCACTCCCACACTGACGCAGCATCAAAGTTTCTTTACAAACTAACCCCTTTATTCATAAGTTAATGTATGTTTGCTTGTTTATATTTGCTGGAGTGTGATTTAAGTCAGATTTATAGACTGTCGAAGCACGAATTTTCATCAGTTATTTCCGTGCTATTGCAGATCGAACGGCGCACTTTTTGCTCACATGAGTGAGCCGAGCCGAGGCGAACTTTTTGGTTGTAGTGAGGTGCTCTTTGTCATCAGCTGATGAAGCCCATTTTTTATTTTAAGATTTTATCAGTGAACATAACCCTTTATCTGCATTGTCCTTAAATACAGTGCTACCTTAGAAACAAAAATGTTTAAATCCGCCATTTAAGTTCACCCGGCTTAATGCATGTTAGTAATTTAAGTCAATTGAATAATATTTTCTGGATTGTTGACTCTACTCAAGGTTCGGATCAAGGTGGGATTTTTGCTGCTCGAACACTGCATTACCACCAAGCCTCTCATAGTTTTACAGCTTGAAAAGAGCGAGCACACTATGAGAGAATCTTTAAAAGCGAGACCTCCGTGTCCACAGAAGAACTGTCCATTATCTAAATTTAACCGCATGCATGAAACTGCCTAACTGGTCATGTCTTTCTAAAACGTTTCTGTTTTGTGCTGTGGTAGAGTAGTAGACGAACGTCGTTTCGAAGCAAGGAAAACAAAAGCTAAATAATTTTTACCCTTATTTTACCACTAATGATTCCTTGTGTAGCACTCTTGGAATTTATACAAATGAAAGCTTTTTGGTTTTTGCGTTGTACGGTTTTCACCTTTTTTTATTCATTATTTCAAAGGAGTAGGACTTACCTTTCCTAGCAGTAAATACGTTGCTTGTCTTGGTTTGTAATAAACTCAATAAGTCAACAAGCTCAGTGAGATTAAATACGCATGATAAGTGATTTGAGTTTCGAACTGGAAAATACTTAACGGCTCGTAAGTACTACTGTATGTATGAAACGAATACTCGCCAAAACTTTTAATTACATTGTTCAGTTATTCTGTTTAGGGAACTATTTCCTCACTGAGAAAATCATTTTGATTCATGATTATTTTTTTATGTCGTGGTTGGCCATTTCGCTTCACTACTTTTGTTCATTTCTGTTCAACTTCTTGATTTTTAAAAGAACATAAACGACATCATGGAAAGTGTGGTCTCTAGAAGCCTTGTATAGGCCTTTGATCCAAACATTTATGACGTATAGCATATGCTAAAAAAAGATAACTATGAAACATTTAGCCACGGTCCCTCGTAAAATCATCACATGCCAAACTTCACTACTTTTGTTCATTTCTGTTCAACTTTTTGATTTTTAAAAGAACATAAACGACATCATGGAAAATGCTTTAACTAGTACATGTTCATTTCTACCAATTTAGCCGCGTAGTTAATTTCGCACTACGATTTTCCACGTCATCAACGGATCACATCACATGTTTTTATTTCCATGATTTCTGAGTGAGGACTGACCACGATTTCAATTGTAACAATAACAAGGAGCCCGATGGGCTTCGAAACTGGCTCGTTTGGTCCCGGTTTCCACCCGGTTTTCATTTTAGAGATTTATATTTATTTAGCAATCCACAATATACAATCTAGTATCTATCAATATGCACAGTCCAGTCCACATTTACATTTACATTCCACAGCCCGCTTCAAGCACTCCTTAGGGACGGACTATTTTATTGTTAAGAGGGGGGGGGGGGGGTTGGGGGTTGGGCAATTACTAAAGAAAGAAAGAAAGAAAGAAAGAGAGAAAGAAAGAAAGAAAGAAAGAAAGAAAAAGAAAGAAAGAAAGAAAAAAGAAGAAGAAAGGAAAGAAAGAAAATTAGATGCAGGAATTAATAGTTTTTAGTTTTCGACAAGAATTCACAATTCTTCAGAATTATAGTAAAACTTTGTTACTGTTTATTTCACTGTACAATGTGGTTCTTATTTTATGTGCTTTATCACTGCATTCTTGAAGTAAAATTTTGTTTTACGTATTTCAAAATTATACTAGAATTTATCTTTATTTCCTGTTTCTGGAGTAAAAGAGTAACAGTTAACTTGTCTACGTTATACAACTAACTGCTTTTAATTTATTCGATGCTTTTCTTAGTAGAACAAATGGATAATAAAGGGCTTCCTAGTTTCTATACAACTGACTGTGGTGCTGCGTCGGTGGGGGAGGGGTGGGGAAGTGAAATATGTAAATTTGGTTTTATCAACTGAGTTGATAAGGTAAGTTGTCCTCCTTTCAAAATATTTAAAAGGTGACGTTTCGAGTTGTTTAAATATTTTTATGGTGACCAATTTACTCTGAAATCAACTCAATTTTAATGTCGCAGTAGAACACGCACATTTTAGTAAATCTTAGCTACAGCTTCAACGCATAAAAACTCCATATCCTCTTGATTGTACAATTTGGCTTCTGCTCTCACCGTCATCTGATATGTCAAGAAAAAATGATAAATGATCAACCCTCTAACTCCCAAGAGTGCCAAAGAAAAACAAATGGTAGCATGCGAAAGTACCGACGAAGAGGTTTCATTTGAATGGTACGTCACATCATAAGATTTCACCCGCAGACTCAAAAGTTAGAACCACTTTACATGTCTCCATAATTGACTTTGGGAGTGAAAGGGTTATGAAATAACTGGTCATAAAGAAAGTTAATTAAATGAAGGTTTGGGTAATGGTTATAGTCAACTAACAACGACATCTATCTGTTGGTGAAAGTATGATTATTTTTTGCTTTAAGGCGACTAATTTTTTTTCATAAAATTAAACGCTAAAAGATATTTAGAAAACCCTTTAAAACTCTAAAAACCGACGACGTTCGGACGCCTCTTCACGTCATTATCAAGTCAAAAAAGGTAAAATTGAAACAAGAATTCGAATATATAGCAAATGAAACAAACAGAAATTTTTGTTGCTCCTGTGGGTATAATTCCAAAGGTAAAAATAACAAAACTACTTACTTAAAGAAGTAAAAAAGTTAAACGTTTCAAATAAACAGGCGAGCGTATTATGCGTTCTTATTTTTACAAATGTTACTTCTACCTAATTAAATTCGCAAGGGTACAGATACATGTCAGAGAATTTCACGATATTTTACATAAAGGCTTACTTGTCAGGCGATCTTTGCAGTGGTAAAATATATTAAGCAATACTACAATAAAAACGCTTGATGTTTGCTGTAGACAGTGCTAGTTCTATATATATTTACCTTGAAGCCGGACAGAAAATTCCTCATTGTATAAGAGTACTTCCAAACAAACTTATCTGTGAAATGAAAAACAGAGAACAAATCAAAGGCTCCCGTGAGGCAATTCGTGTATATGAAACGTTCGGATCCTCCTCTCTCCTAGGCGTTTTACACCATCGACCCCACACCCCCTGTGTCCACCTTCCACGCCGTCCCCATGGGTAAGGCTGGTAACCACTACATATCGCGGGTTCGCTTATTGACGAGTTAAAAATGACACAAACAAAACTGTAATCAACTTTAAAAACGGAACAAACTTGCAAAGAAAAAACAATCAAACTCGCAAGAGAATGGCAATTAATCCAGGAACTTTTCCATTAGACCCTCAAAAAGTACTGCAGGCTCGAAATGACTCCGTCGATTGATTGCCTTCCTCGCGGCACGACATATTGGCAGCTCAGATTAATGTATTAAGTAAATAATAACCAGTTTAGAAAACTTTATAGATATTCAATTTCATTTTTACGCATTTTTTATAATTTGACTAAATAGTAATATAACAAATAGAGAGGGCACAACTTCTATAGAGTCTCTATAGAGCAATGATCGCCTACCCCTTTTCCGCCCCAGTCGAATAATCACCACCCTCAGAATGAAGCGATAAAAAATAATATCGCTATTATTGGAGGAAATACTGTACTACCATTTTATAAGGCCCCGGTTTGGAAACGTTCATTCCTAAAATTTCCGGTCAACCTCGTTCCAGCGCTTGGAGCGAGGTTGGTTTCCGGTTTTTGTCCGGTAAAACTTTCAACTGGTTTATCCTGGTCTCGATTGTTTCAAAGAGTCAGAAGTGAAAGAGTAAGAGCATTGCGCACTCGCAAATAATTGTTTTTATACACTCACCACCCGCTGATAAGCTGCATATGTCATGAATCTGCTGGTGGCACATGTCATCTCTTCCCATTCCCAACATTTCGCCATCTGGTTCAGACGTTATTTTCCATTGTGATGTCACGGCAAAAATATCTTCAGCTTTTAAAGGGAAGAATGACAACTCAGAGAAGTGGGAAAATGTTTTAGCTGCCGCACTAAATATTCTACCAAATGATGCATTTGGTGGCAAAGGCGTTTTCTAAATACAGGTTACAGCTATCTGTAATGCTCAGAAGTGATACACACGGCAACATCATTGATACAACAATGTACATTAGCTTACCGGGGGTAAATGCAACGGTAAGATTGACAGATGTTCCAGATGGTATTATAGGCCAGGGATAAATTTTGATTTCTGTGTTCTTTGGATTAGAAGGACCTGTGAAGAGATTAACGAAATTACGATGAGTAAAACGTGCAAACAGGGCTCTTTTTTGGAATGCTCCTCGTTTACTGTTCTTGTTACCTCTCAAAAAGTCATGCGAGAGGTTTTAAGCACAAAGCAGAAATATTTTCCTCGAAAGGTATGGTTGACGAAAACAAATCTTTGCCCATCCATCGGCATGTTCGTCACTTGGGTCTGCTCTTCCACGTTTAAAGTGCCCCTATGATCCAATTTTTGATTTTGATTATTGTACATTATAGACTTTCTTACTCATCTTGCCAAGTTCCAATCCATTAGGGACGGACCATTAGAAAATTGATGGAGGGGGTTGGGAAAAAAACAAAAAAAAATTCGTGCAAGGGAAAATGCCAGGAAAAAAATTCGTGCAAAGTTCAAGGCAAAGAAAAAAAATTCATGCAGAAGTCCTATTGTGGTTGTTATTTAATATATAAAAGCTGCCAATGTGCCTATTGAAAGTAGCGCTCTTGGCGTTTCAAAAATTCAAAATATTCTTGGGGCCTTCCTATACTATTATTTATAAATAAAGACATTTGACAGTGTTCATTGAAGTGTTTACCTCACACTGCATGAAATGACAACTATAAGGTGATATAATGAATTCATATTTTCAATTCAATAGCCGGAAAGCGCAAATTTCAGAACCAGTAGATTCAAAAAAAAGTTTTATTCTACATAATTGCTACAAATGATAGATTTTTTAGCTGTATTATAGTCCATCCATAGTATTTTAGGTATTCTTATAATCACGTAGTATAAACATTTTTAATTATTTTTTTAAAATATTTTGTGAAAGTTGGCATATTAAATTCAGCTGTCTCTGGCGCTGTAAGTTTTAACTTCAATAAACTATCTATCTATCTATAATAAATATGATAAATACATGTAATTATCCATAAACAGTTTCAATATTTGTTTTTGTTTTAATATTTGTTTAATTTAAAAAAAATTATTTGTACCCACAATAAAATTAGAGGGGTCCCCTTGATGAAAAATTCTATAACACAATGAAAAAGTTCATTGATACAAAGCTATAGTGATTGTTAAAACTTAAACTGTTACCAACATGAACTGCCAACATGAACTGATAACAACATCAACAGCAACACTGCTACTTAAAAAAATAAATAATAGCACAAAGTCTGGTTTTCATTGGCAGCCAGTGTACCTGCAACATACACTGTATACTGCATTATTACTATCAGTAATGTCATCCAAGAATATGGGAACCAGACTATTATAAAATTAGATAGTCACGTACATGCATAATACAAGTTGGTCAGAAACATCATAATGTGATTGAAAAAAATGTGAGAGGAGGTCGATCAAGGATATTAATGTATTTGACATAAATATAAATATTTGACATAATGTATTTGACATAAATATAATAGAGTGGTATTTAAAATGTGATCTCCCAAATTATTTTGATCGCCTCAAAATTCCATCTTTTGATATAGATTGCTGCTGTATAATCAACCACAAAATTTCAACTTGTTGGCATGAATAGAAAAGATATAGACCTAAATGACAAACAAAGCAATATTTGTCTGAAAAAAAATCGTGCAGAGGGTTTCACCTGCAAAAAAAATCCTGCACAAGCAATGGGCGAAAAAAAAAAATTCATGCAAGCTGAAAATCCCCCCCCCCCCCCCATCACTTTTCTAATGGTCTGTCCCTTACGAACATCAGAAGTCATTTTATTTTAACATTTATTTCCGAGAATTTACGGCCGCCATTAATCAACCTTGTTCCAAGGCTTGGTTGCGAATGGAAGAAAGTGACGTCAAAGACTCAAACATACCTCACGGGTTGAAATTATAATAACAATCAGCATAGAAAATTGCACGAATAACAAGTCCAAAGTTTTTATTGCTTTTCGCGTGATTTTCAATACTTGACGTCACTTTCTGCCATTCGTAACCAAGCCTTGGAACAAGGTTGACTAATGGCGCCCTTAACTTCTCGGAAATAAATGTTAAAATAAAATGACTTCTGATGTTCGTAATGGATTGAAATTTGCCAAGTTGAGTACGAAAGACTAATTGTACACGAAAATGTAAAAAAATGAAAATAAAAAATTTGATCACAGGGGCACTTTAACTAGAGCAACAGCCTTGCTTAACTTTACTTAGAGAGTACAAGAGAAAAGAAAACTCTAGTTTTCTTTCTGTAATTAAATACGAATTTGGAAGATTACTAAGGCCCAGTTCAAACGTCGAACTTCACATGTGCCGAACCTAATGCAAATTAGCAAGAACGATAGATTGTTCATTTGCATTAGGTTCGGCACATGTGAAGTTCGACGTTTGAACTGGGCCTAAGGCCTTTGTAACAGTTATGTTAACTAAAACGTGGTTAGTTGGGTGCTCCTGACTAGAGATCGTGATCGTGATCGTGATGTGAGATATTTTGGTCAGACAACGGAAGCCGTATCAGGAGCTAAATTCATGTTAGTCAATATTTTCGAATATACCGATCTGAGTTGACCTCGAGCTCAACAAGTTCAAGGCAACTAACTTGACAACTAATCATCACAATTGTTTAAAGGGACAATCCCGCCGAAAAGCAAGCTTCGATCTGGCCATAATCAGGAAAACACGATATGTTAGCTGGGACACTGTTCCTTCTCACATTGGGAAACGTGACAAAACAAGCCATCGATCGATCGATCGATCGATCAATCAATCAATCAAACAATCAATCAATCAATCAATCAATTCATTAATCAACCAATTAATCAATCAATCAATCGATCAATCAATCATACACAGGTCTACACAGTCGATCGATAAATTAAATTCTAAATTTTAACTAGTGACGGGGGCGATGAAAATCAATTTTTGCCTTATTACAAGCAGCCACAGTATCTTACCGCACAAATTGAAGCTTTTGAATTCCAAGCCCGTGGGCGAACCTTTAACAGTCATGATGGCACAGTACAGTAGGATGAGCAGGAGAGTCAGCAGATGAAGATTACTTCCAGCCATTATCTAATTTAATACCTGACGCCGAATGCGAGACCTGACAACAGAAATGATGTAAAAAGCTGAAAACACCCACGATATTATAGGTCCATTTAATCTCTGCCAATTAAACTACAGTAGACTCCTGCTATCTCGAACTCTGAAGGGGAACGAAAAATTGTTCGAGATAGCGGGGGTTTGAGATATCGAGGTGTTGTCAAATTTCGTAATTTTCAACATAACTGAACCACAGTACGTAGTACAGTATGGAAATCATTGATCTGTTGGTGCGCGGAGTCTGCCGTAAAGATCTCTTTATTCAATATTAGCAATGAATACTGGTTACATCATTTTTTTCTCATTAAGCGTGGAACAAAACTTGCTTTAAGAAAAAAAAGATAAAACATTGCCTTCCATACAAAGATCAGTAAAACTGTAGCCATTACCCAACTATGAGTATTTTAATAACGCTAAATACCATAATAAAAAACTTAATCGGATAAAAATATTGTAGAAAGCAAAACAGAAGCAATAGTTTGGAGATAAAGTGCAGGATTGCAAGGATGGAGGTGGATTACATTTCATCAAATTTGATTTCATGACAGGCGGTCAAGAAATCAAAAGTGGCATTCTTGTTGTCGTTATTTTGTCTTTTTAGCGGAGCACTTGCCAGGCCGAAGGCCTGGCTGCGCAGCTCCATACTCATAGAACCTACGCCGTGATTTTTCATGGTCATGGCTAGCGGAATGTTTCGCGGGCGCGTTGTCTGCCCGCCGAACGCCCGCCGACGCCCGTGTTGGACAACATCCGGGATCTTAGCAATTTTGTTTTTCGCGCGGCCACACAGCCGTGAGCTCGGTAAACACTTTAGTTGTTTTCTTGTGCCTAGCGGAAAATTAAACTCGTTATTTTCCTGCATTTTTTCGCGGTTTGCTACTCAAGACAGGGATACTAATTACGGTATACTCAGAAGCCGCTTTAGTGGAAAAAGACGAGCTTTCAGGGATAAAATCTTGCTTCGAGGAACTTCGTGTATTACGTTTTTATCAATGCGGGAGATGATTTCAGAACCAGAAGCGGAGATTTGAATTTCCAAGCAAGCGAGGAACTTAAAGGTAAAACAGATTTCAGTTTTCGATGAGAATTTATGTTGATATCAATCTGTGAGTGACTTGTTATTAGTGTTATTGTTAGTTTTGGCGAATTGATTTTAAAACGTGCCTAAATTTAGTTGTATCGATCTCTTGAATTTCATCGCAGAAAGCTTGAACTCGATGAGCTATAATTACATGGTACGCGTTTTGCTTTTAAACGTAAACTAATGGAGATTTGAATAAATTTTTTTCGAAAGAAGATTGTGTTGTCCATTTTTATGTGTTAGTTCATTCATTAGATAGATTGAAAAGCGATTTTATGTAAACAAAACAAGACTTGATTTTATAGTACAGTTCTATCTTCACTCGCATCGCCTTATGCAAATATGTTTGTGTATTTTTGCAATTTTTGATTTTCAAATCAGTTTCTCGGGCAATTTTTGACAAACATAAACTGTATTTTATTCGGAAACTAGTGGTACTATTTATTCTAGACAAATAAAAGTTGTTTTTGTGAACTTTTGTACGGTCTATAAAAATGTACTGTGCAGACGGTCGCGTAATACTGTTTCAGTTGAGAATTGCTAAAATTGAAAATAACCCGTTCGTCAATCTTAATTCTTGTGCTTCCAACCTTTCACCTTAGTTAAGTTTCACCTTAGTTAAGCTTGTTCAAAGTGCGACGCTGTTAGGCTTGGGCTATCTATATATATTAGTTAATATTTCTTTGCTTTCATTACTTTTGGTGATTTTTTCTTGCTATTTCAAGATATTAAGTAAACTCAAAGCAAGCCGCCCCTGGCCATATCATGAAAACACGATTTATCAGCCGGGACATTGTCCCTTTAAGAGGCAATAAATACACGTTATTGTTAGGGCTCATACGAGAAGCTTGAAAGAAATTTCATGCTGTTAGCGGTGGGACAAGGTAGACAATTACTGCTTTTTGTTATTTGCAGGCAAAATGAAGATTGGCAGAGGTTTTAGGAGGAAATTGATCCATTTGTTCAATAGGGTTCACTGTACATGTTCAGTTCCAATAATTCAGCCTTTGGTCTCCATATGGTCTCAGGCTTGTTGTGTTTTTGTGTTTAAATCATGGGAAAAACGTACAAGAGATAGCTCAAAAGGCACTTTGATTACATGTTCGCTGTCATTGTTTCACCCACGGCTGCTTCACGGTGTTTCGTAACCGCTCTTGTTTACTGCCAGGTTCGAACTCCACTCTGACGAAGGATTGGCGCTCGCACCGTCAGCTTTTGAATATGATTACGATGACCAATTTACCTTTTCAACTCAGTTGAGAAAACCAAATTTTCTGTTAAATTTCAGACATTTCATTCTCCCACCGACGCATCACCAAAGTTTCTTTAGAAACTAACCCCTTTATTCATAAGTTAATGTATGTTTGCTTCTTATTTTCTGGAGTGTGATATAAGTCAGATTTATAGACTGTTGATGCAGGAAGTTTCATCAGTTACTTCCGTGCTATTGCAGATCGAATGGCGCACTTTAATTTTTGCTCACACGAAATTAAGCTGAGCTAAAGCGAGCTTATTTGTTGTAGTGAGGTGCCATTTGCCATCGGCTGATCATCGGTAGCCTATTATTTATTTTAAGATTTTATCAGTAAACTTAATCCTTTTTCTGCATTGCAGTTAAATACAGTGAAAATATCTAGACTTTAGCTGCTACCTTAGAAACAAAAATGTTGTTTTAAATTCCCCCGGCTTAATGCTTGTTAGTAATATAAGTCAATCGAATAATATTTTCTGGAGTGTTGATACTACTCAAGGTTCGGATCAAGGCGTTTTTTTTTTGCCGCTCAATAAAATGCATTGCCGCCAAGCCTCTCATAGTTTTACAGCTCGTTGTTTTGGTAGCTACGACAGTAGAATAACCGAGAAAAAAGCGAGCACACTATGAGGGAATCTTTAAAGACCGTGTCCATAAAAGAACGGTCCATTGTCTAAATTTAACCGCATACATGAAACTGCCTAACTGGTTATGTTTTCCTGAAAAGTTCCCATTTTGTGCTGTGGTAGAGTGGTAGACGAGCGCCGTTTCGAAGCAAGAAAAACAAAAGCTAAATAATCTTACCTTTCTTTTACTTCTAATGATTCCTTGCGTAGCACTCATGCAATTTATATCTTTTTTATTCATTATTTCAAAGGAGCAGGACTTACCTTTCCTAGCAGTAAATAAGTTGCTTGTCTTGGTTTGTAATTAATTAACTCAAAAAGTCAACAAGTTCAGTGAGATTTAGTACGCATGATAAATGATTTGCGTTTCGAACTAGAAAATACTTAACGGCTCGTAAGTACTACTTACTACTATATGTATGAAACTAATGCTTGTGAAAGCCTTTAATTAATTCTTCAGTTATTCTGTTTAGGGAAATATTTCCTCACTGAGCAAATCATCTTGATTCATGTTATTTTTCATGTCTTGGTTGGCGCGCCACTACTTTTGTTCATTTCTGTTCAACTTCTTGATTTAAGAATATAAACGAAATCATGATGGAAAATCATTGAAAATGCCTTAACTTATGTCGTCTCTAGAAGCCTTGTATAGGCCTTTAATCCACAAACATTTATGACGTATAGCATATGCTAAAAAAAGAGGACTAACAAGCCTCTAGCCACGGTCCCTCGTACAATCATAGCTTGTTCATCGCATGCCAAACTTGGTCGTTTACTGACAAAAACATATTTGCTTATCACTTTATAGAGCGAGTTAATCTGCCAATACAACCGAACGAACGTAAGTGAATACCAATTGAATCGTATATATTCATTTGCACCAATTTAGCCACATAGTTCGCACCATGATTTCCCACGCCATTAAAAGATCACATCACATGTCTATTTCCGCGATTTCTGAGTAAGGACTGACCACGCTTTCAATTTTTAATTAATAATTTGCAGTCTTTTTGTCTCGCGTGTTTGTTTTGGTGAAAAGGCTTAGAATACGCTATAGCGGAGCTCTCGCGGGCCGAAGGCCTGCTGCGGAGCCCCATACTCATAGAACCTATGCCTGTCATTTTTCATGGTCATGGCTAGCGGAATGTTTCGCGGGCGCGTCCGTGTTTGTGTTTATTACGCAGGGCTAACTTGCGGTGCGTATGACGTTGCAAAACATGCGCGTTGACGTCACGCAACTTCCGGGATCTTAGCAATTTTACACGGCCGATTTCACGTCAGCTGTGACTTAAGCTGCAGTAAACACTCTCTTGATGTGTTGTGTAAAGTCGTTTTTCCTGGCATTTTTTTGCGGTTTGCTACTCAAGACAGGGTTACTAATTAAGGGATACTCAGAAGCCACTATAGTGGAAAAAGAAGAGCTTTCAGGGATAAAATCTTGCTTCGAGGAACTTCATACGTTTTTATCAATGTGGGAGCAATCGGATTTCAGAACCAAAGAAGAGGAGATTTAAAGAATTTCGAAGCAGTCGAGGGACTTAAAGGTATAACAAATTGCATTTTTCGATGGGAATTTATATTGATATCAACCTGTGATTGACTGTTTCTTTCTGTTCTCGTTAGTTTTGGAGAATTGTTTATAAAACGTGCTCAACTTCACTCGTATTGTTTTCTTGAATTTCATCGAAGACAGCTCCTCGGCCTCGATGTGCTATAAATGGTACGCGTTTTGCTTTTAAACATAAACTTATGGAGATTTGAATAAAATTTTTCGAAAGAAGATTGTGTTGTCTATTTTTATGTGTTTGTTCATTTATTACATAGGTTGAAAAGCGATTTTATGTAAACAAAACAAGACTTGGATTTTATAGTTCTATCTTCACTCGCGTCGCCTTATACAAATATGTTTGTGTATTTTTTGCAATTTTGATTTCCAAATCAGTTTCTCGGCAATTTTTGTTCAAAAATTAGTCAAACTAGTTATTCTAGACCGAGAAAAAGTTGTTTTTGTGAACTTTTGTACGGTCTAAATGTACTGTGCATACGGTTTCGTAAATTACGGTCGCGTAATTATTCTCAAAAACAGTAAAATTGAAAAATAGCCTGGTCGTCAATCTTAATTCTTGTGCTTCCGACCTTTCACCTTAATTAAGCTTATTATCGGCTTTCTGTTAAGAGAGCCACGCTGTTAGGCTCAGCCTATCTATATATATGATGTAGTACGTGATGTAGCCGTGTATAAGTCCTTTTGTAGCGGTTGGGAACAATTTCTTTATTTTTTGCTAAGTCATGTCAGTACCAACCCGACGTCCCCAAGGGCTTTCCACTTTCAAAATGCGGAGCGGGCTTGGAAAGTCCTAGACAAGGTTGCAAAAATACTCCAAAAATCATGGAGCATTTTGTCGCGTAAAAAGTGTCTTCTTTTCGTTTGAACAACGGTTTCAGATTGACACAAAACAAACATGGCTCACCATTTCATCGTGTATTACGTGACAGAATACTCCACGATTCTTAGAAAGAAAGAAAGAAAGAAAGGATGGAAGAAAGAAAAAAAGAAAGAAAGAAAGAAAGAAAGAAAGATGTAGGGATTACCAATTTTTCAGTTTTCGACAAGAATTCACAGTTCTTCAGAATTATAGTACAACTGTGTTACTGTTTATTTCGTTCTACAAGGTGGTTCTTAGTTTATATGAGTTTGGAGATGAAACCCAAAATTGAGATTAAAAGAAAGACAGTGCTTTGTCATTGAATTCTTGGAAAAAAATTTTGTCGGTTTTGTTTTACGTATTTCAAAATTATAGAATTTATCTTTATTTCCTGTTTCTGGAGTGAAAGAGTAACAATTAACTGGTCTGAGTTATACAACTACCATATGCCTTTGTGCCTTTAATTTATCAATGCTTTTCTCAGTAGAACAAATTAATAATAAAGGTTTCTTAGTTTCTTTAGAACTAACTGTTGTGCTGCGTCAGTGGGGGATTGAAACATGAAAATTTGGTTTCATCAACTGAGTTGATAAGGTAAATTGTCCTCCTTTCAAAATTTTTAAAAAAGGTGACGCCTCGAGCTGTTTAAATATTTTTTTTTTTTGGTGACCAATTTATCTTGGCAACTCAATTGATAAAACCACATTTTTATGTCTCAGTAGAACATGCACATTTTAGTAATTCTTAGCCACAGCTTCAACGCAGAAAAACTCCATATCCTCTTCATTGTACAGTTTGGCTTCCGCTTTCACCGTCATCTGATATGTCAAGAAAACACAAACAGATAAATGATTAAGGAATTTGGACAAGAAGAAAGTTAATTAAATGAATTAAGGTTTCGGTGAGGGTCAGAATCAACTAACAACGACATTCCCCAACTGTTCAAGTTTATCAAGTTTGACCCAAATTTACAGATTTGAGATCATAGTTTTTGCGGCGTCTTATTGATTACTTTTCTTTCTCTTTTTGAACCTTTTTTTGACGTCATGGAAATTGTAAGCCACTAAAACTTTTGTTACGCCAAATATAAATGATATCACACCCTCATCTCGACCGACCCGAAAATTGCTTTCCCCATTGAAACTGAGAACAATATGGACAAATATCTTTCTTAGACACCTTGGTCACCGGGAAAGACGACTTTGTCACTATTGATGTTTTCCGAAATATCCACACGGAAAGATACTTGGATTTTACGATTCACACCACGAGAAGAAACATAAATTAGTACTGCCATCACCCTTCTGAACCTTCCGACCTTAAACCTTCCGAGCACCTCTGAAGGAAAATCGAAAGTCAATAGAATTGTCTTACGTCACAAATGCTCTGAAATCGAATGGCTACCCCCAGTCGGTCATATCAAACATCTTAAATAAGAAGCCTCCACCTGAAATTATACCATCCCCATATGAGTAAGTCGGGATTTTTTTAGTGGGCTGATCCACCAGATTCATATCATGATTTTGCAGTTTTGCCATACATGTATATCGATGGTTTAACTGAGCCACTTACAAGACTACTCAGAAAGAACGGAATTCGAGCCACAATACCTTGCAACAGGAATGTACGGGTCATTTGTTAAAATTGCCTGATGAGTGTGGTCGTCTTTTGACAATACGAAACAGAGCTGTAGCATTAAACGAATGAATATCTTCTGAAGTCTGATCTACATTCAATGAATTTGTCTTTGCTCCTATAAATTAGAGTTGAGCGCTTTTTGAAATCCATTCCACTGAACTGTCAAAGAATATATTTTGAACTTTTTTAGTAAAGAAATGGCGAAAAATTCAAGTTTCATTACATCTTTTGAGTGGATAGACATATGTCACAAAAAAAAAAAAAAATCAGTTTTGAGATCCTTGTCCCGTACGGCCCTGCAAGCCTTTTCTTTGCAAAGCCGATGATGAAAGTCCCGTGTGAGGGCCGTACGCATTTGCGCGAGCGGGGCTGGAAAAAGCAGTGCGGCCCTACTACAAATTAAAAGCGTATAGCCTCGCATGTTATAATTTCAAGCAATTTTTTCTCCAAATTGATCATATGATAAAATACTTATTGACTAAGTTAGGTCTGGCCGGATGGGAAAATCAGTATTTGGCTGTCGGTCATGGCGCACGGACTCACTGTGCTCGGTCTGTACCCTCCCACTTAGTCAATAAGTACATAATTCTGAAAACGAAAATTTCCCGATTTTTGAGACGTCATTTTCCCGCCAAAATTGCCAAAATCGAAGAAACAGTACAATTTTAACAAAATTTTGGGTGAAATGTGTATTAGAACTCAAAAAGTTATTTAAAGTTCAAATGTCGCTGACGCGTTCATTTTTCCAACAGCTATGTATGAGCTGAGAACCTGTGTCCGGGGAACCAATCAAAACGCGAGAAATTTCATAACCGACATCCAGTTTTTAATAATACATATCTGTAGCGTATAAACTAAACTTCACTCAAACTAACTGTTGGCTGCTAATTCTCAATGCTACTTACTTAAGCTTACTTTTACCTAAAACAACATGCGTGGAGCTATGGATATACGCCATAGAGTTTCCCGATTTACAGACGCTTTCTTAAAGGACATGAGATACGTCCAGTGGCGGTTAAATATACTGACTAGCAGTAACAAAAAAATACGCTTAGTGGTTGTACTTTCGTAGAAGCTGCTGGATCTATGATACTTACATCGAAGCCTGGTGGGAAAGCCTTCATTTTCTCGGAGTACTTCCAAACAAATTTTTCTTGGAAATGAAAAACAAAAAAACAAAGAATTACACAAATCAAACTGTAATCGACTTCAGAAACGTTACCAACTTAATCAAAATAAAATGATTACTTCCTACTGTTAGTGGGTTCTAAAATAACGCACAGGTAGGGTAAAGTCGCACACGAACTACAAGAATCTCACACAGCCAGACCCTTACCAAACCAAGTGTATTTTAAAAGTGATTTAAAAGTACTTTTAAGGTATTTGAACGATTTTAACTATATTTTGAGCTCATCATGGTGCATTTTTATTATATTAAAACAAAAAATCTAAAATAGTGGTACGCCCGGTTCGGACGCCGTACTTCACATGAGCCGAATCGAATTCATCGAATTAAGTTCATGTGAAGTACGGCGTCTGAATCAATTCAGAACGGCCGATTTAATTCGGGTCGGCTCAGCAATTTTTCCCGCCTGGTTCAGCCGGGATAACGGATGTTGACCGGCTTTGATTCAGACGCCGTACTTCACATGAGCCGAATCGAATGCATAAATTATTATAATGTATTTTTTCCAGCGATTTTCCCTCAAAGCATGCGTAGAAGAGTGTTGAAGAAAAAACATGGCGGCCTGGCGGGCAAAACTTTCTGTTACGAGTTCCAGCGAAGCTGACATGTGTAGTTCGTGTTTTAGCACGACGAAATATAAATGTTTGAAATGTAATATTCCTATTTGCAACAACTGTTCGGTTCTTGAGAAAGATGAAGATGCCTCGGGTTGGATGGCTGGTAGAAGCGTAGGGTATTGCGAGCCTTGTCACGGTGCAAACGACGCCATGAAAGCAGAGAACGTGCACAACTGTATGCTTGCATTTTGTATCCACCGCTGACCCAAATCCGCAATTTTTAGGGGAATTAATGTCGGCTGAATTAAGTTCGGCGTCTGAATCAATTCAGCTGGGATTGATTAATTTGGGTCGGTCTAAATTCGAATTGGATTCGGCTCATGTGAAGTACGACGACTGAACCGCGGTTTTGAAAGGCGGTTTTACAATACTAAAACCAGCAGCTGTTTCCAAACAGACTTTAAACAGACTATTTTCCTAGTATTTTGACAGAAAAGCACTTTGTTACAGGTATGTACACAAAATATATTTCAAATTCACCTCCCCCTCTATAAAAAAAAAAATCATAAGTTAGTAAAACTGTTTTAAACGTATTTGTGACAAACTCACAGAAAAAATGAGATCTATATCGGTTTTCTTTTTAAATGCAGCAATGAAAACGTTTATAGACGTTTCTAGACATATATCCGTAGCCACCCCCCCCCCCCCCCCCCAAAAAAAAAAAAAAAATCCTGGATCCGCCCATATCATAACGAAAACGATTGATGTTTAAATTTTTAAAATATCCAAAGTTTCCTTTCTTCTTCATGGAATTATTATCTGTAAAACGCTAAAGAAGAACGACTTTGCCTTTCGAAATATTGGATATTTTACAAATATAGTCGTTTCCATAAAGTGAATCAGCCTTGCTATATATTTTATCAAATCGTTTCATTATTTTATAGCCGATTCGATCCTTTACTACAGGATCCGGTGCTTCTATTCGTTGTGCTGGTCTTCTATACGTTATGACAGTATATATGGAGGCCGAAGTTAATTATGAACCTCACACGTGTAGCCGAAGCTGATTTCCCTTTCGTAAACGGTCGATGCCATCATTATAGCTTAACCTGGTTCTGGGCATGAAACAACTACGAAACAACTACGAATATTGCTACCTCCCATCTGGATGGGATACTGGTCCATCGTAGCATTACCATGGTTACCACCAGCATTATGTCGTCATTTATACATCTGGATGGAGAGAGACAATGTGGAGTCTGAGGAAACAACACGACGACCGAGACCAGACCTTGAAACACCCATCAGGTCTGAAGTTTAAAGGCTTACCACAGCATCACCGCGCCTCCACGAAAAGAACTCACAGGGATACGGTAATTCCTCGAATTGTTGCTGCTCCTTCGATGCATTGCGTTTCTAGAATAATTACCCTCGTTGTGTGAAAATGTTTATAAGCACCCTCTTCCTCGAATAAACGCCTCCCCTATTTCTCAGACGCAGCACGAATTATTGACGACTAAGATTAAGCATTACATGTAAGTAATGAATCCCCAATTTAATCGCTATGAGCATGAATGCAAAATCTCTCTCTATATATATGTTATATATATATATATATATATATATATATATATATATATATATATATATATATATATATATATATATATATATATATATATATATATATATTAAGATATGGCCCTCCCCTGTGAAGTAATCAAATTTATGGTGACCCCCCGTCCCCTCCTCCTCCCAAAGAATGGTTTGTAGTCATGGGAATGCGTAACATTCCCGTGGTCCTTTACACACACCTGTTTGCATTTGTCAACAAGGGATACGATGATCTGGAAGTAGTCATTGAAACAATCAGTGAAAATGTGCTCTCAACAGAAATTTCAACAGAGATTCCACTACTTGGGCAGAGGAAGAAAACAGCACTAGTAGTTTGAAAAACAAAGGAAAAGCAGGGTCTAGTAATAACACTATAGTTGGGAATAAACCCAAAGCTAGCCAAAGTTTTTTTTATCTCAGGGACCGACAAAGCACTTGGGAAAAAGAAATCACTAGGCTATATTCCCTCTCCAAAAGGTGAAAGATCAAAGGCGTATATGGAACTTCAACCGAGGTTTTATAAGGCAATCTGGCCCTTCTGCAGTTCAGATAGCTATTTCAGAAACCAGTTCATGACAGAGAGAAGCCGACAATACGAGACCAATGTTGAGGTGGGGTCAATGCATTAGAAATTGGATTTCAAGAAAGGTGACAATCCAGCTGCATGTGGCAAGTATTTTACCACTTCATATATTTACAAAAGCCATGCAGTGATGTAGCTGTTTTGTCAAAACTTTGGCTCAGCCCACTAGCTTGAAATAGGAAGTGGTTGCCATGGATCAACGCCTTTTTGATAAGAGCGCCAGGCGACTTTCTCCTGGTAAATCTCTTCACCACGACATTTAATTCTGCTTCAATAAACAACAGGGGCAGATCCAGAATTCTTTTATGGGGGTGGCACAGGGGTTTCAATAAGTTTTATTGTATCCGGCTGTCAGGGATAGTTTAGGTGGCCGTGGGAGATTGAAGGGACGTCAAGGCCCCTTCCTTCTAGACAAATTTGAAATTTAGAGGCTCGGAAAAAGCAATTTCCAGCAGTCTGGGCATCAAATTGAATGATATTTGTGACCAAACTTTATTGAAGGAAAGTTGAATGTAATCAGAAGTCGACAACTTGACAAGTTGAAACTTTTCAATAATAATAATAATTATGAAGTATGAAGAATACAGGTTCACAGTCTTAATTGTTTTTGCTTTTTTGGGGGTTTCTATATGTAAACGTCATATACTCCTAGTAGACTTATAACCGGCGGCAAAGGATGTGGATAGCCACCCACAAAATTTTTGAAAATTCTTTTTCTCAATTTAAGGTGGCTCGTGGCAGTTTTTGAGGGTCCACACACCTCACATTTGAGCGCCCATAGCGTTGGTGCTAGAGCTCGGATTGACTAGCCGTTAACACGCATAGCTTCTTAAAAATTGAACTTTCCGATAATGTCAATTTGATTAGCATCGGAGCTACCATGGCAACACGGCAATGACGTCACCCAATTTACATATTGTCCATTTTCATGAGAACCTAACCGCTTTTTAACAAGGCTCAATTTTCACGTTATTCACCCATTTCTTCGACAACATTGAAAAACAAATTTGCCCTTAAGATTGCTACTTCGATGGAGAATTCACTTTATCTTCTTTTTGATATTCAAAGAGAATTTTGTGCAATAGTAAAGGTATAATTTATCAATAATTTTAACACAGGTTTTAACAAAAAGGAGCGGACTTATTCTCGTGTCATACCACCTTTAAACTGCCCTCGACTGTTTCAAAAAGTCATATGTGGAGAAGTCGCAATTATTATTTGGTAATTTACTCACCATTCGCTGGTAAGCTGCATAGTTTAATAACCTGCTGTATTTGGCAAATGTCATCGTTTCCCGTTGCCAATATTCGTCCGTCTGGTTCTGACGTAACCACGTATCGTGATGTTACGGCAAAAATGTCTTGAGCTGTTAAAAAGAATGCCTAATCAGAAAAAGTGAGAAAAATGTTTTGGCCGCATTAAAATCCTCGGACTAGAACTGCACGTCGGAAACCCCACTGCGGCAAGGGTCGCCTCTGCCGAATGTTTGACATGCATATGATGCATGAGATGGCAAAGTTGCAGTTTAGATAAAAGGCCCTTTTCACTCTCATGTTCATCTACTAGCTATCAATGATAATAACAAGTGATACACACGACAACATCATTGGTACATTAGCTTACCAGGGGTAAATGCAACGGTAAGATTGAAAGGTGTCCCAGATGGTATGATCGGCCAGGGAGAAATTCTTATTTCTGTGTTCTTTGGATTAGAAGGACCTGTGAAGAGAATAAGGTAAAAGCATTTTTAAATGTGAAATTATAATTGGCGTTTATTATTCGAGTTTGACGTTATTTAACCGTAAAAAGGCAAGAGAACGCGCAAAATATGCGAACGTATTACACTGAAGCATAATGGTTTGACAGGTTAGGAAGAGAGCGAAGTTAAATTGTAAGTGCGCGCGCTCAGGACGAAAGTGAAATACTGGACGAAAAATTGTCTATTTTGATAATTAAGTTAATATGAAAATTAAGCAGTCGAATAATAAATCCCTTATTTGATGGTTTGACAGATAATACGCGTGGTTATTTTACTCATTGCAACTCGTAAAATATCCGCCCGTATTATCTGTAAAACCATCAAATAAGGGATTTATAAGGGATGAATCGATGATAAGGGATGAATCGATGAAAAGCTCAAACCTGGACTTACAAGCTTTGTTATGCGCCTTAATCACTATGCATCAATCCTTAAGTTAACTTAGTTTTTAAAACGAGGAATTAATGATTTGATCGAAGTCAGTCAGTCATGCAGTCAGCAATCAATCAATCAATCAATCAATCAATCAATCAATCAATCAATCAATCAACATATATATGAATAAATTTATTGATCAATTAACCCTGTGGACGTAAAGCAAATTCATACCCCCGCCAAGATAAAGGGAGTTGGGGAATGTTGGAACCTCTTCCTGGAGTTTTGCAGTTGTAATATTTTTTGATATTGTTTTGTCTTCACTACATATCCTGTTAAGTCCTCATAATTACATAAGGTGGTCACGTAACGATGATCACGGCATATCAATCAAACTTGGTTGCCATTATAACATCAACAAGAGCTCCAAAAAATATTAAAATCGAAATATGTCCAAAGAGATTATAAACTGGTTATGGAAGCCTTAGGCTTCCAAAATAGAAGGTTAAACAGTGGGGTACTTGTTCCCTTTGTGCGTTCCCTTTTTAAGGAACCACTGAGTGACAGTATCGTACCGCATAGTTTGAGGTATTTAAATTCCAATCCCCCTTTGACAGTCGGCATGGCGCAGAGCAGCAGTGCGAGGGCGATTGAAACCAGATGAAGATTGTTTGAAGTCATAGCCTTTTCTACTATCTGACGCTGACTGAGCGACCTGAGGAGATAAAGGTGAAAAGCTGGAAACACTCATCTACTAAACTGTATAAGCCTTAATCACGCCCCACCATTTTGTATAAAAAGAAAAGATTTTTGCCCGCCCAGCCTCGTTTTCAACCTTTTCACTGCGAGGTTGGGTGGGCAAAAAAATGCATTTTATTCTCCGGGGAGTCAACATGGCCGCCGCGTGATAAAGGCCTATTCACTGATTGCTTGCTTGCTTGCACCGTGGCTTCACGGTGTTGCCATGCCTGCGTCTGTTCGCTGTTTTAATAGTGTTCACACTCCACTGAAAGTTAATATGTTCCGTGTGATTAATAGTGTGATATACACTCTCCTGCTGCATTGCTCAACACTGCATTGCTGTCAAGCCTCTAAACACGGAACGTGCCCGTAAAAAGAAAGTCCAACCCTTTTTGAAGCGCATTGTTGAATATTTAATCAGAAATGGTCAGATGCTGATAGAAGTAATGCCTCCGCTAGTGTAGAATTCTACGGAGAATTTTCATTTGATTAATCCAAAAAAACTGAATGCTTTAAGCATAATAAAACATCATTATGATTACAAATATCAAGTGCAAAACATCTAGAGTTACCAAATGGGCCCGAATTTCTTTCTTCTTGAATTCAGTCCGACTAATTAGGCCCGGTTCAAACGTCGAACTTCACATGTGCCGAATCTAATGCAAATGAGCAAGAACAATAGATTTTTCTCATTTGCATTAGGTTCGGCACATGTGAAGTTCGACGTTTGAACCGGGCTTTAACTATATTTAGACAGTAAGAGGTAACAAACCCACGCCCGCGATCAACAGGTCACATTTGTCACCTTCATATTGATTTTCGCGAGATTTTCAAAATTATTCGTAGTTAACGAACGTTGTCAACACTACTGAACTATTCTACTAACTATTTCATGGGTTAAGTAAAATCACTCTTGACTAGCGTTAAGCATCAATCAACATTTACAGTCTCTAAAGGAAAGCTTTTTAGTTTATGTTTTGTACGGCTTTTTATTCTTTATTTTTACCCATTTTTTTTTTTTTCAAAAATGCAAGACTTACCGGCTTCCCTATCTGTAAATGTTAAGTTGCGTCCCTTGGTTTTAAGTGAACCCAATGAATCAAAAACCTCAGTGATATCCAATACGCATGATGATTCAGTAACGTTTCGAGCCAGAAAATACCGAACGGTTCGAAAGCAATGGAGTGTTTTCACATGACGTTACGGCGCCCATGTTGGTGTCCCAAAACAATAAAAAAGCGACCATATTGATATCCCAAGCTAATCATGTGAGGATTGAACTCTTTTCTAATGCAAACACTTTGTTTTGTTCAAATAAATTAGCATAGCTGCAGACCAAGTGAGTGAAAACAGTCTATTAATTGAAGAGTACGAAACTAACAGATTAATATCAACACAGTACTTAATAAATATTAATATAATAAAAAATTAAAAAAAGTCGACCTCTTGAGCGCTCTTCCTTCGTCAGAGAGAATCCAGTTTCCAGTTACCAGTTACCAGTCGTAGTAATACGAAAAGATGCTGTTGACACTGAAAGATCATATCTTCTTTCCTTGCAAGGCTGTAGCCAGACGTCCATGACAGATGAGGCAAACAGTTATAGCGGGAAGGCGGCAATTTCGATTTTCCAAAAATCGCAAGAAAGCCTGCAAGATAGTTTCTAACCTCATTGCGAGAGCATGTAATTTTCGTTACATATACCATTATCATTATAGGTAAAAATATTGAAAAGAAGCTTACTCGAAGGCATGCAATGTAGATTTGAGAGACAATAAAAATATAAAATAGTCTTTCAAGATTTCTAGTATTCTATGTTTGGCGCGCTCTTCCAGAGCTCTTCAAACAAGCATCACAGGATAATATTCGCAATGTACCTCGATTGCTTCGTTGTACTCTCATTCTCATAAAAAAAAAGAAAAAAAAACGATAAAGATTCTAGAAAAACACGGAAGGAGTGCACCGAGGTTCAGAGACAGATGATCGTAATATTCTATTAAGACTGATTTCCCTCAAAGCAACGTAAGTGTCATTCAGTTTGCAGGAAAATGTGGTCTTAATTATCCATGATTTTAATATACAATTGATGTAATACATGTAGTTGAGATTTAGACCAAAGGCTCGTAAGAGCCAACCCGTGAATACGAAATGATAACGCGTAACCCAATATTGCGGTAAGCTTATGTTTTCACACTGTCACGGTTCAATACTTTTTTTATTTAACGTAAGGATTTTTGACAAACGCAAAAAGCAAAATATAGTACATTACTTTCATAATGAACAGTCCGAAGAAGAAGAAGAAGAAAAAAAAAACAGTAGTTAACGTCATACGAAAACAGAAAGCAACTTCCTTAAGGTTCGCTACTAAGTAGGAGGGGATAAAAAGTCGCGTGTGCAATTTTAATTATTAGATGACATTTGTGAAACAAAAAAAAATTAGAGACGATACGGAACAGAAACAGAACTATCAAATATAAAAGCATAATCAGAAAAGTCGGTTATTACGGATGGTCCGTTATTATAGTTGTGTGGTTCGAGACATTATATTAAATAGCAGTACACTGACTGAGGCTAAGACACCTCCTCCAGCACAAAACAGAAGGGTAAGTGAAACTTCATTTGTTTTTTTTTAAATAATTTTTTCCTTAGTTCCATCAAAAAAATTTACATGACATGATAAATACATGTTTGAAATATTGAGGTTTTATCATTCCCCTGAATGTTTTGCATTTCTCGAACCTTGTTGTTTTGTTGTATTGCAAGCGAGATATTGATTGGAGTTAGGACCTTTACTATTACCTTTTCTATCTTGGAGTTAGGACCTTTACTATTTTTAATTTACACAAATGATCTACCCAATTGCTCGGAGAAATTAACATTCAAGATATTTGCAGATGATACAAATGTGTTTGCTTCGTTTTAATTCTGCTATATAGTGACTTAAAAACCCTTGAATCTCTGTTGAACTCTGAGCTAGCAAATGGCAAGAAATAGTTTGATGTAAAAAAACTATCAATAAATATGTCCAAAACAAATTTTATGATTATTAAGTCAGCTAGAAAGAGAGACATGAATAAAAACATACAAATTAAAACCAAGATGGGTCGTACCATTCTTTGGACAGAAAAGACCACATCAAATATTTAGGGATTATGATCGATAACACAATATCTTGGAAATATCACATCTCTTACATCTGCTCAAAAATTTCTCAAAATATTGGGATTTTATCCAAATTAGGACACTATCTCTCTCTCTTAAACTACTAACACAACTTTATTATAATCTTATCTACCCTTTTATATCTTATGCAATCTTAGCCTGGGCAGCGTTTACAAATCTAAAATCCAAAAAGTACAAACAAAACAAAACAAAGTTGTAAAATTATTATTGTTTGCAGTATTCTAAGGGAAAAATACTGAAAGCACTCTCCCCCTACTAAACTTATTAAACATTCTAACAGTAAATAAAGTTCATTGCCTACATGCCGCATGAATTTCATTCACCTATGGCACAAAGGATTATTGCCAAATATATTTAATGACTTCTTTCAATACGCAAGCAATGTGCACAAATACAGTTACCTGAGATATGAAGCTAAACAAAATCTGTATAAATCGCGCGTGCGAACAAATACCGGTAAACAAATGATGTCTTTCATGGCAATTGATCTTTGGAAAAATTTCCCTGGTCGACTTAAGGAACTAAATGTATTTTCCTTCTCCAAAAATTTTATTTCAAATTTCTTCCTATTTTCATAAAATTGTTAACTGTTAGCTTCAATTCTCTTTCTTTAGCCTTTATTCACTTATTAAAGTAAAATGACTGGAGGCTAGCTTGAAAACTCTTTGGTTAATTTAGCGTCACAAGAGAACACATTTATTTCGTATTAGCAATTTCTAAATGTTTGCACAATCGGTAGTTGTTTTCTGTTCTCAGTATTCGGCTCATCTTAGCTGATAGGACGGCCGCTGATGCCACCGAGTTCAAAAGGTATTCAGAATGCTGTTTGAAGTCATTATTACGCAAGACAACCTGGCGAAGTATACTGAAATGATTTCGCGAAAAGAAAGCGCTTTTAATGTGATCATTTTATCTCAATGACAGTCACCAATCCTACGTGAAACATAGCAGTATATCTCGTAACGAAGCATGGTTCGAAAGCCATTGGTATTCGACATTAAACTGCATGGTCATGAAATATTTAAATTACCAAACCGGCTTCTTGCTTTAAAATACTAGATCGTCATTAAAACTGATACAAGCTGCCCTCTCGGCAGTCCACTTTAATGCCGCTCTGTCGAAGGGCTAGCGTTCAAAACGCCAGCTTTCCTTATAATCACATCTAATAAACCCACATTTTGGTGTTTGAACCCTCCTGCCGACTCATCACCACAGTTTCTTGAAAAACTAACCTCTTTATTCACTTTATTGTACCATTCTGCTGTGGTTCTGTTTCTTGGCTTCTTTTAAAAGTATCCACCCTTTAGGAATCTCAATTCTGTTCAGGTCCAGTTTGAATTGACGTTGTTATGTGTGTTATTTGGATAGCCACGCGCGTACCAAATCTGCGGTCTTCGAAAATGTTTTCGTTGCAATAAACAAGTGCACCGTAGTTAAGATCGAGTCTCATTCCACGCCATTTTGTGATTTTATCCCTTTTTGCCAACAGAAAGCAGTAAGGTTTGTGGCGATGCTTCATTGTCTAAAGCTGGTCACCCTGGGTCTTTGGCTTTCAGTGTCCTGCGAGAGCACACAATGTCCACAATGTCCACATTGTCCACAATGTACTTGTTGTCCGTTTGGAAAACTAACACAAGTCAAATGTGCAGGCATTGGGCAAGTACCCACAGGAATCCCATCAAACACTGTGTTGCTGTATGTTTTCAAAAACATTATTTTTATCAGGTTACCTTTTTTTAATTTTATCTTGAGATACGTGTATTCACACCTATTAAGTAATTATATTGATGTTTTACGCAGAGATCTCTCTGGAAACGATTTGAAATCCATCCATGAAGACGCTTTTGACAGCCTTACTTTACTAAAGAAAATGTAAGTCATATATTTCCCTTGAGTGTTTAGCTAAAGAGTGAGATATCGACTGAACATGAGAAGAGAGATTTCATATCCCTTAGACGACCCGATTTACAACGTTTATAGAGATTTTTCTGAAGAAAGTTCGAAGATATTTCGATTGTAAACAAACACTTTTTGGTTAGCTTAACATTTACTGATCACCGATATACTAAATCTTGTCACTAAAGAGTTAAGTTAAAGGAACAGTATCCGGGCTGATATATCGTCTGATTTTCGTATTTGCGATATATCGTATTTTCGTTTTTTCGATATATCGTCTGATTTCCGTACTTTCGATATATCGTATTTTGGTATTTTCTACATATCGTCTGATTTTCGTGTTTTCGATATATCGTATTTTCGTATATTCAATATATCCTATTTTCCAGGAGCGTGCTTTACGTTTGCTTTCTGATTATCTCAAAATAGGAAGAAAAGATCGCCAAATTGCTGATAGCAAATAAATATTAACTAATAGGACAAAATAACGGCAAACAAAATCAAAATTCCACAGAAATGACAAATTATCTTGATTTCTTATCAAATTTGATGAACTGTAATTCACTTCCATTAATAAATAATTGTTTCTACAGCATTCACTATTTTTTATGTCAGCAGTCAAACTAAAAAGCACATGCCGAGTTTCTGCGTCTTCTTTCTAGAAAACTCTGGGCGTAGTCAGTTTTCGTTGTTGATTATGGGTTTATACGTCACTAAATGCTCAACAGTATATTTCTCTTCATTCTTGAAAATGTTTTTTTATACAACTACAATTTAAATTTCAAAACACGATGAGCCATGCAGTTGGGGACTATATCTTAATGTTCTTTTTTCTGTATTTTTTCTCTTCCATTTCTCTATACTTTTTCAAGAGACCTTTCAAGGAACCTCCTAAAGTTCATCCCACAGAACACCTTCAGGAATCTAACATCGCTTGCAATCATGTAAGGACATGTTTATTTGCAATATGAATATCGAGTTAAATTTTATACTCTCGTGTCACTGAATTCTGAGCAGAATAAAGAAACAAAATTATAGAACATTCTTATACAGTGGAACCCCCGATATAACAGATATAACGAAGTGCCAAGAGACTGGGAAAATGCGTTCGATATAACGGCGTTTCATTAAATTGGGGTCATGTTCCATTCATTCTACTATAACTGGGCTAAAGAACATTGTTCGTTATACTGGGGTCTTTGTTATATCGGGTTCCACTGTATCTCCCATCGTCACCCCACCCCTCTCCACATTGCCTAATTTCCGGCTTGAATTGACATAACATAAGCCAGATAGTTTGAGGACTTGCATTGTGTTGATCATGTCCTTGAATGTTATAAGAATGAAACTCACTGTCGACTCAAGACGCTCCTTTTATTTTGTTAAAGATGATTCGGCTTAAAAAGTCTTCTCAGCGAGTTTAACGCGTCGGGCATTTAATCCCGGCGCAGCTCATCGAACGTTCGGAACAAGGAAATTTTCTGTGAGTTCGATTAACGAACTAATCGAACTTAATCGAATTAATCGAACCCAATCGAACTCAATCCGGTGGCTTGAGTTCGATTGGGTTCGGAAATTGAACACAATCGAACAGAATCCACTGAAACACGTTCGATTGCCTGATCGGCAATTAGGAGATTGAATGCAATTGACCAGGGAATTGAGCGCAAATTCTGGTACAGCTACAAAACCATCCTATCAGACTGATCAGACACAAAATGTTGTCGTGCTTTTAATTATTGAGCAAACCAAACCACAGGGAGTCTAGACAATCTGTTTGTGTAACATGACCGTTTGTAATTTTATAGGAAATGTATAGGATTTACCTAAATTTCATTTTTTTAGCGACGTATCGCCAAATGTATGTACTGATTAACGCTAAACAAACGTTAAATTACCTTATTTGTTGTGTGTTGTCGTTCTTTTGCCGTAAAAGTGATTTTTGAGCGATCCATGGATTGAGTTCGATTAAGTTCGATTGAGTTCGATTAAAATTCCGTTCGATTTTGTTCGATTAGCTACGCCGGGATTTAATCCAGAAAAACGGTATTCCTCTCAGTTACAACTGCTTTTTCTAATAGAATGAACGTACCCTTGTCTTAAAAATGATATATTCATGTTTGTCATAACAGAGAACTTCCAGAAAACGCCCTTGAAACAGGATTTTACCTACCCAAAAGCGTGTACAAACTGTAAGTTTTGATCAAAATGGAACGAATATTTAAAAAGGGCTTAGTTAGGAGAAAGAGAAAGCCGTAGATACGCGAGCCAAAGCCAATGACGCGAATGGAGTTAATGCATTCACTCGCAAATTAATGACATTCCCCTTCCAAAAGAAATCCGAATTAAAACATCCCTATTACACTACTTTTATGCTTTAGTTTCCTCTTAAAAAAGTTTAAATTAATATTTCTAGGATCGATCACATAATCGTGCACGTTCCTAAAAAAGAGGGCTTAATGGATTT
The DNA here is from genome assembly GCA_022457155.1 of Cladopsammia gracilis. Taxonomy (NCBI): domain Eukaryota; kingdom Metazoa; phylum Cnidaria; class Anthozoa; order Scleractinia; family Dendrophylliidae; genus Cladopsammia; species Cladopsammia gracilis. The sequence continues at coordinate 1,225,151 of JAJGOT010000150.1, read as the reverse complement.
TGCACGAAGCTGGAGACCCAGCAGCAATCTTCTTTACTTAATATGATTTTCGGATTCTTTCAATACCGGTAAAAAACGATGAAAAACGTGTAGAGCTAGGCCTATTACTTGACGGTGCATGACAATGGTAAGTCAAGAAATTTAAGCTTTCTACTGGCTTTCAGTTATTTGGGCACTGATTGCCTGTGCCACATTCGAGAAAACGCTTTACTGACGTCTTTGAATTGAAATCTTGTATAAAAATCGGGTTAAAGTTGGAGAAACGACTATTTTCAAATTTGAATTTTATTCCTGCACTTAAACATTAAAAAAACAATGGGTCAACTGTCCATTCAAGTAATGTTCATTGAAACGGTACGTTTATAAATGAGCGTTCATATATGTATCTATGTCTTGATGAAAAAAATCAGTCGTACTGACTATGCAAGAAAATAAAGTAATTGCTTAATTCAAGTTAAGTTGATTGCACATTTTATTATAATTAATGGTAAATTAAAACTAATGAGATGCATTTTCTGGTATGAAGAGCAAAATGTGTAAAAGTCAATACATTCTTTTATTTTCAGGGATCTGCGAAGCAACGCACTTCCATATGGTGAATTTAAAACCATTCTTAAAGGTTTAAACCAGCTAAGAATCTTGTAAGTTTCGTTCTTTGTTTCTTTTTCTTTGTCTTTTTTTGCTATGGTTTTCCTTACAGACCCACCACCTTGTCAACTTAACATACCGGTGGGTCTAAAGGGGTCCATACTTCGCATGACAAGTACTAGTTTGCCCAACGAGTTTGGGTGACTTGACTAATTAACCGGAAGCAGAAAGTAAAAAAAACCGGAAGTAATTAACTGGAATAACAACAGCTTTAAACGAACTCCTAATAACTTAGGCAAGCTGTAACATTAAGTCATGTTATTGTGGATAACTACCAAATGTCTTAGTGAGTATCTACGGAATCTTCCGCACAGCTCAAGTCTGCATCTCACTTTTTATTAAGAAATCAATAGATAAAAAAAATAGCTCATCTTAAGGACTATTACCGCGTTGTTCAACAATTTATAATTTGACAATTTGACACTTGTTCTTATCCCAATGTGAGAATTTGGGCATATAAGATTAAAACAATAAACATGGAAAAATTGTATTGTAGCCATATGGGAGCTCTTCTAACCTGACATTTAATTCCGGGGAGAATCTCATCCAATAGATTACGCAACACACCTGTTATGGGGTGGTAAAGGGCTTTATTAACAAACATAACCAAGCCCATGACAGACCAATAATGCTCCCATTAGAGAGGGCCGGAGGGTGGGTAAACAATTCGTGCTAAGGTGCTCGCTATGCGAGTTCCATCGCTGTGAAAAAAGCCTATCAACATAGGCAAAAATTAAATAGCAGTCAAGAAATCAGACATACCTAATTAAATGAAACACGAATAACGTATACCATTATTCTAATTGTTAAGCATTGCCAAAGTATCGAACTTACGAAAGCTGTATACTTCTTCCTATTAATAATGAGAATTCTCCTAAGCCGCTTTTTCTGTCTAATAAATTATTTAGCTATCCTTTGGCTAAATATTGAGAAATGCATGACCATTGATTTCTTAGTTCTTTTTTGCTAGTCCAGAGTATTCGCATGAGTGCAAAATCCCTTCAGAGTCACTGATATAAAAAGAAACATAGAATGCACGATCACTGCAACAAAACGTTGAGAATGGCCGGATCTGGGTTTCCAGCCCTAGATCAGTATTAATACTTAAAGTGAAACAAAAGAAACGGCAAACTGATCCTTACCAGCATCCTTACGGCTGAAAAATAGAAGCAGAAGCAAATAAAATAAAATAAAATAAAAATGGAATGTGATATAACATAAATACAATTTCGGAATGTAATTTTCTTTTATTTGCTTCTGCTTTTGTTCTACTGCCGTAAGGATCAGTTTGCCGTTTCTTTTGTTTCACCGATATTACGGCAGCTATTTCAATTAACGTTGTCGGTTGAAAGCTCAAAGCCAAGACCGCAAGGTAGTATGGGTAGCTGTAAATATCCATTGCATAAAAATCCCCATATTACCTAACCTTGCGGTCTTGGCTTTTCGCTTTTTCATCCGACAACGTTAATTGAAATAGTTGTATATGTTCAACTGTCGAGTGGATAAACCTGGAACCTGACTGGTTTTGATGTTATGAACAGCGAACCCTCAGTTGAATTATGTGCTGTATCACATCAATATATAACCATTACCACAACTCGGCGTTTTTTTTTTTTTATTAACACCGCCTTGTAATATGGAAATACATAGAAAATTCAGCTTTTAGTCGGTATTTCAAAAGGACAACACTTTCCTTACTTAGGGCACGTTTTTGTATTGGGCATATTTTGTTCACTCTGAAATCAGAATACGCTAAGAAAATTTTGTTTCAGTTACACATAGTCAAGTAGCGACTTCTTTCCATATTTTACAAGAAGAACATGTGCAATATTTACAGGTATTCTGTTTGAGGAATGGCTAGAATATGTTCCCAAAAACCCATCCTTAATTTGACTGGTTTAACCATGAATTTTGTGACGGATGGGTTATGCGTTTAATAGACTTACCACAGAATATGAATTATTCGGTTGTAGGTTTTAATTTTATTAACCCTCGGACGTACAAGGTGGTTGCCACCCCCCCCCCCCCCTTAAGATTTTTCTCCGATATTTTCAAGACCATTTACGATTAGCACATGCCGTTTTCAGTAGCTGTTCATTTATCCTTGAGACACATCTTGGTAAAGTTTGGCAATAACCGGTTGCTATAGTAACGAGATATGACGTCATAAGTAGTACGTGTTCAAGCCATTTTTGAGTAAAAATGCGTGTTTTTCACCTTTTTTCAGTGGAAAAAAGTATAAAACGCTACCAAAACCATCAAAATGTTTAATAGTACGTTATTCTGATGGCGGCCGTCTTGGCGGCCAGTTTGGATGATGTCACCCCCAGCAGCGTCACAACCCATAATATTTTACCTTATCTTGCAGAGCACATCGAGGGCTTTCTTTTAGATGTAAAATATTTCCGAAATCTTGCAACACCACAAAAAACCCAGGGGGGGGGGGGTGTGCAACAATCCCCCCCCCCCTGTACAACGCTGAGGGCATAAGTTTGCGTGTACGTCCGAGGGTTAAGACATTTCATTTCCTAACTAACAGAATTTCCTCCGTTAATCGATGATATTTTTCCGACTTGTTTATTTGTAATATGGCTAGCGTTTGCAGCTGTTAAGTCGCGTGCGTATGATTAGCAAAGTATGACGTTTGACAGAGAGTGTCTTTTACTATTTGCGGCAATTTGTTTTCCCTTAATTATTGCAGGTATGCTGACGGGAATGAACCGATTGGTCCTGTTCTCACATCGAACACTTTCTCCGGCTTTGACAAAATGGATTATCTGTAAGCTGCTTACCACACCGAAGGGGAAGGGGGAGGGGGGGAGGGGGGGTTTGCCGAGGGCGCTCTTCTAAAAATTTCAAACACACCCTAAAATGTACCAGAATCGTTTGATAGGCGTGGCTTAAATGGATTTAATCCTAAAACCACACATGCACACATGCACACATGTCATGTTCAGTCATATATATTTTCGGCTCAGTACCCTGAAAGAAACCGCAATAATTCAAACGGTAGTAATTTTAGAATGGAGTTTACCACCGCTGTGTATGGGAATCCCTCGGGGACTCATAACATTGACTGATTTAACTTGACCTTATTGGAAATGCAACAGCTTCAAAGTTTACCCAAAGACCAAAAAGAGAAGAAATAATGCATCACTTTTAAGCTGGGAGGCAGCGTGGTCGAGTGGTTAGGGCGTCGGACTTGAAATCCGGGGGTCTCGGGTTCAACTCCCGTTCTGACCACTAGCTGGAGTGTTTCACGGCACGAAGCATTTGATAATCCAACCGAAATTTACAGTTTATCCTGGTAAATGGAAAGCCAAATTGTTTGTCCTTAAAAGGTGTATAACAAATCGATACCGTCAGTTTTCAAGTTTACCATTACAGTAAATACAAAAATAAATTTAAAAAAAAAATTATGTACATCTCACCCCTCCCAGCCAAAAATAAATGAAAAGAATAAATTTTGACGATACGTCCTCCTCGTTCTCACAGAATCAGGGACAGGCTACAATTAAAACAAAGGAAAGCGGACTTTTCTATCGACTATTTTGACTTTCCTTTGCACCTACAATGCATATCCCTCGGTCTCCGAGAATGATTAAGACTACGATTACACCAGAGGAGATTTTTCCGGATTTGTGACGAATCCGGAACATTTTGGTACCGAATTCATTTTGCCGTTTGCACGCAGATGGGTGAATCCGAAATAAACACGTTCCGGTTTGGTCGCGTCTCCGGAGATTTTGAATCCGAAATCTAAAGTGAGGACTTTGTATCCGATTACTGTTAAATCCACAATGTTTTTTTGTATAAGCAATTGTTCCAATGAATCCGGATACTTTTTCACCTGCGATAATACGAGTTTGCGGTAAAACCAAAATGGAGGACGAAGTCACGCTGATGGCTGTAGCTGGTTGCCTTATTCTGTTGCAGGCACAGGCGATGTATTTTGTTATGGCTACTGCCGTATTCGCGAGAAAACGTAAGTTGACGATTCAAGCGATGTTAACGTCGACCAAAGTTTGCCGGAGACGGCGACGATGGCAGGACCGAAGACCTCGACGTTTTTGGGTAAAACCCGGCAGGACTGATTGGGATGAGTGCCTGGTGGAACAACATGATGGACAACGATACCGTGGTCAACGAGTGGAAAGAAAACTTCAGAATGTCTCGCGATATCTTTATGACAGTCTGTGGAGATCTTATGAATGGGGTTAGTTTCTAGAGAAACTGTGGTGCTGCGTCGGTGGGGGTGAAGCACAAGAATTTGGTTTTATCGACTGAGTCGATAAGGTAAATTAGCCACCGTAAAAAAATTCGAGAAGGCTGACGTTTCGAGCGCTAGCCCTTCGTCGGAGCGAATCGCTCCGACGAAGGGCTAGCGCTCGAAACGTCAGCTTTCTCGAATCTTTTTACGGTGGCTAATTTACCTTATCGACTCAGTCGATAAAACCAAATTCTTGTGGAGATCTTAGACCCCTTCTTGAGAGAAAGTCAACCAAAAATCTTTCTGGGCGGTATTTTGTTGATGTCCGCCGAGGATGAGCAAACCTGCTTGGTAACCTTTCCCATATGAATGTCTTCGGATTTATCGATGTGTGCAAACAGTTGGGAATAATCCGAATATTCTTTTATAGTATATCTGAATACCCTAAATTTAATAAATCCGGAAACATTTATGAATCCGGAAAAATCTCGTCTAGTGTAAACGTAGTCTAATACATTGCAAACATTCAATCAGTGTCTAACATTTTTCTTTTTGTATATTTAGAACCATGAGTGGCTGCAATCTAGAGTACATAGAGAGCGGAACGTTTCGAGCGATGCTCAAATTAAGCTTTCTGTAAGTAAAAAAAAAAAATAAATAAATCTAAACACCTCTTTTTCGGCATTTACTATTGTTGTATTTTGATTCTCGGATACCTTTTTTCCGCTTTTGAGACGTCAATATAAAAAATGAAATGATGTCTCATAAAACGATTACAGTCTGTGATTGGTTGAAAAGTTTACATGGCGTTTTAGTTGGGCTACTCGCGTACAAAATCAAAAATGAAAACTTTTTCTACAAAGTTAGAAGAAAATGTTAAATGCTTTTTCAGAGGCCAACTTTAACGATGGTTTCAGGGTGTATGATTTTTAATGATTGTTTCGCCCATCTTTGGTGTGCGAGCGCAAACACACAGTCATGTTTTGGAAATAAATCCTGAGCTGATAGCGTTACTTAAGTAGTTATGTAAGGGACTATAGCTCACTTTTTAAAAATTAACGGCAAATCCCCTATAATTTAGTGACAGCCGTTAACATTATGGTGTTTTGTCGTTAATTTTTTGATCATTATAATTTAGTGACACATGTAATATTATTGACGAATTGCCGATAATAATTTGTCGTCACTCCATACTATGCGGTATATATTTTAATCGATACTCATTAATATCCATATGGAAACGTCTCGATACCTGATTCAGTCTTCACCATACACCGTTTATCGTAACACATGCGAAAGTCTTTTTTCTGGTACTTATTTACAACCTGTTTTGTAGAGGGATCCCGAGTTATCGCTCGTTCGTTTACGATTGTTATCTGTTGCTTAATTTTGACCTTCGATGATCTGTTTCATCGTTTTTTGATTTATACATTGACTATTTTTATGATTCAGAGTGAAACCTTTGACCTTACATTCCATCTTCCCATCACTTGTACTGTAACTGTATGATTTTGGACCAGAACCGCACCAATTCGTAATATAATGTCCGTTTAACTCATCGGTTAGATCACCGAGGCTGTCACCTGTTTCGATACGCTGTCCCCCTTCACGTTCGATATACCAACAACTGTCGGTGTCAAAACCGAGAACCTGATCACCGAGTTTATCCAACACTTCATACAGCATCATTCTAGCGTGGCTGGTTGTGAAGGCAGCAATAAATATGTTTGTGTTATTACTATTGTCAACGAACTGGCCTTTCAAGTTGTAAGTCATTTCAACCATCTCTTCGTTTAAGAATTGAATGTTCAGATCATCTATGCTTTCATCTAGCAAGATCTTGTAAAATTTAGGTGGTTCAGTGACGTACACAGTGTGATTCATGTTATTACGCTGACCAAATTTTCCCCATAAACTACACAGAGACAACTTTGAGATTGCCCTCCTTCCAGGATTGTACTTAATCTCATCAAGCTCGATTCCTAACTTTGATTCAACAATTGACCGGTACTCATCAACACTCTTATATGTACAACCTTGACCGGTCTTCAGTTAACTCGATTCCATCTTGATTTTCATGAATTTTCTTACATAAGTCTTGAAAAGGTTAGCGGATTTAGACTCGAAATGCCACACCTCGTATATGTTTAGTACCTTGTACCCTTTAGAAATCGCCACATTCAATTCATTTGTGCACCATGTCCCGATGAATGATCGTTCATCATCTGTATGTGTACATTCCTGAATCTTATTTTCAGCGCACACTCTACAGAGCGGAAATAGCAGCTTTTCAGCCTTATCGCACTTTATTTTTACTGGTAACACAGGATGATAAAGACCTCTTGGAGGTAAAACTTTACATTTCACAAAACCAAACCAATTCTCATCGTACTCTTGAGGAGGATCGAATATCTTTGTAGGATGACCTACCGGATAATCCTTGTAGAATTGAACCGTTGAATATAAACTAACAAAGTCGACATATCTACCTTTCTCACCTTTTTTGAATGTGTAGGTCGGTTTTGTTACATTTGTTCGTCCACCAAAAAATGCGTCCCTAGGATTAAGAGGTCCTACAAATTCCCGATTCCACGTTTTTAGAAATTTACTAAACTCTTTCTCCTTTTTCAGTTCACATTCGTAAACCTCAACCAGTTCATACCCGGCAGCTCTAATTTTATCGTTTTTCGCTACCGTCCTCTTTCTAAGAGTTAACATATCCATCTGATTTTTTGTGTTGATTGTGTCGCATGTATAGCACTTCTCACAACCGTGCCAAAAACATCCTTGAAATTCGTAGACCGTATTCCCACAAAACCCGTCAACCTTTCCGATATCTGGTAAAGTTTCTTCACCACCGTTCAGAGCGTGTTTTATGTTAACACCATCTCTCTGAGAAATCCAATCTAACCATGCGATGCTACTTTTACTGTAGGTCTCTCCACGTGTAATTTCCTTTACAACAGCGATCTTTTCACAAGGCATGTGGTTACTTCTGTACATGGTCATGCATACAGAAGCGATGGTTATATATTGAAGAGGGTCGATGTTACCTAACTCGATATACTGTTCTCGAAAAATCAACATACCTCTTCTGAGGATGTCTACATCACTATCACAGTAATCTCTCAACTCCTTCTTCATGTCAAACACATAGTTTTCATCAATACGTTGTTGGTACCATTTTAGGAATTCCTTTCTCGCTGAAGGTTTCATCTGATCATAATCATAGTATTTCTTATCAGGAATCGGCCCTACATAGTTTTGGTTACACTTTGTGTTGAAATAATGTGGAAAATACCCCTTTTTCAACTCTTCCAAACCAAATGTCTTTGGGAACGATGATAGTGGACCAGCGTTAAAGTTTATAGAATCAATAAATCTAGCACTCTCAGCCTTCATTGACATAATCTTTGTTCCGTTGTAAATAATATCGGGTTTCACTCTGTTCTCTATACACCAATTTCGAATAAACTGAGCATCGTAACTTTTTGCATTGTGAGCTATGAAGGTATACCCTTCATACTCCTTGGAAAAAATAAATTTACAAAATTCGTCGAGCGTTTCAAATGTATATTTATTACCATAAAAATCGTGACAGATGGCTAAATTGACCTCATGAACACCGGTCTCCTGAATCGCTTCGAAATCATAGAACATGTATTTATCAGTTCTTGTCTGACAAGGATAACACAAATTTTCAGGAGTACATCCGTAACCTTCACATCTTCCACCCTTACATCTCGTTTGAGACATGAAACAAAGATGTTCATTCATATCACAGTACTCCCCACAATTATTACACTTCGAATATCCGCAGATGTGATTCTTTAGGCCATCATTTTCAGAAGATGTAATTGTACGCTCACATTTCAAACATTTACCTACTTTTTTACACACAGTATCGTTTTTAATCCCTAAGGATCGTTCACGTAGATGCTCCATAAAACAATCTACTCCAAAGAAAGACCTATTACACTTATCACATGGAATTGGTGGTTTAGAGCACTTTTTCACTCCGTGTGGAAAGTACTTGAAGCATGCTGTACATTTTGCGGCGCATCTATGACAATCGCGTTTTGTATACGGCTTTTTACAGGTGTGACAATAATAATCTTTACTCAAGAACGCTGGCATACTTGTGATAACGTCGAAGTGGTTTTTGTTTTTGTAAAGGTATATCATCTGTCCATCGTGCTCATTTTCAGTAGTGAAAATCAGATCATTGAATCGATCACCGTCTACAATGTTTATCTGAATCTTAAGATGTTCCGCGAATCTCTTTACATCTTCGAGGGTAGAACCGGTTTCCTCGTTAATTTCGACTCCAGCTTCTTTATGAAGTTTGATAACTTCGTCTTTCTGCAGTTTTCTCGAGCTATTGAACCCGTTTTTCAACTGAGATGCTGTCCATTTTTGTTTATTTATGTTTGCACGAGCCGTCACTATTGCTCGTGCAAGACAGATTGAGTCATTATTTTTGATTGTGATTATACTCTTTTTATCGCTGGCATTTAATTTTGTCACACGTAATCGGCCCTTACCCCGGGGAACCTTTATCGACTGAATCTCTATTTTGACCTTGGGGAGCGGTACATCCTTGTATTCAATGAATCTAGCTATCTCTTCGACGAGATCCGTCCCAAGCTGATCTGTGATCGTGATTCGCTTTGTACTGACCGGTTTATGCCAACTCGTATGACTAAGTATCCATCGAATCTTGTCACCGTTTTGTAACCCTCTCTCTTTTATTACTCTGAGCCCTATTTCTAACAGTAATTTATCAATATCGAATATTTCACGAGGGTTTACTATTTTAACTTTGAATATATCGAAAAACGATTTGAACTTGTTACTTGTATTCTCACCTATCTTGATTATCTCATAAGGATGTTCATGCGAAGCTATTCCTTTCAAGTTGTCAAGAGCGTTCTTGAGTGAATTTCGTTTTGAAACCAAGTTGTGTTTCTGTTTTTTGTTATTTTTCAACTTTTTATCCACCTTTTGGAGTTTTTTCTTGAGCCGCTTGATCTGTTTATCTTTAGCTTTATTGTTCACCAGTTCAACCGGTGAGGGCGCTTCAAAGTTTTTCTCTTCTCTTTTCTGCCTGCGGGTTTGTTTGGGTTTCATCTGATAAGGTTTTGGTCCTGCTTTTGGCGGTCTATGCGTAGCATCATTCTAGCGTGGCTGGTTGTGAAGGCAGCAATAAATATGTTTGTGTTATTACTATTGTCAACGAACTGGCCTTTCAAGTTGTAAGTCATTTCAACCATCTCTTCGTTTAAGAATTGAATGTTCAGATCATCTATGCTTTCATCTAGCAAGATCTTGTAAAATTTAGGTGGTTCAGTGACGTACACAGTCTGATTCATGTTATTACGCTGACCAAATTTTCCCCATAAACTACACAGAGACAACTTTGAGATTGCCCTCCTTCCAGGATTGTACTTAATCTCATCAAGCTCGATTCCTAACTTTGATTCAACAATTGACCGGTACTCATCAACACTCTTATATGTACAACCTTGACCGGTCTTCAGTTAACTCGATTCCATCTTGATTTTCATGAATTTTCTTACATAAGTCTTGAAAAGGTTAGCGGATTTAGACTCGAAATGCCACACCTCGTATATGTTTAGTACCTTGTACCCTTTAGAAATCGCCACATTCAATTCATTTGTGCACCATGTCCCGATGAATGATCGTTCATCATCTGTATGTGTACATTCCTGAATCTTATTTTCAGCGCACACTCTACAGAGCGGAAATAGCAGCTTTTCAGCCTTATCGCACTTTATTTTTACTGGTAACACAGGATGATAAAGACCTCTTGGAGGTAAAACTTTACATTTCACAAAACCAAACCAATTCTCATCGTACTCTTGAGGAGGATCGAATATCTTTGTAGGATGACCTACCGGATAATCCTTGTAGAATTGAACCGTTGAATATAAACTAACAAAGTCGACATATCTACCTTTCTCACCTTTTTTGAATGTGTAGGTCGGTTTTGTTACATTTGTTCGTCCACCAAAAAATGCGTCCCTAGGATTAAGAGGTCCTACAAATTCCCGATTCCACGTTTTTAGAAATTTACTAAACTCTTTCTCCTTTTTCAGTTCACATTCGTAAACCTCAACCAGTTCATACCCGGCAGCTCTAATTTTATCGTTTTTCGCTACCGTCCTCTTTCTTAGAGTTAACATATCCATCTGATTTTTTGTGTTGATTGTGTCGCATGTATAGCACTTCTCACAACCGTGCCAAAAACATCCTTGAAATTCGTAGACCGTATTCCCACAAAACCCGTCAACCTTTCCGATATCTGGTAAAGTTTCTTCACCACCGTTCAGAGCGTGTTTTATGTTAACACCATCTCTCTGAGAAATCCAATCTAACCATGCGATGCTACTTTTACTGTAGGTCTCTCCACGTGTAATTTCCTTTACAACAGCGATCTTTTCACAAGGCATGTGGTTACTTCTGTACATGGTCATGCATACAGAAGCGATGGTTATATGTTGAAGAGGGTCGATGTTACCTAACTCGATATACTGTTCTCGAAAAATCAACATACCTCTTCTGAGGATGTCTACATCACTATCACAGTAATCTCTCAACTCCTTCTTCATGTCAAACACATAGTTTTCATCAATACGTTGTTGGTACCATTTTAGGAATTCCTTTCTCGCTGAAGGTTTCATCTGATCATAATCATAGTATTTCTTATCAGGAATCGGCCCTACATAGTTTTGGTTACACTTTGTGTTGAAATAATGTGGAAAATACCCCTTTTTCAACTCTTTCAAACCAAATGTCTTTGGGAACGATGATAGTGGACCAGCGTTAAAGTTTATAGAATCAATAAATCTAGCACTCTCAGCCTTCATTGACATAATCTTTGTTCCGTTGTAAATAATATCGGGTTTCACTCTGTTCTCTATACACCAATTTCGAATAAACTGAGCATCGTAACTTTTTGCATTGTGAGCTATGAAGGTATACCCTTCATACTCCTTGGAAAAAATAAATTTACAAAATTCGTCGAGCGTTTCAAATGTATATTTATTACCATAAAAATCGTGACAGATGGCTAAATTGACCTCATGAACACCGGTCTCCTGAATCGCTTCGAAATCATAGAACATGTATTTATCAGTTCTTGTCTGACAAGGATAACACAAATTTTCAGGAGTACATCCGTAACCTTCACATCTTCCACCCTTACATCTCGTTTGAGACATGAAACAAAGATGTTCATTCATATCACAGTACTCCCCACAATTATTACACTTCGAATATCCGCAGATGTGATTCTTTAGGCCATCATTTTCAGAAGATGTAATTGTACGCTCACATTTCAAACATTTACCTACTTTTTTACACACAGTATCGTTTTTAATCCCTAAGGATCGTTCACGTAGATGCTCCATAAAACAATCTACTCCAAAGAAAGACCTATTACACTTATCACATGGAATTGGTGGTTTAGAGCACTTTTTCACTCCGTGTGGAAAGTACTTGAAGCATGCTGTACATTTTGCGGCGCATCTATGACAATCGCGTTTTGTATACGGCTTTTTACAGGTGTGACAATAATAATCTTTACTCAAGAACGCTGGCATACTTGTGATAACGTCGAAGTGGTTTTTGTTTTTGTAAAGGTATATCATCTGTCCATCGTGCTCATTTTCAGTAGTGAAAATCAGATCATTGAATCGATCACCGTCTACAATGTTTATCTGAATCTTAAGATGTTCCGCGAATCTCTTTACATCTTCGAGGGTAGAACCGGTTTCCTCGTTAATTTCGACTCCAGCTTCTTTATGAAGTTTGATAACTTCGTCTTTCTGCAGTTTTCTCGAGCTATTGAACCCGTTTTTCAACTGAGATGCTGTCCATTTTTGTTTATTTATGTTTGCACGAGCCGTCACTATTGCTCGTGCAAGACAGATTGAGTCATTATTTTTGATTGTGATTATACTCTTTTTATCGCTGGCATTTAATTTTGTCACACGTAATCGGCCCTTACCCCGGGGAACCTTTATCGACTGAATCTCTATTTTGACCTTGGGGAGCGGTACATCCTTGTATTCAATGAATCTAGCTATCTCTTCGACGAGATCCGTCCCAAGCTGATCTGTGATCGTGATTCGCTTTGTACTGACCGGTTTATGCCAACTCGTATGACTAAGTATCCATCGAATCTTGTCACCGTTTTGTAACCCTCTCTCTTTTATTACTCTGAGCCCTATTTCTAACAGTAATTTATCAATATCGAATATTTCACGAGGGTTTACTATTTTAACTTTGAATATATCGAAAAACGATTTGAACTTGTTACTTGTATTCTCACCTATCTTGATTATCTCATAAGGATGTTCATGCGAAGCTATTCCTTTCAAGTTGTCAAGAGCGTTCTTGAGTGAATTTCGTTTTGAAACCAAGTTGTGTTTCTGTTTTTTGTTATTTTTCAACTTTTTATCCACCTTTTGGAGTTTTTTCTTGAGCCGCTTGATCTGTTTATCTTTAGCTTTATTGTTCACCAGTTCAACCGGTGAGGGCGCTTCAAAGTTTTTCTCTTCTCTTTTCTGCCTGCGGGTTTGTTTGGGTTTCATCTGATAAGGTTTTGGTCCTGCTTTTGGCGGTCTATGCGTAGCTGGTGAGGGTGGTGGTACTTCTTCATCTATAAAATTAACGATACCGCGTGGTGGGGGAGGTGGTGGAGTATTTATACTACTTTCAATGAATTTAATCAGCTCTGCCTTCCTCTTACGTGAATAACCTTTCAAACCGTTTTCACGTGCAATTGCCCTAAGCTGTTGAACAGTTTGTGAATCCATACGTAAGTATTGAATCATGCTCAAGATTTTTTTAATACCATTTTAAATTTTCATTTCATGAACGTGAAATGAAAAAAAAGCTTGCTTTTACAGATCTTTCAATTCTTTTAGATCTACCCAAGAGTTGAATTTATCGCTATACCCGCTCCACTTCACTAACGCTTTACCTTTTCAAGCGTCTCGTCGAATCACTTTCTCAATTCGAAAGATGGTCTGTTTAGCCTTCTGCAGCTCTTCCTTATAGAAAGAACCCGTTATCTCCTCACCAAGCTCATCTTTCAGTTTATAAGTTATAGGGTTAGTGTATCGAATCTTATCGACGGTAAAAATCTCTTCAGTCCAATTTGGTGTGTAACCTTTATCGAAAACAGGGCGTTTGTATTTTGATATTCGAACTTTATCCCCAACTTTAAATTTCGATCGTCGAGGTTGTGTACGTTTCATCTTACCGTACAGATTTAAGTAAACAGCACTTTCGTTCTTTTTCTTCGACGCTTCCACAGGTGTCATACCGATGCTTCGGTGTTTTGAATTATTGTATTCTTTCAATATCCTCGGCAACGCGTCATAATATTTTGTATTGTTTTGAACGGTAAATTGTTTAAACATTTTCTCTTTTATCGTACGGTTCCATCTTTCACAAACACTAGATTTTTCTTCATTCTCTGTCGAATACATCACTATCTTATTTTTATCCAACAGTTCTTTCATATTCTTGTTGTAATACTCTTTTCCCTTATCCACCCACAGCATTTTCGGTTTTCTTCCTTTCTTGAATAGCGATTTGAACGCTTCTGCGACACTCTCTCCTTTTTTATTCTTCAGCGGTACAATCCAACCGTATTTACTGAAAACATCTAACACCATGAGAAGATATCGATATCCCTTATTCCACTTACTAAATTTCTGCATCTCGACAAGATCGGAGCACCATATCTCATCGATTCCGTTTACAATAACACGCCGCCGAGTAAACTTTCGTCTTATGGGTTTATGCAGCTCGTCTGCTAGCTTTTCTTGCCACGTCTCTACGTTTCTACTCGGCGGCCTTATCCGTTTCCCAACCCAAGTTTTTGTTTTACGTCGATAGTATTTCTAGCTAACCAGTGACCCCATTGTCGATCGTTATAGGGCACGCTATCCAAAGCTTTCACCATTTTTCTATCCGCTTCGTTTTTACATTTACGCGGGTCAGGCTTATTTGCACACACAGAATAATCGACGTCATGCTGCATCGCTATGGCATCCGTTTTTCCCGTCGGCTGTTCGTAGATCTCCAGTATTTTACCTGTTTCCGGATCATATCTTAATTGTGTATCTATGTCATTGTATGGTCCTGTGTATTTATGTCCGGGTAATGTCCAACCGCCTTTCGGTTTCGGAAGCTTACCGATCAGTTTATGAACATCGATTCCGCTCCCATCTAAATCAGCTCGATCCGTTTTATACTTTTTGTCAGGCCTGATCTTAGTTGACAATTCGTTCAGCATTTGAGAGGCAGTATTTTCAAGAAACGGTTTAGCTTTGTCAAGAGCGAAATCCAACGCCTTGGTTTGCATATTTTTATTTCTCAACAGCTCACTTGCCCCATAGCGACCCATTTCAACAGCTTTCTTTCCTAACCAAGGTAACGCATGCATCGTCAGACCTTCCATAGCCATCTCGCCAAAGCCCGCCCCTGAGGCGGGCCGAACTAGTTTCCCGAACTCTTAACGAAACGGGTTTTCTTGATTCCGCAATTAGCGCAAGTGCACCAAAACATTGGTCTACCGTTTTTAGCTGTCATATAACCGGATGGTTCAGTACAGCCGGTTTTTATTTTCTCCTTAACACAATACGTTAGCGACTCCATTTTATTATACGATCTGTATAATAAAATCTTTAATTTTAATTACACAAAATATTTTTTAATAAACTTTTCATTATAGTTTTGATTATCAATTTTAAATCTACTTAAGCAATCATAAAATGATTTTTTGTAAATATTATCAAGAAAATATAAACAATAATAACCGCATCTTACTGATTTTATAGCTTGAAACGGGTAACCGATATTATATTGATATTCCATACGTAATTTATTAGCATAATCAATGAAATCTTGTGGTGGTGGTAAACAAAACGAATCGAAATAATATATGAGATTTTTATTTTTTACAAATGTTGCTACCCAGTGTGTACCGTTCCCTATCTTATCATCAAGATTAATTATACAACAACCTGTTTTATGTATATGATTTACCGTTTGATCTCTCGAAAAAATACCTTTGAAATCAGGTATTTTTAAATAATTTATCCATTCAAGGAGGTCAAAATTACTTAGCGGTACATCTCTAAATTTGGGTTTTTTTCACCCCATGATCCGTAAAAAGGTGGAGGATAGTATGGATACTTTGGAGAAATCTGTAATCCTTTTCCACTAACAGGTTTTGGTACTTGTAATCCTCCGCCACCAACGGCCGTTGGTGGTGATACCGCTAATCCTTTTCCAAAAAGTTTTGAAGCTAATTCGATAGCCATAGGAATTCCGATTGCAGCAAGTGTTCCTAAAAATCCTCCATTTATCTGTCTTTGCGTAGGTTTAAATGTTATACCGCTACCGCTTTGCATACCTTTTTGTAATAAATTTATCTGTCCTTGTGTTAATTCTTTTAATTTTGCAAGTTGAGGAAGAAAATTAAACGGTATCGTAATTCCTTTACCAAAAATCTTATCGATACCGAGGCTTCCCAAAGCGCTAAGCGCTCCTGTAGCTAAATGAGGTACTACTTTTGTAGCTGCTTTTGTAGCAAAAGGTAACAACTTTGTACCGAGTGACAACAAAGAGGTCCACAAACTTCCCCCTTTTATGATCGCTTTACGAATCTGTGTTTTAGATATTTTGATATCGGTACCGGTACCGTTTTTTAGCGCTTTATTAATCTTATTAATCTGGGTTTTTGTCAACATCAACTCATGTGACCCTTTCAAATTATTCTTACTTAACCTTATCGTAATTTCTGAATTATCGTCATATGCTTTTTTCAACCTTTGTAATTGTCCTTGAGACAAATTTACTCCATATGTAAAATACGATGTAGCCATTTTTATTTTTACAAAATATAATTTTAATTAGATTTACGCTTTTATTAATAATTTTCCAGATGATGTGTATAACTCTATCTCTTTTTCATGTAAAACTAAAGCATTTAATCTATAATTTGTTGGATTTGCTCCGTTTTATTCATATCTAAAAGTAAGTGAAACTACGCTATCTTTTACATCTTCTTCTTGGTTTCTAAGATTAAAGTATATAATTCCAAAAAGATTTCTGAAATTTGATCGGTCAATTATTGTTCCGCTTAAAAAGTCGTTGTAAGCGGAACTGTAGGACAACAAAGCTCTGTAAGTCTTGACTCCTCATCTGATGTCATTTCTAATTGAGGATATTGGATGCTATTATTTATTACCAAGTGTGCTCTAGAAAAATATCGATTATTTGCTCCAATTCTAAATGTTTTGAAAGTAAATATATTTTGTTCCTGATTACTATAACTTGCTTCCGGAACAACCCAAATGAAAACATGCCTCGGTCTCCTAATACCTGTACTTATTCGAAAGGAGTTATTTACAGATGTTGTTTGTAATATTTCGGTATGTTCTCTCAAATAAGTCCATTTTTTGGGTTTCAAATACAGTAAAAACCCGCGTATAAGAACCTAGAAATTAAGAACCTCCTGGCAGAAATTTGCTACTTTAATACTGGTTTATTTTTTTAAAAACTGGTTTTATTTTTTGAAACTGATTTGTTCTTGATTATAAGCATTTATTCTATAAAATAACAGTTTATAATGATGAACATACCATATATTATGCTACTTTAATACCCCAAAATATAAGAACCTGCTTTGCCAAACTCTAAAAAAGTAGGTTCTTATACGCGGGTTTTTACTGTAATTTTCAAGATATTGTTTCATACCTAAACCGTTGAAAATAATTTTTGGACACCACAATCTTAATTTTGTTAAAATCACTTTACTATCTGGAGCAGCTCCTTTTCTGAAAATTATATTATTGTCGTTTTCAAGTTCTATAAGAAGATTTGTCTTAATATTCGGGTGAAGATTATTTTTGAAAGCTGCAAAATAACTGTATAAATTTAGAGGAATCGATATTTTGTTAACAGCTGCAGCATCTGTTAAAATTTTTCTTCTAGCAAAACCTTCGTTATATAGCGCTTGAGCCGGTCGTGCTTCTGTTGTTCCTGTGGATGAATCTAAATATAAAAATTGATCTTTACCGATCGTATCTGCATAACTTTTTGTATATTTTAAGAGGGAAAGTACGTTTGATGTTTCATTAGCTCTTGAGTTATTATAAACTGTTATACCGTTGCATTCAACCTGTATCTGTTTTATAAATGTATGGCCATTAGTTGTAGTACAATCTTGATTGCCGTTATTCGGTCCTGCTGTTATGATTTGCTTCTGAAGAGTTATCAACTGTGAATCGATAATTATCCTTAACCTGTCTATTATTATTTGCGACATTATCGATTAGCGGTGTTTCCAAATCGAAGGCCACATATTCATATCGTTTGACCAATTCTGGATTTCTAAAACTCATTCTTATTATGAATTATAATAAGAAATTATTTTTAAAATTAAATCAAATCATTTACGATATTTCTAATATATTGATATTTGTCTTCTTCTTTCTTCTCTTTTTTAGAGTTTTCTTCGTTTAAAAATTTAATAATTTCAACTCCTTTTGTTTCGCCTGAAATTTGTGGTGCTGCTGCCGCAGGCTCTTTTTTACCTTTGGATGAAAACTTGTCATAAATTTTTTCACCAAGAACTTCACCAGTTTTTTCACCAACCTTTTCAGCACCTTTTTCAATAGGTTTTTCTGCTGCTTTACTGGCTAATTTACTCGCTGTTTTTCCTGTTAATTTGGAACCGATTGCAGCAAGTGTGTCAAAGAAACCAGAACCGCTATCGCAAGAGTAATCTACAGAGTTAATATAAGAAATTTCTCCTGTATCAAAATTTCTTATTCTTCTTTGTTCTTCCATTTGTATAAATTGTTAAATTTATATAAACTGTTTTATAAATTATAAATAAAATTATACTTCTTTTAACACTACAGTTATGGAAATATCGATATCGTTCAGATCAACATTTCTATCTTCATCGTCAGTTAAGTAAAATGTTACTTCAGATATATCTTTTTTATTTATCTTATGCCACAAATAATTCACTCTTGGGTAGATTTCAAAAGGTAAAGACCTTGTTTTTGTATTTGTTGAAAACGTAAATAAGGTATTGCTTCGCTTTCCTGAAACGATCGAATCGCTTAACAAACTACATTTTAGGTAAAGATTATCGACGCTGTTACTGATATTAGGGAAATTTTTCCCATAACCGCTGCTCGTTAAAACTTTCGATTCGAATCCGAGTAAAATATTAAAATTTCCACTCGAACTAAAATCGATGCGATATTCGGTAGATAGTTGAATAAATACCTTGTAAGTTGTAAGATTAAATAATACGCTAATTCCATATTCATCCGTGTTGGGTATTTTTCCAATCGTTTTGTGGATAAAATCATTTATATCTTCGTAATCGTAAATCCCTGATGGAAAAGTAATCGTTTCATATGTTTTACCTTTATCTTTTGATATTTTTAGTTTGTCGTTATCATATTCGGGACGAATGTTGTGCCAACTCGCAGTCATACTAAGATGATCCAATGCTAAATAACATTCTTTATTATCGTCCAATCTCAACTCAGGAGTAAACCTTACAGTAAAATTTCCTGGTTTATTATCGGGATTTTGTTTTCTTGCATCTATAGATTTGAAAACTAGCGTTCTGTTAACATCCATTTTATTATACGATCTGTATAATAAAACTTTTTTATTTTTAATTACGCTAAATATTTTTTATATAATTTCTCATGAATTGTTTTATCTATTGCTCCTATTCTTAACAATTCATCATTTATTTGCGATAAATCATTTTTCAAAACAGGTGAATTATTACCGGCGGCCATTGAACCGATTATTATCTTCATTCTATCTGCCAATTGGTTCGGTTCATTATAATAAACTATACTTGAACCGGTCACAGTAAACTGTGATTTACCAGATGATTTATGAGGAGGTAAATTACTCAACATATTTAAATCATTAAAAACTTTTATAGCGTTCATACTATATTTTGTTTTAGGATTATATCTTTTCGTTAGTAAATTAATCAGAGATTTATCAACATCGGCTTGATAAATTAATTTTCCACCACGATAAGCGTTTAATTTCAGATCGTTCATTAATTTAGGTATGTCGATCAATAGTCCTCCATATTGATTATTTTTTTGAATTTTATAAGCGCTTCGTCTTGGTTGTTTGTACTTGCGTACCCCTTCACCTTGTTTTTGTTTTGTATATTGCGGTAAAATTTTTACATTCTTAATCGTTGTTAAATATCTGTCTAATATATCTCTTGTTCTTTCATATATTTTCAGATCATAATCGAGTTTTTGTTTTTCTTCTTCTGTCTTTGGTTTTCTCCTTTTCAAACCACCTATTTTTATTCCGACACTTCTGTTTTCATCTTTAGCTTCATTATAAGTTGCAATTAACTGTTCTTCATTCATTTTAAGTAGCTCATTAGGTTCATGAAAAGTTTCTTTTAAAAATTCTAATTCGTTTTCTGTGAACATCTTATTTGGTTCAGCAGTTATTATTTTACCCATTGGTGGTTGAGGTATTGCAGGAATTACAGGTATTGAATCACCAGGAAATGGCAATTCTTTATTCAATGTTAAAATATCTTTATTAGTTTCAACCAAATCTTTGAAACCGCTGGTCAAAGCCAATTGATTTTCTTTTAATTGCTGAATTACTTTGTCCTGTTTTTCATCTGTTTTTTTCTGTTGTTCAATTAGCGGTTCTCTCAGAGTTTTAAAAAAATCACTCATCGCAACATCGCGAACTTGTTCTTTATTTTTAACCTCATTCTTTACTTCAGTAACTGCTTTAGCAATTTTAAAGCCTTCAAATTCTAAATCTGCATATTTTTTAATCTTATCAAGATCCATAATTTATTAAAATAGATTATTTAATTTATCTGTAAAATAAACATTTAAGTTATTTTTAAATATCTGTAAAATAAACACTTAAGTTTATTACCTAACGGTATCTGTAAAATAATCATTTAAGTTATCTACCTTATTAAATAAAATGAAAATACCGAATTATGATGTGATAAAAAATAACGATAATAATCGTTCGTTAAATGATTTTCTTAATGAAGATTTTCGTATGTTGATAACAGGTCAAACTCGATGTGGAAAAACAAACACCTTAATGCATATTCTTAGAAAACCGCTCATTTATTATGATAAGATTTATCTATACTCACCAAATCAACATCAGGATAAAATTCAAGATTTGCAAAAATTAATGGCAAACGCCAGTCAAAGAGTTGGATATGATATTTTAGAACTTCTTGGAGAAGATGATATTATGGACACAACAGACTATCCGATCGATAATAGAAAAGTGGTGGTTTTTGATGATCTTATTAACGCTCCCCAAGCAGTTCAAAACAAAATTGCCAATCATTATACAGATGGTCGACATCATAAAATTTCCCCGATCTATCTGTCCCAGTCCTACTACGATGTTCCTCAGAAACTCCGGCAGAACTGTTCCCACATGATTTTGTATCCACCAACGACTAAAAAACATTTAAATCTGATTGCGCAAGAAAATCTAATAGATCCGGTTCTTTTTGATAAACTCGGTCCATATGAATTCTTATTTTTAGACAAAGAAAAGAAAAGTGTTACTAAGAACTTTGATGAGACTTTTTAAAAATTATATGTAATAAGAATAACAGAGTATGGGTATTTTTAATAATATCAGAAGATTCAGTAATTTCGATATCAGTGAATATATAAAAAATTTTAATCAACAAGTACAACAAGGGACCGGTTTGAAATTAGATGTCAATAACAATTACGACATTCAACAAAAACGTCTTGTAAATGTTGGTGAAGGAGTCGATAATGATGATGCGATAACAAAACATCAGATGGAAAATGCGCTATCGACAAAACCAAATCCGACAGATGTTATTCTTGTTGATGGATCGACTCATATGACCGGTGATTTAGATCTTCGAGGAAACAGATTGATTCTTCCCGGAGAGATCGATATGAATAGAAAACTTATCACAAATATGGACACGGATGAAGATAACGATCTATACTATCTGAAAGAACGTTTCAATGTTGTCCAATCGAAACAACAGACTTATCACGATTTAGGAGCAAATTATAACAATCTAGTCTCTTACAACGATGTTAGGAATATTTTCTTATCTCGCAAAGAGACGTTTCCGATGGAGACTAGTTTGGATATGGGTAATAATACGGTTTATAATGTAAAGGACCCGACGGTCGCCGACCAAGGAGCAAATAAAAGATACGTGGATCATATAATTTCCGGTAAATTGAGTAATCCGCCCGGTGAAGATTTCAATATGTCAAACCATAAGATTATAAATTTAGAAGATCCGCAAAATAGTACCGACGCGTGTAATAAATCTTATGTTGACGGCGCTGATAAAAATCTTGATCTCAAGATAGGGGGTGTGGTAGTTCATACGATAGAATTAGAAGAGAAGCTTAAAAAATATATTGACGAATCGCATATCACTAGCTCGTCAGCGCTGAAAGATGATTTTAGGTACCTAATGGAAAATGTTGACGAAAGCTCTTCCGAGCATAACGTGACTGTCACCGGTATAGTCGATTTGGTGGAGTCGCCGCATACGTTAAACAAAAAAGTTTACAGTCTTTTATTACACAAACATCCGTTAAATAGCTACGCCTCAAGAATCGGTTTTGATATGTATAAATTACCAGAGGGTGAATATACCGTTTGTATCGAATTTATTCCACCTACGATGAGCGGCGTCAGCGTCGATGTTGAATCGACTTCTATCAACATAAATAAACAATCGACAAAAAACTTTACGGATTACAGTAGAAGTATTATCAATCTGCATAAGTGGAAAATTTCACCGCCGGAATATATTATGGTCGATTTAAAATGTAGCGGCTCGCCAACATCAGCTTCGCAAGCTCAAGCTTACCTTATAATTTACGGAATAAAAGGAAACCACTCAGATGTTCCGGCCAGTGTTTACGATTCTCCTTATATTTTGGAGAGTAGGAAAATGGTTATGCAGACCGATTTGGATATGAACAATCACGCAATTATCAATTCACCAAGTCCCAGCGGTGGTGCGTTTGTAATTCACGGTCTTTACAATAGAACTGCGAACCAGATGTTTGCTCTATTTTCAGGAGATGAATATGTTATGGTTCCGGTTAAGTGTAAAATTGTAAAATGTTGCGTTAACATTCTCGATACGCTCGAAGCGTACCCTCATATCGCCGTGTTGATAAACAATGTAATAGGAAGAGGAGGGGGTGGTAAGAAACAGGTCTGTCACTTAACTAACGATATCGCTCTGGTAGAATGTGATGAATTTCGTGTGAGAATACAAAGTTTACAAGGAACTACCATCAATAAATGTTTGGTAAGTCTGTGGCTTGAGACTGTGTAGTCGACTATACGCGAAATTAAAATTTATTATACGTTGCGTATAATAAATTAGATGATCTTTCAGATCTTAGCGTGTTCAAGCGCTTCTACGACCTCTCTTGCGATTTCTCGAGTTTCTCTTAACCATTGAGGAGATAAATCTTGAAAGATATGCTCATTTATAAAAGAGACAAGAAAGAAAACGCTTGCAATCATTTTATGTTTAAAATTATAATAATAAAATTTTAAAATATGAAACAGAAACAAGATATTTTCACATTTAATCACATCGATACTTCGATCGATGAGACAAGATTGTCAGAGATTAAGGCTCTTTACAGATTTTATCACAAGAAGTGGTGGTGTTACAAAAAGACTTTTAAACGTCTCAAACGGATGAATCTATTCTGTAAACTGAGTAGTTCATCTCTTATCACAGTCGGTACAATCGCCGGCGGAGTTACACTAAACCCAGTTATACTAGGGGTTATCTCCGGCGCGGGTTTGTTAATAAAAACATTCACCGATTATAACAATTATAATCGAAGGATCGAAATGAGTAAATTTGCACATACAACATATCAGAAAGTTTTGGTTGACTTACGTTCTTGTCTGCGAGGAAAACATTTTAACCACGATTCGTTTGTGAGCGATATGAGGTTGATTGATGATGTTATAATTGATCTTTGTCCAACAATAAATAGCCGTGTTGAAAAAAGATACGAGGAAAAGTTTTCATAAAAAAGTGCAAAACCCTGGTCGGGGGGTGCTCGGTTGGCTATTTCTGTGCCTCACCGAAGTGAGGACTTTTGCCTCACCGAAGTGAGGACTTTTGCCTCACCGAAGTGAGGACTTTTCCCGCCGACAAAGCGGGTGTCACCCATTTTATACCTCTAGGTGAGGTTAAGTTCTCCGAAGAGATCTTTGAGCACCCCCCTGTTATCAGTTGGGCCGAGGCTGGTTCACCAGAGCGTAGTCAACTGACGCAACTACACTGCTACCCCGTGGGTCTGACATCGCATGAACCGTAAGCAGGGTTCTGACAGTGGCCAACCGTCTCCCCCCTGAGTTCTACCGAATTACAGACTTATTTATATATATGGTTCGATCGACTTATATATTAACGACCGAATTATCGCGCTCACACATGTGGTACGTGTAAAGTGTCACGCGCGCGTTTCACGCGTGGCTGCGCATGCACTTTAGAAGGTTTCACACTTGAATGAACACGTATGCTAATGCGCTGCAATTCTCGGAAAAGATGAATAAATTAAGACCGATTTCTCGGAAACAAACGATTCGAAAGCGCTTGTTAATAAAAAAATTTGGTCTTAAAAATAAAACGTATTTTATAGAAGAATGGAAAAGCAGGAATCGAAACCTAAAGTTACGGTAAAAGATCTCAAAGCTATGGCAAAAGAGCAGAAAATTAAAGGATGGCATCTGATGCGAAAAGCCGAACTGTTCGAAGCTTTAGAAGCTGTTAAACGACAAGAACCTACGAAGCCGCCAAAAGCTGGAAAACAGTTTTGCCCACACGGTAAAAATAAATACAGTTGTAAGGAGTGTTCGGGATCAAGGATTTGTGAACATGGTAGACAGAGGTATGTTTGTAAAGATTGCGGTGGAAACGGAATCTGTATTCACGGAAATAACAAATACTATTGCAAGGAGTGCTCGGGAAAACAGATTTGTGAACACAACCGTGTAAAATATTCTTGCAAAGATTGTGATGGAAACGGAATCTGCATTCATGGGAAAAATAAACGCTGTTGCAAGGATTGTAGGTAGGAATGAAGCTTGAATATTTTTCATTTCTTTTACTAGAAATGAAAAAAGTCGTCTTAAAGAAATAAATATGTAATTATAACAACATGCAACTGACAAAGATTTCAGATTTTATTGACAAAGATACTCTTATTTTTCACGAACCTGTGAAACACACAGTGAAAAACTCCAGTTTGGAATACCAAAGGATTAAAATTGAAACTAATTACCCTAATAATGAAAAAGGACCGTTAGTAGTTGAATCACCGTTTCTTTTCAGTTTTGGAGTGACTGAAAGAAGGTGTCAAGACGGGAGTGAACTAGCTGGTTACACTATTCCGGTTTGTTTATGGAGTAAAGAAAAACAACAAACACCAGAAGAAAAAGAGTTTTATGATTTCTTAGAAAGTCTCTATGGTATGTGTTTCACACATTTAGAAGGTGTGTATGGTGGTGAAATAGCTGATAAATTAAATGAGTTTTTATATTACAAGGAGATTGAGAAAACAGGTAAGTGGGGTAATAAGTTTATGAAGAGAGATAAAACAACTCCACCGGTGTTTTACGCTAGACTTATGTATTCAGAAAAGACAGATAAAATTTTTACATTATTCAGAACGAAAGGAAATGATAAAGTCGATCCGTTCGACTATCTTAATTCATATTGTCATGTCAAAATGGCTCTGTTAATTGAAAGCATTTTTATTAGCGAAAACGTCGTTTCAATTCAAATGAAGGTTCACGAGGTATATGTTAAACCTCTAAAACAGAGACAAACACTGTTAGCAATTCAAGAAAGCGAAGATGAAGAAGATTAAATATCTGTTTATTTTTCATTTCTTTTACTAGAAATGAAAAAAATCGTCTTAAAAAATAAATATGGTAATATAACAAATATGAATCCTTCAAAAGTTTCATCAAATATTATTTTCCATAAACCGGTGAAAAACAGCAAAACCGATTTTGAAATAATTAAAATTGACACCTATAAAGGACCGCTAGTAATCGAATCGCCATTTCTTACAATTTTTGGTGTAAAAGAGACATATAGTCAAAATGAAAGTAGTAAACTACTTGGTTACACCATTCCTGTTAAATTATACGGTGGTCGAATGCCAACGGAGGAAGAAGAAAAGTTTGTTGATTGCATGGTTTTTATTAGGGATATCTGTAGGCAACATTTAAAAGGTGTTTATGGTGAAAAAATAGCTAATAAAATAAAAGGTATTTTTTATGGTTTTCATTTTGAAGGTATGGGTACAAGAGTTTGGGGGTCAATATATCCAACAATGTTTAATGTTAAACTACTCAAATATTCAAAACAAAGGGATAAAATTTTAACAAGAATCGCAATGAGAAAGCTAGAAAAAGTCAAAATGGCTCTGTTAATCGATAGTATTTATATCAGCAAAGAAGAAGTTTCAATTCAAGTTACGGTACATGATATATATGTTAACCCCCAAAATTCACTACTAACAATACCTGAAGAAAGCGAAGAAGATGAAGTTTTTTCTTCAAACTGTGCTGTGTTATCAATGAGTATCGATTAAAATATATACCGCATAGTATGGAGTGACGACAAATTATTATCGACATTTCGTCAATAATATAACATGTGTCACTAAATTATAATGATCAAAAAATTAATATTGGTAATTGAACTGAGTGGAGTGCAATTTGGTCTGAAATCATACGCGTGATTTCAAAATCAAACGAGCGCGATAGCGCGAGTTTGATTTGAAATCACAAGTATGATTTCAGACCAAAATTGCACGACACGAAGTTCAATTACCACTTAATTACATCCATTTTGAAATCCCCCAATATTGCACAAAAAAGTGTAATATTGTAATAAGAGGATCACCAGTGATTTCAAATGGTGCAATTTGGAAATAAATTGCACCATTTTAAAATGATGCGATTTAGAGTCCAAAATGGTGCAATTTGGAAATAAATTGCACCATTTTAAAATGATGCGATTTAGAGTCCAAAATGGTGCAATTTGGAAATAAATTGCACCATTTTGGACCAATCAGATTCCAAGGAGTAGATAGGAAATGCGGGTTTCAGCTCACAGCAGAAATACGCCCAAAAATTTACCCACCAATTCAACACATTCTCGGTTTCAGCTCACGTAACATCAATCACCCCAAAAAACCCCACACGTTTCACTTCTAATTTTTTCCCATGATTTCTCACACAACTTCACTTCTTCTTCTTTCCACACAACTTCCATTCCCTCAATTGTTCACAAACATTTCAAAGTTCCACTTCCACTCTTCTCCTACAATTCCCCACAATTCTACCAATTGCAACATGTTTCACCCATTGCAACATGTTTTTCATCAATTCCAACACATTCGAATTATGGGGCCTCGGATCCCACCGGAATCGGTGATTATTATCTACTATAAGGGTGAAAAATTTTATTTCTCAAGGAAAGAAAATGTCTGATTCCGAAGAAGAAGAAATTGATTTCACTCCTGAAATTATTCGAGAAACCCTCACAACATGCCATTCTCACAAAAATCCCAGGCTGGAACATTTCAAAAATATCATCCGAAAAAATCAGGGGAAAAATCAAATTCCACTCAAAGATCTCGAATT
The DNA here is from genome assembly GCA_022457155.1 of Cladopsammia gracilis. Taxonomy (NCBI): domain Eukaryota; kingdom Metazoa; phylum Cnidaria; class Anthozoa; order Scleractinia; family Dendrophylliidae; genus Cladopsammia; species Cladopsammia gracilis. The sequence goes on along the minus strand of JAJGOT010000150.1, from coordinate 1,197,478 downwards.
TTATCAAGAACAAATTCTCTCCCAAATTCCCCGTGACGAAATTACAAGAAAAAAAGTCAGGGAGTTTGTCAAAGCTTCCAAATGGAAAAAAGTCAATGGCAACGATCACTCAATTTTTAATCACATAACAGGCCACGACGGGAATGAATACGAGCACCTGGAGAAGTTCCTCATTGATGACTTTAAATATTTTTCACTGGCATATGATGACCTTCATCTCAACAGAAAAAAGTTTCTCAATTGCCACCAAGTTCTTTTCGCCCTGTTGAAGAAGAACGGTTTCAGCCCCAATGAAGATGATTTCAAACTGCTCAAACACCCATCAAGCCGGGTAGAACAAGAAAAAATAATCCAAACAATCTTCAAAAAATGTGATTGGAAAGAAAATGGATCTTGAAAAAGTATTTTTCAATGAAGCCGAGCGAAGTGAAGCGAGCGAAGCGAGCCTTAGTGCGAGTGACCATGACGATTGTTTCACATGCTCAGAGGAAGAAACAAGAAGCGTGGATGAGACTCCCACCACTTCAGACGAGGAATTTATTGTCTCTGATTCGGAGATGGCGGAAGCTGAGCGAAGCGACGAAATCGAAGACTCAATTGAACTCCTTTTTGAGTCATTTGTGAATCTCCAGGAGGAACACAAGATTCTCAAAAAGGAACTCCAAAAGCAAAGCGGCCTTCTCTGGAAAATCCACCGGGAAATGAAAGAAAGCCAAGCGAAGCAAAACGGGTCAAGCGAAGCGAAACGAAAGCGATGCTAAGCGGTGTTTTGAAATAACAGACTGTGAATATTAATGTAAAACATTCATATTCAAATAACCGCTTATTACCACCAACAACAAGTCATTCATTTTATTTAACTTCATTTTTTTATTTACAATGACGACACAAAAAGTGCCACGCTGTGGCACTAATAAATAATTCACAAAAAGTGCCACGCTGTGGCACTAATCAATATTCACAAAAAGTGCCACGCTGTGGCACTAATCAATATTCACAAAAAGTGCCACAGCGTGGCACTAATCAATATTCACAAAAAGTGCCACGCTGTGGCACTAATCAATATTCACAAAAAGTGCCACAGCGTGGCACTAATCAATATTCACAAAAAGTGCCACAGCGTGGCACTAACAAAACGTGTCACCAATAGCGTCTTTATCTCCTCTTTTTTGTCTTCCGTTGGCTTGCCTTCTGTCTCACCAGTAAACTTTTCCTTTATCTCGTCAAAGCATTTTTGTAAGTAAGGTTGAATATCTGGATGTTTTGTGCCAAGTTCGCGAAAAGATTGGTTTACGTCTTTTAACATCTGCTCACTGTTCATGTTTGTTTTCTACTAAAGTTGCTCGCGCAGTGTTTGCGTTTATATAGTGTGAATTGCATCATCTCATTACATCATCTTTATTTTAACTCAAACTTCCTGTGTTTTTTTTAACTCAAACTTCCTGTGTTTTTTTAACTCAAACTTCCTGTGTTTTTTAACTCAAACTTCCTGTGTTCCAGTGTTCACATGTGATCATAATGTCTCAGAGATTTTGAACATCGCTCAGTGGAACCCAAGAATTAAATTTGTTAGAATAACCTTTCCATTTTACAAGCGCGAGTTTTCGCTTATTATCACGGCGAATAACCTTTTCAATTCGAAACACATCTTGCGTTGTTCTTTGAAGTTCCGCCTCGTAAAATGATCCAGTGATGTTTTCTCCCAACAGATCGACTAATTTATACGTTACAGGGTTTGTGTTCTTTATTTCGTCAATCACAAATATCTCTTCCGACCAGTTCGGGGTGAAACCTTTGTCAAATATCTTTCGTTTAAACTTTGAAATTCTCACCCGGTCGCCAACCCTGAATTTTGCTGGGTTGTGTTTAGCATAAATTAAATCTCCGAAAAGATTAGCGAAAACCTTTTTCTCATTTTCCTGCTTGCTCGCCTCTGCGGGACTCATGGCAATGCTCGAATGAAAACGGTGGTTATATTCATCCGCTAATTTGCCAAGCTTGTCCCAGTATATTGTATTGTTGTTAGCCGAAAACATTTTAAAGAGTTTCTCTTTGAAAGACCTGTTCCAACGTTCAACCACAGATGCCTTTTCTTGATTTTCCGTTGTATACAATTTTACCCCATTCTCGCTCAGGAGATGGTTCATTGTTCCATTGAAAAATTCAGATCCTTTGTCTGTCCAAAGCATCTTCGGTTTTCTCCCTTTGAATATATCTCGGAAAGCATCAGCCACTGTTTGACCTCGCTTGTCTTTCAGGGGACGAATCCAACCGAATTTTGAGAAAACATCGATCACCATCAGCAGGTATCTGATCCCTTTATTCCACCTCGAAAATTTCCCCATCTCGACCAGATCAGCCGCCCAGATGTTGTCAATCCCATACGCAATGACTCGCCTCTTTGGGAAGCGCCGCCGGATTGGCCGGTGAAGTTCGTTTGCCAGATTTTGAGCCCAGCCTTCACTCAAAATCTTTTCCCGTTTTTTGGAGCGCCGAGGCCAAGTTTCTGTTTTGCTTGAATTGTGTTTCTCGCCAAAGCATGACCCCACTGTCTATCTTTCCAGGGAATGGCATCCAAAGCGGCAACCATTTTCCTGTCTGCTTCGTTCTTGCATTTGCGTGGATCCGCTTTCTTTGCGCAGACGGAATAATCAACATCGTGCTGCATAGCAACTGCATCTGTTTTTCCTGTGGGCTGCTGCCAGATTTCGAGAATTTTTCCCTTTTCATCGAATCTGACTTGCTTATTCAATGGGTTATAAGGGCCGGTATAATTATGCCCTGGGAGGGTGAAACCTTTCTTTGGTCTTGGCAGCTTCCCAATCAGGGAATGAACATCCAACCCGCTGCCATCCAAATCTGCTCGATCTGTTTTATATTTTCTGTTTGGTCTAATCGCCGTACTCAGTTGATTGAGCATATCGGAAGAGGTTTTGGCAAGAAATGGTTTCATCTTGTCCAGGGCAAAATCCAATGCTTTCTTTTGAGCGTTTTTGTTTCGCAACAATTCACTAGCTCCATAACGACCCATTTCAACTGTCTTTTTTCCCAACCAAGGCAGCGCATGAGCCACGCCAGTCAGCGCCAACTCTCCAAAGCCCCCACCTTGTGGGGGCAGACTCAGTTTCCCGAACTTTTCACAAATCTTGTTTTCTTGATTCCGCAGGAAGCGCAATGGCAAAAAAACATTTTTCTGCCATTTTTCGCAGTCATATATCCAGATGGTTCCACGCATTCAGTTTGTTTTTTCTCCTTCACGCAATATGATTTCATTTTCAATCGAAATATTCTTTTATGAATCTTTCATTCCTCATCGTATCAGTCAGACTGAAAGGTTTGAGAATATCATAGAAATCTTTCCCCTGCGACCATTGATGGAGGAAGAAGAGGCAATAATACCCGCAAAGGACACTGTTGATGTTTTGATACTGACTGCTGTTCCAAATCACTGGTTTGGAACTTTTGAATTCCTGGGGAAATCCCATCCCAAAAGAGTCGAAATACCACGTGAATTTTTTCCCCGGAGCGCAGCACACCCAGTGAGTTCCAGCATTTTCAAGTGAATCAAGATTGATGATGCAGGGGCTGTGTTCTCGGGGCCTCGCTTCATCCCTGGCGAAAATCCCTTTGAAATTGGGAATTTTCAGAAAATCAATCCACTGGAGAAGATCAAGGTTGCTCAGGGGTTTGTTCACGAATTTGGGTTTCGCTTTGCTCACAATATTGCCCCGAGAATTGGGATGTTGTTGAATGGACTTTTTTCCCCCAGCAGAAGTCCCGTTCCTTTTTTGGATTTTTTTCCCATCCCAATTTTTCGTCCCCAGGTTCCGATGAATGGGGGAGGTTGAAACGGATGCGCCCCCAATCTTGGTGCACCTTCTCCTTTCAGTCGCGGTCGCTGCGCTCCCTTTCCTTTGGGGCGACCAACTCTTGGCGCTCCTTTTCCAAACATGTTTTTTACCATGTCAAGTGCCAGTGGAATTCCAATGGAAGCCAGAATTGTTCCCAATGCCCCACCAGATTGTTTTGCGGATGGTTTCATCACCAACTGTCCTCCTGATTTCAGGGCAGTCAAAATATCCTGTTTCTGCTTATTTGTCAACAAATGTTTATTGTCAATCAGTTTTTGAATTTTGGATTGGGGAATGAGAAATCCGCCCGTTTGTCCGCCTCCCTTCCCGCTTATTTTTTTCACAACTTGACTCGCTCCTTCACTCGCCAAACCAGCCAATGCTGACAGTCCAAGTGTCTTTGCCAGGGTGGGTGCCAGGGAACGAGCCAGGGGAACAATAGCAGAGAAAAGACTTCCGCCTTGCTTCATCACTTTTCGGATTTGCGTTTTCGAGATTTTGATCTCAGCTCCCTTTCCCTGAGATGCGGCTTTTCCAATCCGTTTTATTTGATTTGCCGTGAGCATCAGTTCATCACTTCCGCTTGTTTGTTTGCTACCCAATCTCAGGGTGACAGGATTGTTTGTTCGGAATGCTTTTCCCAGCTTACTTTTTTGCCCTTCCGACAGATTTACTTTATATGGGTGATATGTTGTCATTTTAAATGACAAGATATGTTTTTTTTTTCGCTTCACAGATCACACGATCACCAGCTCATTTCCAATCTTATCGATTTTCACCATGTCTTCATAGAGAACAATGGCATGTACATTGAAGTTTGCCTCTGCATCTGCGTTCAATCGATACCTGAATATCAGCTGCTTGGGATCTCTTGTTGGTTTTTCAGTTTGATAAGTCAGATCGAAATAGATCAACGGGAAAAGAGAATTGAAATTGGCTAGATTCAACTGTGTCCCTGTGTTGAAATCATTTTTCCTCATTGCATAACTCATGACATCCTGGAAAATCCTCACTTTGCTTTCACTGTCATACTCTGTTTCCGGGTAGAAAACTCCGTTTCCATATTCCAGCCGGCAGTTCGACAAGGATGAGTTTGCATTGTCCGCATTCAGCTGGAAAGTGTTCATGAGATAAGGGCTATCTTCTTCTTTAGCGTCATCATTGGTTCTTTTAAGATAAACAAAAATATGCTTAACATTGTCAATGGATGCGGATATCTGGAAGAATCCTGATGACTGCGTAGGAGCTGATTCGGAATACATCTCCCTCAGATATTTCCATTGTGTTTCTTTCAGGAATGAACTGACAAATTTGTCATAAAGAGAATCTTTGGGTGTCAATCTGGGGACCCAAAGCAAAAACCTATTCACAACAACTCTTCCAGCATCAGTGCCATTAGCCATATGAATTAATTCATTATCCTGTTGAAGCTTAATCTCAAATTGCAGCTGCATGGGCACAAGCATCTTATCCTCCAACTCTTCGAAAAAGGAAAAGCGATTCAGGGGAATGATGACGTTAATGTTCTTTGCACCACCGTTTCCATTGTTTTGCACTGCTTGAGATTGTATCCTGCGAGCTTCAAATCCTGCATTCGTATTAGCGGTTGTTGCATCAGTATCCAAATACCAGAAACTGTTCTTGGCGACTGATCTGCTGAAGTCATCGGAGTATTCTAGCAAATTTTTAATAAAAGTAACGTTATGCAGATTATCAGTCTCATAAACAATCTTTCCAGCAGAACTAATCTTCAGGTGATTAATCAGGGAATGAGCGCCATTGATCACTGTGATTCTGTCAGCTGCGGCATACCCAGCGCCGTCTGCTATTTTCTGGAGTTGAAACTGCACCTCGAAATACGCATTATACCAATCATAGAATGCGGATCGGTCATTAATCGTGAATTTATAACCACTTTTTTGTTGGTGTTGAGCATTAGCTGGAGCTCGGATTGTATCATCCAGCTGGAAGCGCACTAATTCATTTCTTTGAAGATATTCATTCGATCGAAAAGCCATTTTAAATCATTTTTTTCTTTTTCGAATTCCTTGCCCAGAGATCAACCTGTTCAATATGGCATCAGAACTTTCTCCCTTCGGTCGAGGAGGAGCAGCAGCAGCTTTTTTGGAGGAGGGTTTCCTTCTCATATTTCCCAGCTTTTTCATGATCAAATCACCAGATTTTTCAACTGCTTTTTTGCCGAGTTTATCCCCAGCGTGAGAAATTCCTGATTCCAAGGCTTTTTTCGCAATGGGTTTCGCGAATTTATTGAAGACGACTGATGCGACCTTCCTCATTGGTTTGAAAATATTGTCCACAATGACACCTGTTCCTTTGTGCCGGAAGACAAACCGCCCCAGCTGGGGGTGGAAAAAACGAGAGAATTCATAACTTTTCATTTTATTTGTTTTTTCAAGATAAGCGAGAATGCTGTATCAGCTCCATTCAAATCAACAATCCGCCTTTTCCCATCGGTGATCCAGATCCGAATGGAGCTTATTCTGTTTTTATTCACAGGGCTGAACATCACTCTCATGGGTTCCAAAGTGAAACTATAGGAGGCCTGCAGAACAGATGTTGAAAAGGAGAAGATGATATCGCTCTCTTCCCCATCCACAAGCGAATCACTTGTGAGATCGCAATGAACGTTCAACATATCAGTATCTTGGCTGAGGTTTGGAACTCTGGGGCCAATGTTGACTTTGTCTTTCAGAATCTTTTTATCGAAACCAATGAGATCGCCAAAGTTGGATTTCTCGAGATCAAGTTGCCAGTTTTCTTCCAGCGTGATTGTCGTTCTGAAAGTTGTGGGAGAGAAAACAAGATTGATTGGGAATTTTTCATTCTTTCCTGCGAGGGGGCCTGTTGCGTTTCGAATTGCCGCATTCAAAGTGGAATAATCCCAAACCCCAGCGGGAAAGGTGATATCGGAAAATGTTTCCCCACCGTCAGAGCTGAATCTAATCAGCTGATTTTTCAATGCCGCATTGATGTTATACCACGTAAAACTCATATTGATAATTCTGTTCAACCCAACAACATATTGGGAATTTGGATCCAAAACAATGGGCCGATTGAATTTTGTTGTGAAATTTTCTGGTTTGTTTCCCCCAATCTTGACGGAAAAGGATGATAGGACAATTTCTCTTTCGATTTCCATTTTAGAGTTTGAAATACTTTCTGAAAAGCATCTCATGCTGGGAACGATTGATGACGTTTTCTTTCAGGAGAAGATCGAGAATTGACACCCCGGTATTTCTGATGCCCTGATTCGTATTCCCAGCAAGAATGGAGCCAACGATGACTTCAAGTTTCTGGAGAAGATCTTTGGGGTTGGAGAAAAAACGGATGGATCCACCCCTTCTGCTGACGCCCGATCCTTTAAATGGCTTGAGTTTCCCTCTATAATAATTCATGTAGTCATTCAATACTTTTCTGTTAGCCTTTATTGGCTTCACTGCCACAGCCAATGCATCTGCCGTTATTTCACCGTTTTTGAATTTTTTGTTCTGATAGCTGATGCGACTGTTCAGTTGGTCTCTTTTTTTTAAAGCCCGCTTTATAATGCTGTTTTCAATGAAATTTTTTTTCTTTTCTACCGGAACATTTGGCTGAGCTAAGACTTTCTCCGTTGTGTCATAATTTGATAAACCCATGTTATCTAGCATGTTATTAGCTGCGTCTTCTTGAGCGTCTTCCCCGTCTTCAGCTTCTGCTTCCGCTTCCGCTTCTTCCTCTTCTTCTTCCACAGCATAATCAGGAACGCCCTCTTCATATATAGATGATTCACCTTCTAACTCTGCCAGTACTTCTTCATATGTTGGCGGTCTTTCTGGAAGTTGCTTAGCTGCTTGCGGTGCAACAGCTGCCTCATCAGCATCAAATAAACCTTCAACATCCATTTCTTCAAATGGATCTACGTCTGGATAATAATCAACGCCTGGTTTTTCTTCAATGACTTTCTTTTTCCTAAGTCTTGGAGGGGGTTTCAAATTCGATGCAATAACATCATCTAATTTTGTTGTTATGGGTTTGAACATTTTTTCAAACCCGATTTGGCTTGTCTCTTCACCCAACTTTTTCTGGGTGATGGTATCATGAACAAAGTTGATTTTTTTACCCAAAGCAGATTTGCTTTTAGCAATTTCTTGCCATTTCAATAAACTCATTTTATTAAGAATCATAATCTCAGAATCTCAGAATCTCAGAATCTCAGAATCTCAGAATCTCAGAATCTCAGAATCTCAGAATCTCAGAATCTCAGAATCTCACAAGTTGTCTCATATTTAGAAGAAGAATGTCATGTTCATTAATAAAATGAAAATCCCAAATTATGATTGTCAGGATCCAATCACAAATTTCAAACAACTTCACCCGTTCATGCCGGATCTAACTTTCAGAATGTTGATCTGTGGCCCTTCAGGATCGGGGAAAACAAATGTTCTCCTGGATATGATTTTCCGCCTGCTCTTCTACGATAAAATCTTCCTCTATGCGAAAAATCTTGACCAAACCAAATATCAGCATCTGCTGAAAACGTTTCACCCAATCAGCAAAGAAGCTGGGTATGACGTCGTGGAAGCATCCCCGGATGAAATCATCCCAGTTTCTGAATTGTCAGGGGATAATCAAAAGCTGGTTGTTTTTGATGATTTTGTTTCTGAAAAGAACCAAAAGCCATTGATTGATTATTTCATTCAGGGTAGGCATAAGAATTGTTCCGTGATTTATCTTTCACAAAGTTATTTCCAAACACCCAAAGATATCCGTTTGAATTGCTCACATTTTTGCATTTTTGAATTCCCCAGCAACAATGAAGTTTCTCTTCTCTGCCGGGAGACACAAGTCAGCAAAGAAGATTATCGCAAAGCAACGCATGATCCGTTCTCTTTCCTGTATGTGGATAAGCCGAGGAAATTCATTGCCAAAAATTTTGATGAAAGGTTTTAAAATGAGTTATTCAAATGGATTGCTGTCTGAAACAAGCAACTTCCAGGGAGGAAAAGATGGAAAAGATGGATTGCCAGGAGTTGGTTTCAAGCTGACTCCCGCAGGAGACTTCGATCTTCAAAACAAAAAAATAACCAATATCGCTGAAGGAACGGGGAATTCGGATGCAATTACCAAACACCAAGTTGACACGCTTGCAACGCAATTGCGGGCAGATTCTCTCCAGGTGGATGGGTCTTCCCATATGACTGGGGATCTTGATCTCAGGGGACAAAAACTCATCAACCCCGGGGAAATAGAAATGAATCGCAAATTGATCGTCAATCTGGACACTGATGAAAACCAGGATTTGTCAGCGGTGAATATGGTCACTCTGAAAAAATTCCACCCCAATGCTCCTGAACCAACTCATGAAGTCACGAAGGACCTGGATTTGAAAGGGCTTTTCAACGTGAAAAACTCAAAACAACAAACATGGCATGATTTGGGAGCCGCATACAACAACCTGGTTTCTTATAATGACACCAAAAATATCTTTCTCAGCCGCAAAGAGACGTTTCCAATGGAGACGGCTTTGGATATGGGAAATCACACCATTTTTAACGTGAAAGATCCCGAAGTTGCCGATCAGGGCGCAAATATGCGATATGTGGATGCCCAATCCGCGAAAAAGCTTTCGTTGGAAGGTGGGACAATGACCGGAAACTTGGATATGAATTCGCAACAAATAAACAATATCGCAGCGCCAACTCTGAAGCATCAACCCACGTCAAAATCTTATGTGGACGGCAAGATAGGAGGTGTGGTAGCCCACACGATGGAATTAGAAGAGAAACTTAAAGAATATGTCAATGAATCGCATATCACGTCAACCTCTCACCCAAAGGACGCATTCCGCTATCTGATGGAAAATGTGGATGAATCCAGCTCTGAACATGATATGGAAGTAACTGGCATAACTGATTTTTCAAATTCACCGCATCATTTCAACAAGAAGGCTTATGACTTGAAAATAACAAAAGATCATTTCAATGAATACGATGGGAGACTTGGATTCAATATGTTCAAACTCCCAGAGGGAGAGTTTACCGTGTGCGTGGAATTCTTCCCCGCGTCAATGGATGGTGTGAGCGTCAACGTTGTGAGCGCCAGTCTGAATATCAATCAACAATCAACTAAGAAGTTTTCGGGGTATTCCAGATCCATCATCCACATGCACAAATGGAAGATCACTCCACCTGAATTTATTTTCCTGGATTTGAAATGGCGAGGCACTGCCGAGTCCGCTGAAAAAGGAAATGCAAATCTGATCATATATGGCATTGCTGGTTCTCAACCTGATGTTGAAAGCAGCGTCTTCGATTCCCCTTTCGTTTTTGAGGGTGGGAAGATGGTCATGGAGACTGACTTGGATTTGAATGGCCACAAATTGCTCAATTCAAATTTGAAGAATAATTTCATGCTGATTGGAAGATTTAGAAAATCATCTGGAGACGCCATAAATATACTTTTTGATAATTTTTTCAATGATATAGTCATCCCCATTCGATGCAAATTAATTAAAGCGTTTTCTCAAATTTTATCGAAAACATCTTCTTTTCCACAACTAAGTTTATATCTCCCAGATAAAGAATCACAAAGTGGAACGAGGGTTAGCAGAGATAATAGAATTCAATTATTTTCTTTTTCAAATGTTGTTTATAAGGAAGGAGAATTATTTTCAGCAAGAATAGATGATCGATCATTAAATATTGACAAGGCCCAAATCACATTTCTTTTTGAAATTATCTAGAAAAATGAGAGCGAGAGAAGCGATCGAAGGGAGCGACCGAAGGGAGCCGAGCCGAGTGAAGCGAGCGCGAAAACAAAACATCTTTGGTTTCAATCACATCAACCCCGCAATTCGGGAAGAAGAACTGGAAGAGATCAAAAAACTTTATCGATTTTATCACAAAAGATTTTGGTGTTTGAAACGAGCGCATGGTCGATTCAAGAAAATGAATCTGCTCATGAATTTGACCTCTTCCGGTCTGGTTGCAATCGGGACGATTGCTGGGGCAACAACAATGAATCCAATCGTTTTGGGAGTGATTTCAGGAGCAGGACTGATCTTGAAAACCGCGAATGAAATGAAGAATCTGAAAAGCAAAATTAAGATGGCGAAATTCGCTTTCACCACCTATGAAAAAACATTGAGTGATTTGCGCTTCGCTTTGCGGGGAGGAAAATTCGACAGGGATGAATTTTTGTTTTCAATGGAAGCGATTGATGGGATTGTGATTGATTTGGGGTTGGATTTGGAAAAGTTTGAAGCTGAATGGGAGAAAAAATTTGAGGGTTGAGTGAGCGAAGCGAGCCGGGAGTGAGCGAAGCGACTGAAGGGAGCCGTTGCGAGCCGGGAGTGATTCAACTCCAAATGGAGTGAAATCACACATTCCCAAGCGGACCAAAATCTGGTTCCATAATCATTTCAACAACTTCTGCTGCTGAGAAATCTTCTTCAAAATCATTTCCATTAAAATCAAAAATCTAAAAGTTCCCCAAGAAAATCTTCTGGGTGATGACCTGATTTTTCGAGTTCAAGTAAAATTTTTATTGCAAAATCGTCATTAAAATTGAGATTCATCAATTCTATAATATAATCACTGTCTTCCATCATTCTTTCGAAATCTTCTGCTTCCATTTTTAAATAAGAAAAAAAATTATTTTTTTTTTTACTCCATATAAAATGGAGTTGAAGGAATTGAAAACGAACCAAATCACAACCGAAGAACCGCAAATGAAAAAAACAATACAACCATTTGTTGAAATCCCTCTCCGGTTCAAAGAAAGACCAATCACTCTCAAACTTGAGAAATGCGTCTTCAAAATTCATAAGAATGAAAACGGATTTTCATTGGGAATCAATCTAGATCAATCACCCCCTGAAATCAAAGAAAAGATGAAAGAGATAGAGGGGCAGATCAGAAAGCTTGCAATGGAGAATAAGTCAAAAGTTGTTAGACAAAATTGGAGATTCGGAAATTTTTCAGAAACAGATTTCAACCTGATTAAAACGGATCGAAGCGAGATGGAAAAAGTTTGGGGAAAGTTGTGGTTGACTCAAAAAGGAAACATCAGCGTTCCATTCTCGAAATTTGGTGAAGGAGAAGTTGGGCAAAGAAAATCCATTCGGTTTGACCCGCATGATCACATTGGAGAAAAACTAACAGGGCATGTGATCTTTCGAATTTCTCGCATCTTTTGTGGAAACTGTCAATCCATTTCATGTTCAATCAATTCAGTTTTTGTAACAAAATTCAATGGAAACGTTTCAGCGTTTGATAACTTTGAAGATACTGAGGAGGAATGGTAAATGAAGTGAATGAAGACTTGTAAGTTTTTTCATTTCAAAGAAATGAAAAAAAAAACGTTTTCAATGAGGTTAATTTTTTACCTTGATTTTTTTCCCCTCTGATTTTCACTCAATTTTTCAATGAAGAAAACAAATTCAGGAGATTTCCATGTAAGATAATGAGAAATTTCCTCAGAATCAAGGAAATGAGTTTTCTTCTTGAGGATTTGATTGATAAAAACTTGGCTTGAAATTTTAAACTTTTCTAGTTCATCCAAATCAAAAATATCTTCTCCATCAACTTGGAAAAAAGGTTCATCTGTTATTTCATCCCGAATGTAAAAAACTTTTCCATCTTTCCTTTTAAATTTTTTGTTTGCTCTTTTGAGAACTCTCCAAATGTTGGCAATTGGAATTCCTGTTTGCTGGCTGGCTTCCTTAAATGTATAAAAAATATTTTTTTCTTTTCCTTCTTCCTGAATCGAAAACTTCATTTTATTTGGGGAAATATTTTTTTTTATTTTTTCCAAATAAAATGAATCTGCGAGATTTGAAAAACTGGGCCCGTGAAGAAGGAATTGTTGGATTCTCTCGAATGTCCAAAGCTGAATTGATGGAACTTTGGGAAGAATCTCAACCCGAGGGACCGAGAAAGAAAGGAAATGTCGGCGCCCCATTTATTTTCAAAGCCCCGAAAACCCTCCTTGATTCGAGAAATAAAAAAATTTCAGCGCCTATTTTAGTTCCGGAAAGAAGAGATTTTCCTTCCAGAACCATTCCCAGAGCGATTGAACAAGATGTGGAAACTGTTGTCGATTGGTTGAATTGGTTGGAAAGTGTGGATGATGTTGATGTTCGGAGGAGATCGAATCCCGCGATTGAAAGATTGAAGCGGCAGATTGAGAATTTGTGGGAGAAAAACACAAAAATCAACCCCCTGAATTGGAAAAATAAAAAAATTGATGTTCCTATTTTGATTCCGGAAAGAAGACCGATTTCTGCTCAAGAAGTTCCTTCAGTCGTTCAACAAAATGTTGAAACAGTTTCTGATTGGTTGAATTGGTTGGAAACTGCTGAGATTGAGAGGCAGCCTGATCCACGAGTTGAAGCCTTGAGAAGACAGATTGCTCAGTTGCGAACTGTGGAACGAGCTTCAGCATTCAATGGATTTGCGAGAGAAATGGTCATTCCAGGAAGAGCAGGAGAACTTCCCAGAGAGTTTTTCAATCGTGTGCGGCCACAAATTGGGACCTTGTTTGAACAAAATCGATTGACCAGAGTCAAATTAATTTTAACTTGCCTGATGGCTCGGACTGAATTAGCAACTGGTGATGAGATTGAAGAAGAAGCAAACTTTCACTCACGGGTGTTGACAAACCTTGAAGGCACTGACAGGTGGGAAGCTATTGATGAGATGATTGAAAGAGTGATGGAGAACATGGCGACTTTTCAAATGCGAGGATCGAATTGGAGATTTGTGAGAGTGATGCAGTTGGTCATTCCATTCGCTAAATTTCAGCCTCTGCAAGGAAGTTCCTGGATGAAGCTTCCAGCGGGGTTGAAGAATAAGAGAGCGGTGGTGAACATGAAGAATGAAGATGTGGGTTGTTTCAAGTGGTGTGTGACACGAGCTCTCAACCCAGTTGAAAAGAATGCTGAAAGAATCTCAATCGAATTGAGAGAACAAAGCAGGGAGTTAGATTGGAATGGGTTGTCTTTCCCAACACCCCTGAGTGACATTGGGAAGTTTGAACGAAGGAACCCTGGATTGGCCGTGAATGTCTTTGGGTATGAAGGTGGAACTGTCTTTCCTTTAAGAATCTCCCGAAAAGATGGACAAAAGATTGACCTGTTATGGTTGAAAAAACATGAGGATGAACTGGAGAAAACTCATTATTGCTTGATCACCAGCCTCAGCCGGCTTTTAGGAAAGCAAGTGTCGCAACACAAGGGTGCAGTTGTGTTTTGTCGGAGATGCTTGAACCACTTTCCTGATGATGAAAAGTTGAAGCGGCATGAAGAGTCTTGCTCCCAGTTTGAAGCAGTGAAAATTGTCATGCCAAATGAAGGGAGTGTGGTGAAGTTCAAAAACTACAACAGGAAGATGGAATTTCCATTTGTGATCTTTGCTGACTTTGAAGCAAAGCAGCTGTCAATCTCATCAGTGCAGCCGCCAGGTGAGAACTCTTTCACTGAAAAGTTCCAAAAACATGTGGCTTGTTCATTTGCATTTCATTTAGCGTCGGACTTTGTGAAGAGAGACCCCGTCTTGTACCGAGCTGAAAGTAATGACGAAGATGTTGGGAAGAAGTTTGTTGAGGAATTAACCCAGTTTGTGTTAGGTATCCAAGAGGAGGTGAAATTCCCTAAGAGGATGGAATTTGGGAGAAAAGAACGAAAACAGTTTGAGGAAGCAACGTGTTGTTGGATCTGTGAAAAAGATTTTACAGTAGATGATGAACGAGTTCGAGACCACTGCCACTTCACTGGGAAATTCAGAGGAGCAGCTCATGAATCATGCAATCTGAATTTCAGAAAGCCAAAATTCACTCCGGTGTTTTTCCATAACCTGAAAGGATATGACGCGCACTTCATTGTGAAAAGCTTGGGGTTGACGCCAGGAGATATCACTTGCCTCCCAAATAATGAAGAGAAGTACATTTCCTTCTCCAAAAAGATAGAAGTGGGGGAAGTGAATGGGAAAAAGTTATGGCATGAAATTCGCTTTCTAGACTCAGTAGCATTCATGGCTGCTCCTTTGGAAAACCTAGTGAAGAATTTAGAGGATGAAGATTTCAAGGAAACTCGAAAGGTATTTGGTGAACAGTGGGAGTGGTTCAAACGAAAAGGAATCTTCCCCTATGAGTGGTTGGATTCAGTTAATAAGTTCAAAATAGAGAATCTCCCTAACAAGGAGGCTTTCTATTCAGCTTTGAATGATGAAGGAGTTAGTGATAAGGACTATCTATATGCAAAGTTAGTTTGGAAAAAGATGAAGATGAAGAACTTGGGCGATTTCCATGATGCCTATTTAATGTCAGATGTCACTCTATTAACGGATGTGTTTCAAAGGTTCAGAAAGGTGTGCCGGACTCATTATAACTTGGATCCAGCTTGGTTTTTCACTTCCCCTGGTTTGGCATGGGATGCAGCATTGAAAGAAAGTGGAGTGGAATTGGAACTGTTGACCGACCCAGAAATGCTGCTTTTCTTCGAACGAGGAATTCGAGGAGGAGTTTCAACGATCTTCCATCGAAAAGCAAAGGCCAACAACAAGTTCATGGGAGATGACTTCGATGAAAATCAGCCATCAAAGTATCTAGCTTATTGGGACGCGAATGGACTATATGCATGGGCCATGTCAAATCCATTGCCAGTTGGGAGCTTCCAGTGGATGACTGAAGATGAATTGGAAAGATGGGATGATGAAAGTTGCGTACTGGAAGTGGATGTGGATATCCCCAAAGAGTTGCATGACCATTTCAATGATTTCCCACCGCTTCCAGAACGACTGATGATGGGAAAGGTGGAGAAACTAATTCCCAACTTGAGGAATAAGCGGAAAATGGTTGTGCATCAAAGACTTCTGAAACAAGCTTTGGAGTTGGGATGTGTGTTGAAGAAAGTAAGAAGAGGAGTTAAGTTCCGGGAAGAGTGCTGGTTGAAGTCATTCATTGACAAGAATGTCATACTACGGCAACAGTCCAAAAATGCATTTGAGAAAGATTTCTTCAAGTTGATGAACAATGCAGTCTTTGGGAAAACTATGGAGAACATCAGGAAAAGAAAAGATGTGCGACTGGTGTGCCAGGGACATAAATTCTGCAAGTTGGTGGCTAAACCAAACTTTGAGCATTTCACCATCTTTGATGAAAATCTTGTGGGAGTTCATATGAAACGGACTAAGATGACATTTGATAAGCCAGTTTATGTGGGACAAGCGATATTGGATGTTTCAAAGAGTTTAATGTATGACTTCCATTACAGTTACGTTAAGAAGAAATGGGAGAAAGCTCAACTGTGTTTCACAGATACGGATTCGTTGCTATATGAAATTGAAACAGATGACTTGTTTGTGGATATAGCAAAGGATGTGCCAAAGCACTTTGACACGTCAGAGTTTGCTGAAACACATCCCAGAGTTGTTGATGGAACGATAAAGCGAATGAACAAGAAAGTATTGGGTTTGATGAAAGATGAAGCTTGTGGGGGAGTGATTGAAGAGTTTGTGGGATTGAGAGCAAAGTGCTATTCCTTCAAAGTGCATGGTGGGGGTGGGACAAAGAAATGTAAGGGTGTGAAGAAACGAGTTGTGAAAAAGCGAATCACTCATGAAGACTATGTTGACTGCTTGGAAACGAAGAACCCACAGATGAGGATTATGAATTGCATAAGAAGTTCAAAACATGAGATCTTCACCCAGAGAATTAACAAGACAGCTTTGAGTGCTGGTGACGACAAACGATATGTGAGAGAAGATGGAATTAGCACATTGGCTTGGGGGCATTGGAGACTTGGGGAAGAAGCGAACGAAGTGGAGGAAGTGGAAGTGGAAGTGGAAGTGGAAGTTGAAAAAGAAAAGATTGAATTGAAAATGGGAAGAACGGAAGAAGATCTTAAAGCAGAGCGGCTGGAGAAGAAACGAAAACAAATTGTTCGCTTTCTGAAAAAGAAGGAGAAATTCGGAGAACGTGTTGAGTTGTTCATTCTGGAGAACAAATTTCATGTGAAAGAAGATGTTCTGTTGGGAATGGGAATGAAAATTTTGAAAGGATGGCCAAGATATGTGGTGCAGGAAGAGGAATAGATTTTCCGGAATAGATTTTCAAAATTATTTTCCGGAGTGGATTTAAAATTATTTTCCCGGAGTGGATTTTCCGGAATAGATTTTTCACCCTTATAGTAGATAATAATCACCGATTCCGGTGGGATCCGAGGCCCCCTAATTCAAACGTGTTCGAATTGATTAAAAACATGTTGTAATGGGTGAAACATGTTGCAATTGGTAGAATTGTGGGGAATTGTAGGAGAAGAGTGGAAGTGGAACTTTGAAATGTTTGTGAACAATTGAGGGAATGGAAGTTGTGTGGAAAGAAGAAGAAGTGAAGTTGTGTGAGAAATCATGGGAAAAAATTAGAAGTGAAACGTGTGGGGTTTTTTGGGGTGATTGATGTTACGTGAGCTGAAACCGAGAATGTGTTGAATTGGTGGGTAAATTTTTGGGCGTATTTCTGCTGTGAGCTGAAACCCGCATTTCCTATCTACTCCAAGGATCACCAGTGATTTCAAAATGGATTTAATTAACGACAAAACACCATAATGTTAACGGCTGTCACTAAATTATAGGGGATTTGCCGTTAATTTTTAAAAAGTGAGCTATAGTCCCTTACATAACTACTTACTTACTTGTGTTGTCCAGCAGTTTATGCCGTAAACGGTATGTAGTTAAGTACTTGTTTTTTTGAAAATATAAATTTGCTATGAAACATGCACTTTACTTCTAGGAAGAATTTTTATTTGAATCAATGCAAGGTTTTTTCAGACCGAAAAACAGTTCAGTCGCAGCACAAAACTAATTGCTATTCGGAGACGGCAATATTGCATTATAAGCAGACATTATGACATCACTAAATAAGCGGCCGATAATATCATTTATGTCATGTATGCGCTTACGTGATATTCCGTTGGAGCGGTGCCGTACCAACTACAGAGAGTACCGAAAAGCCAGCCAATGAGGTTACACGGCGGTGTTAAGCTTGGATAGAAACTTGATTGCACAAGCTATTCTTCCTTCTTTTCCTAGTCATCATATCGTACAGATCCCTACAAAAGTCTCCCCACCTACTCCTCTCTTACTAACTAACGAATTGTTACTGTTCAATTTTTTTTCTCTTTTTTAGTAATCTACATTTATAGCGGTTTTTTTCGCTCCATTTTTGTTCAAAAGCTTATTTGTTTAGATTTATCGCTGTGTAGTTAAGTTTAGCTTTGATTACAATATTGAAACTTGCCACAACCGTGGCCTGGTTATCCAACACAGTTGTCCAATTTCTGTATTTCATTTTCTTAACAAACATGCCAAATAACTTCGAATTCGAGCAGAGCTCGCGCTTTAGAGTTGGCCTTGTTTAACAAATGCATAAACCTCGATATAAATTGGGAATATACAGTGTCTTCCATCTAGCCGTCAATAAAGACCAGGTGCCGTCAAGTTTAAGTAGTTTAAAGCAGTTACCAATAAAACGTAACAAAACTTAAACGTACGAATTTCGGATTTTGTTTGCAGTGACCTTTCCCATAATAAATTGACTCAAATACAACCGTTTGCACTAGAAGGGCCTGGTGATGAATTAATTGCCTTGTAAGTATATAACTATACTCAAAGTGCTTACCTTGTATTGCATTTAACGCACCACTATTGCGCATAAGTTCATGAGTCTTTATATTTAGAGAAATAAATGTTTCTTTTAATCTTCCAAACCAATGATTATTATTTTTAGTGGAGAAATAATTCCCTTTTGACTGAAAGAAAAAAAAAGATTCAAATGCGTTCACACACATTAATCGAAAGGAAAGAAAACAGGCCTTGAACCACATTTCACCCTATCAAGACCGGGAGAGGGGGGGGGGGGGGGGGGGGGGTTGCAGCCCGCTCGAACTTTGTGCGAGTTCTGACAACAGGACGGCGCGTTACAAAGTGACCCATTCCATTATTCCTTCATTTGGACCTGATTTGCTTTTTTCTATGTCAAACCAAAGTTTAAACTTAAGCTTTAGCAGTAAAATTCTTCTCCGTACGCAAGAAGAAATTTGCCCATTTCAAAGTCATTTAAGGTGGCTCCGTTGTTATTTCGGGCGCACTCGTGTATGACAAACGTTGAGTCATAACTTTTTCGGCTCTCAAGCGATGCCTATAAAAACGTAATTAGACCCCGTGAAAAATTTCGCTGTTATATCTGTGTTAAATTTCTGGAATCAGCTTACATTGACTTACTGATACAACTCTTACCAAGTTTCAGCAAAATCATTAGAGCAGAAGTGCGGAAGTATTAAAGCCATCAAAATTTAGCCCTAAATTTTCTTGAAATTTTAAATACTTGATGCTCTTTGACAAAACAATTCACGAACCTAAATTTCTGGGAGAAGCCCTCCCGATGCTTGCTAATTACGAATTCCAAGCCGATTACAAATCGTGCGAACCGTTAAAATTAAAAGTATTCACTTAAGCTCTGTAAATATTATAAAATGCTCCAAAACCTGCTCAAATCTCCAACGCTGCGTTTATTTCATCATTTTTCGAAAATTATCCTGCAGCTTCGTGTCAAACTCCTTCCACATGAATTTCACGGTACTGCAATATTTTACATCGTTATTCTTTTCTGCTTGGAAGGTCTTTCAAATAGAGAAATAGTTGTTGGGATTATAATAACTTACATCGCATCTCTGCTCAGGCAAAGCTGACGTATGCTGTTGTCAGATCGAGTTTTGGTTATGAATACGAAATGAGCACCTGTAGAATATATTCTAAGAATTCGCAAATTTTGATGGCCTAAATACTTCCACTCTTCTACTCGCAACGATTTTGCTTAAATTTGTTAAGAGTTTGTATTAAGTTAATGCATGCTGATTCCAGAAATTTAACACAAATATAACAGCAACATTTTTCACTGGGTGCGATTTTGTTCAAAACGAGGGGTTCATTTAAGCTTGATTATCACTATAAATATTATTCCCAGTTAAATCAAATTTTATCACGTTATTGCTAAATAATAGCTGTAAGTTTTTGCAAAGTTTTATAGGCATCGCTTTCAGAGCCGCAAAAGTTTTGATCCAAAGTTTGTCATGGACGAGTGCTCCCGAAATATAACAACGGAGCCACTTTAAATAATTATATATGATAGTCCGCAAGTCATTTTACTCAGATCGGATTCATGCATTCTTTTTTTATATGTATGACCAATCGAGAACTAAAATATGTTTATTCGGTTTTATTCTGAGCGGTTTGTTGTTGTTTTGTGCTTTGTTTTAACAATAGGCTCCTGCATGGCAACAAATTGAAGATGATAGCCGATGGGACTTTCATACGATTCCAAAAACTCCACGCAATGTAAGTGGTGGACAGTACACACAATGTTCCCTTGAATTGGAAATTTAGATCCTCTAGCAGACGATTCGTAACCTAACTTGATGTTTGTGTGTTAGCAGGACATTTCAGATCAACCACATTTAGTACCTTTTCAAACTTTTTGTTACGTGGTATAAGCGAGTCCGGCTGCTCAAATTTCTTAGCTCAAAAAATCGTTTTTGCGTAACAGTTTTTTGGTACTATTAGCAATTGAAACAAATCTCAACATCACTCTAATCTCATGTCAGTTTGGTATTGTTATAACTTATGTAGTAATATTCTTTGAAAATTACTTATGACGTAGTCAGGGGACCTAACGAATTGGGTTTAAACAGTGCAACGCTAAGCATCGATGCATATTGAATTTGGAGAGTTAAAAAAGCCAACCAAAGCGCGCTCATCCGTTTTGCAGTCGCGTAAACGTTATTAAGTAAGCAAGAATAAAACTTACCACTTTACATATGGAATATATAATATTCATTCCTTGCTTTTTCCGACAGACGTTTACAACATAACCTGTTGAGATCGGTGCCAGATTTAACTGGCCTTAAAACTCTTCAAGTACTGTAAGTAGTAAACATATTTTTCACAGTTAAATCCTTTTTTTTGTGGTATTGAAAGCAAAGGCTATAGAAATAACAAGTCAGTGCTTAATAATATACCATATACTAAAAATACGTGTCTCGCAGAACCTCGCGAAGCTCGGGGAAGGGTGCATCGCGAGTTGAAACTCTCGATTTGCGTATGAGGCTTTTCGACATTCCACTTCGTCTTCTTTGCAACCAAAAACGTTGGTAAAAGGTCCTTTCGATGGTTCGCGTACCGTTTACCGTCCGCCATCTTTGTTTACCATGGAAACCACGAAAACAATGTTCCACCAATACATCGAGGTGATAAACAGTGAGCATCCACCGCTCCCACATGAAATCAGAAGAGCTGCCAAAGATCACAAGCAATGGAGAAAGATCGTGGCCAACTGCCTTGCAGCCGGCTGAGTGAGTGAGTGTGAGTGTGTGACCGTTCAAATCAAACCCCTTTGCAATACTTTTGTATGGTACCATTTGTTTTGCAATATTATAATTTTTGTTTTTTGGCACTCTTGGAAGTTGCAGGGTTAAGCCCGTAATAAAAAATGATTTTTTTGGTTGTTTTTCTACGATCTTTGCTTTCTTCGTATTTTTTAGCGATTTGGCATGGAACCACATCACGGATATATCGCGACTCAGAAACTCTGGAAATATTTTTTTCTGGGCTCTGTAAGTATAACTGAGCAAATTGTAAATAGAATTATCATTTGTAACGGAATTTCTGCGCCGAAATAGTTTCTTGCGTTTGGGAGGTTTAGGCTTCTAGGGAATACTCCCTCGCATTTTAAAGTAGCGTCATTTGATTTCCTTTCCCCCACAACGTGGTTTGCCTGAGAAAAGGAAGTTTTTAATCTCGTTAATGGGCGCATGCGCAAACGAGATATAGGTATGAGTGTAGATGTAGTAAAAAAGGGATGTTAAAAGTTGTTAACTTTTGTTAATCCGATCAAACTTTCAAATGTGTTTTTAAGTGGACGTGTCACGTTTATTATGGTAAAGAAGTAGGGCCTAAGTTTATTTAGACAAATTTTATGTCATCATCAACGCTTTACACATGCGGTTGGTTTGTCGTAATTCTACAAATTTTGTTCGAGACGGCTTTTTATTTAGACAAATTTTCTGTTATCATCAACGCTTTACACGTTTCACGCGGTTGGTTCAAATTTTGTTCGAGACGGCTTAATTGATCAAGAAATTTGTGTCTTTCTTGTCAATCATTTGTCGTAAAGCCATTTAGCGTTTTGATTTGTAGGGTCAGGCAGAGATCAGATTTTCCTGATTTAGCAAAGTAGAAATCTTTCGGTTTGATTATGAAAGAGTATGGAAGAGCAAGATCAGAGTCGACATAATTTTGCTGATTTAGCTAACTACTGAACTAAAATTTATCATTTTGTGCAAATGTACAAGTTTTCATTTGGCGCAATAATTCACTCTATAATTGCATTCGTTTACAAGTAAAATTTTGCTGCTGTGAATTGAACGACAAAGCAAGCATTTTAAGTAGTGAGAGACTTGGAGGAGAAGGGAAGATTGTGCAAATCGATGAAAGCAAGGTTAGTAAGAGAAAATATCATTGTGAACATCATGTAAAAGGACAATGGGAATTCGGTGGAGTAGTAGGGACGATGCCCGAACGAACCTCCCCCACGAACCTCCTTGCAGTCGGTTCGTGGGGGAGGCTCCGTGGAGGGGTCGGCAACAGCCGGCAATTATTCCAGGAAGGTTCCAGGGGGGTGAGTTACCCCTTATTTTTGACTGTCCAAAGCGGGCATGGTCCCTTCTACTCCACCGAATTCCCATTGTCCTTTGACATGATGTTCACGATGATATTTTCTTTTACCAAACTTGCTTTCATCGATTTGCACTTATTTTATTTTATTTTTGAAGCATCGTTCCTACTACTAGCTGTTTGTTTAGTTTTTAACCCTTGTTTTGCGTCTTTATGTAGTACACACATGCCTGTGTAGACCGGTATATTCAGTCTTATCTTGTCTTTGTGCATCTGGATGCCAGCAAGACTCTCTCCAAAGATTGATGCTCTTGCATAGAGTGGGTTGGATGTTAGCTTCCTTAGCTTGTCTGTCTCGCTCGCTCGAACAAGCTTTACAACGGCACGATTTTTAAAGATTTCCATCGTCTTGCTAAAGACTGAGTTGTTCATGAGCTTGAAGAAAGTCTTTTCAAAGTCTGATGTAGCTTTCTTTCTGAGCTAGGTGTTCAGTCTGATATGCATGTAGGGCTCCATTCAAGCCTTCTGATCAAACCCCAACACTTTGTGCACTTTCTTCAGTTTCATTCCGAGCTTGAGATACTGCTGGAGATTTTGGTAGTGAAGGACATAGTTGTGCTTGTCCTTCAAAGTTAGGAGTAGCCTTTTAGTCTTGTCCTTCCCTAGATTCAACTCTCTCGCAAGGGATCGTTGGTATGGAGACATCCAATCGCTTGGAACTTGTGACCTTTCTGGAGCAAGAGGGTAAGAGTTGTGCTTGTCGTGAAGCTCTTGTGGGTACTCCATGTCTACCTCGAGTAAGAAGCCTCGCTTTCTGTTTGGTGCCTACTTCATGATCTGCTCTTCGGTTGGCATTGTTCGGACCCACCTGAAGTTACCAACAGGAAGTGGCTGACTCATAGCCCAACCCTAGAGATTATTTGCATCGAGAAAGAGAATGTAGACTCTTTCTTTATCCGGGTTGTAGTCGCTGAGGTATGGATTGTTCGTCTTGCTGTAGCGCTTCATCTCTGTGGAAATGCCGCCTCTCGTTCCCTTTTCAATGACGAGATACATGCTGTAGTCGGTCAGAAGCTCCATATTGATGTTCGTGTATTTTAGCAATGCACCCCAACTCAAGCCTGGACTGGTGTAGTAGTGTGCCGGGTCTAGACCGTAGTTTTTAAGGCACATTTTCCTGAAGTTTTCAAACGCATCTGCAAGGAGTAGGGTAAAGATCGTGATACTCTTCTAGATTCTTGCATCCGAAGACATCCCACACTCGTTGCGCATGCTCGTAGTCTTCATCTTCGATGTGCTCCTTTTTGAGCTTGCTGTAGAAGGCCACTTTAGATGGTAAAGACTCTTCTTCGATTCGCTCAAAGGAGTTCATTTGTTCGTATGGATAGACACCCTTTCGGAGAAAAATACTCTTTTTTTCCTGGATGCGCTTCGTGTTGCTTTGTTATCTCGAAGTCCTCTGGCTTGTTTGATGCAACAAGGCTATCGAGACTTGATGGTAAGAACTGGCAACTGTCTATGAATCTCAGCTTACCAAGAGAGAATGAGATGTACTTCTCCATGTTATTGGGGATGCATTTCAAATCAGAACCAACCTCTGCGATTTGCTGCATCAGATGAGCATCGTAGCCTTTTAGGTTGTGAAAGACAACTGGAATGATTATTTTCTTGGGGTTGATTCTGAAAATACTTTTGTTGCAAGTATTGTGGGCAGCACCGCGGTATTTACCTGAAATATGACAATGGTCTCTTACTGCGTCTCTGTAACTTTTGCGTAACAGAGGCTCGCCACAGAAGAAACAGTCGTCATCGATCTTATCGTCGGACTTTGGCAATCTTGGGTGCCACTTGCCGATGATATTGTTGCCTGCATCGTCTTGTGTGGTGGGTTGTAGGAATCTGGAGTAACGTCTGTTTGTGCTCCTGTGTAATTGGCCGCAATACTCTCCTGTTGTTGGGCTGAAGAACTCTATCTCGTCTCTTACATTGTTCCGGATCAAATCCTTGTGGCAAATGCTATGTTTGTCGGCTGTGTGGAAATCCCTCCAGTCTTCCTTTGTCATTTGCAATGGAGCCTTATTCATGAGGTATTCCCTATATTCTTTTTCTGCTCCAAGAAGTGTGATCAAAAACTCTCGCACAGAGTTCTCGCCTCTATAGAGATATGGCTTGCCTGACATTCCATCCGATCTTACAATAACAAAGCTAAAGCCGCAAGGCTTGAGAGCCTCAGTCTTAGTTGTGCTGCTTTGTTCTGTGGGTGGAATGCATGTGTCAGTCTTGTGAATAAGGCTCTCACAGTCAGTTTTATTTTGTATCTTTTATCTTAATTATTTCGTGGCGTACCTGGAAACTAGCTCTTAAGCTAAACGCACTGACCACGTTAAATAAAGGATTAATTGATTGATTCATTCATTCATTTGTTATACAAAAACATGCTGGTAGAGATAAATCACATTTTATTTACATTCATATTATCATTATGGTTTCTGTAAGCAATTTCAGCAAATATTGCGGCTAAATCAGACAATAGCTATCGTGGAATTCCCAAGGAGAAAAATATAAAATACTGGAATAACTCACGGACGCAACACCCAAATCAGAAAACAACCCACCACTTAATTATTCACTTGATATAGAATCGATATTTACCAAAAAAAAACATATATGGGCTTTAGGTACTTAAAGGTGTCTTGAGAAAAACATATAAAATGCTGTCAAAAGCAGCAAAATGTTTAATTGTATCACATTTTGCAACTCTAGCAATTTCTGCCTTTTCCCGATAAATTGGCATTTTTAGTACAATCGAAGATGGCAGCCATCTTGGCGGCTATTTTGGATGACATCACGGACCCCAGCAGCGCCACAGCCCATAATAGCTACCTTATTGTAGAGCACATCAAAGGCTATTTATAAGATGTAAAATATTTCCGAAATATTGTAACATCGCAAAAATCCAACGGAGTGCTCCTTGTAGCACGTTGGGGGTATAAGTTTACGTGTACGTCCGAGGGTTAAGAGAGAGGTGTTTGTTTACGGTGAGTTTACTAAGTACATCTAATTAAACTCATCGTATACTATTGTTAGAATGTAAAATAACAATAATAAGCCATAGTTCCGATAAAAGAGAAAATCAAAAGTCCATTGTTGCATACTTTTTGAAATGCAGTCGAAGAAATTCAAAATACTCTGACTAATGGCAGAAGAGGAAAAATAAACAGAGACAAGTAAATAAGTAAAATATCACGCCGACGTCACTCTCTGATCTCAATTACTTCCAGAATTAAAAGATATTGATTCTTAGGCCTGCTATACATTTCTCAAAACTTAAATTTTGTGTTTGCAGATATGCTTCAACTTTATCCACGAGCATATTTATTACTAAATAGTGAACTGTTGTCAAAACATAGTTGAATGCCAAAGTCCACTTAACCACCCATTTGGCACATGTCATTAGGGTTTTCCGATTTAGCGGAAACGGAGCAACTTTTTCCGCGTCGTTTATCGAACATAAACAGAATGTATTGTTACAATCTCACGAGAGATGCTACGTCCGTATTGAATATATTACATTTCCACAAGCTTTCCACAAGCCACAAGTAGTGCAATCATAAGAGCAAGCACAACGAACGCAAATTCAAGCGAGAAATATTCATCAGTTATATGTGCTTGCGTTTACTAGTGAAAACTGGACCATAACTCTAGACACTTGAAACAGCGAACAATTGTTCAAGATTCGCCGTTTCAAGCATCAAAAGCGACAAAACAACACCGACAAAGATAGCGTTTAGGCCTTAAATTTTGCATTTCTTCGATACAATACCAACATTTCGCGTATTCCCAGTTATTCCCTTAAAATTTAATGGACAAATTATGTGGGTTCAATTACATTTTCAATAAGCGGAAAAATGTCTTCCAGTTCCTCCAAATTTCCGCTAAATCGGAAAACCCTATTTGGATGACGATGAAATAGAACAATTGTCTAATATTAATATTTGTGATTTAATCAGATTATATTTTTCAGGTCACTGAATTACAATCAGATTACCCATCTACCAAAGAATGTGTTTCAGAATATTTCTGTAGGAAACCTGTAAGTTATACAAAAAAAAATTAAACTAAAACTTACAAATTGAAAATTACTAATTACAAATCAACTTAAAATTGCAATCATTTCACCTGGTCCGAAAAGAGAACGGGGATGGAGGTGACATAAATGAGATAAAAAGTTAAATGAAATAGAAAGTGAAGAACAACAAAAAGAGAGCAATATCATTTCCATTATGAAACCTGTCGTCTTCGTGATGTATGTTACAAAACGTTGACCTTTCTCACCACCCCCTACTGGAACCCATTTCTTGACTCCGTCTAGACGCATTCCGGATCCCCCTTCTGGGCCCCTTCACTTCTTTTGAAAGTAAGCTTTTGACTTGAATTGCATAATGTACATGACATATATGTAGGTATTCTATAAGTATGACTAGTCGTAAAAAGCTTTATCATATTTATGAACATTCCATCTTTCATACTTTAAATTCTTTTTCTATTGACGTTATACATGTACTGTCTTTTAGGGATTTATCCTTCAACAAGCTACAATCGGTACCAGACAACACGTTTATTGGATTCGAGAGATTATTGCTGTTGTAAGTATTAAAAATAAACAATACAGAAACAACAAATATATTTGTTATTTATAAGAGCGGTTTTCATCTGAGTGTCACAAAACTAAAACAAGTTGAACGTAATTACTATGACCAATCACAAAAGAGGCAGACCATCTGATGACCAAATTTAGAGATCGTAGCACATACATGTAACCGGCGTCAAGGGCGGGAAAAAGTGTGCGAGCAAGTCACCATAGCCCATTTCCGAGTTGCTCTTAGCCTTTCTTCCAAACCGAGGCCTAGTGTAAAACCATTCATATGGATATGAGTTTTGTTTCACATGCAAATAAAACGTATATCCATATGAATGGTTTTGCCCTTGGCCTCGGTTTGAAAAGGAGGCTAAGAGCAACTCGGAAATGGGCTATTGGTTTTAATTTGGTTTTGGTTCTGATTGGTCGAGAAGTGGCGCGAAATTGTTTAGCTTATACACTGTAGCAATGCGTAGTCAAATGCAAAACCAAAGCCATCACGAATTGAAATTACTTTCAATTTGACTTTCAGTTAAATAACGCTCTATATGTGTGATCATTTAATATATGATTTCTTTTACAATAAACTGCATCGCTCTTAACCTAAGATATATGGTGAAATTTTAATCAGTAGTTTCACTGAAATGTAAACAAATTTTATCCTGTTATAATGACCCTCTCTTCAGCTCTTTAACTATTATTATGCCAACTTGGACACGTAGCTGTTACACTGTAAGAATGAAAACAGCAATATCGGCCTTTGCCTTGTCGCTTTCTTAATTCACGGCTGCAAAGCCATACCTAGGCCGCAATATTGTTTCGCTTTTGTTTTTATGTGAAGGCCAATACTGGTGCTTTAGCCTTAATACACTACGCTAACCATTCCCCTCTTCTTTTTATATTTTTAACACTCCAAAGGAGTTTAAGCTTCAACAACATCACTTATATAAATCGTCACACTTTTGCTGGACTTAAACTTCTGTCGACTCTGTAAGTAATTTTCAATACTTTTATCATTTGAATACCGCACCTATCAAATGTTAATTTTATTTCTTTATCATTTCATATGGTACATTTTTCGCCAAGCGCACCTTTTCCTTTTATGCAATAGATTGGCTCTAAAGCCAAAACAGTTAATATAAATGTCCCATGCTGTTGAAATATTGTTTACCTACTGAAAGGCCGAGCGTTATTACAATATTTTTCCACAGCCACATTTGAAACATTTAACATAACTGCCGGATCATATAAATACTAACCTGATACTGAACATGGCCTCGCTCGCCAGAAGTCTCTATCAAGTTTAGTGCTTCGATAAAGTTCCATATAAATGTATACTGTTATGTTCTTTTTCGTTTTTTTTTTTTACAGAATGATGATAAAAAATAATCTGATGTATATTCCTAAAGATGCTTTCGCAGGTCTCCATCTACAATCGTTGTAAGTAAAGTATATTAAAGGTCTGACTACGAGAACCTTGTGTAGTGAAATGTGTTGCCATGGTTTATGTCGATACCTATTTAACCCTCGGGCGTACACGCAAACTTATACCCTCGCCGTGGTACAAGGGGTGGGGGGGGGGGAGGGAGGTTGTTGCAACCCCCCTTGGGCTTGGGTTTTTGCGGTGTTACAATAAATACTTCGAAAATAGTTTACATATAATAGATAGCCTGTGATGTGCTCTACAAGATAAGATAAATGTTATGGGTGTACCACTGCTGGGGTACGACGACGGACGAACCGGCCGAAAAAAACACCTTAACTTTAGAGATAATCTCGTCAATATTAATATAGGAATCTGATTCTTTAAGTATAGTCAAAAGTATATTCTTAATTTTGTTTTTGAATGAACTCCGTGGTAGTTCTCTCAAAAAGCATGATATCTCATTCCATAATTTTGCTCCAATTTTGCCAAAAGGCTTTTCTTTGTATTTCAAGTCTCAAGTTTTCGAGACGCATTCAGGAGCCCATGTTCTGGCGCATTCTTATTTAGCAAAAAGACATCCCATTGCAAAGGAGAAAATATCAAGCATCTCCTCCCTTTGAAATCTAATGGTTGGCCCCTTAATCAATACAAGGTTTTGAGAATTTGGGCTTTGCTGAGTCATGTTGAATCTCTGTGTAGAAAAGGTAGCCTAGAGGTTAAAATGCCATTACGATCGGGTATAACATTTCATAGATAGTTTAGTTAGATAAGTTTTATAGAAAACATTTTTCAGTTTAAGTACAAGAGACGCTACAGATGCGTTGGACTTTGTTTTGAGAGATATTCTCTGATTTATCAAGTTAAACTGTTCAAAATGCATTTTGTAGTTTTTTTTTTTATTTTTGGTGAAATGACAGAACTTTGTGTATGTTGCTATTCCAAATATCATACTCAAAGTTTATAATAATTCAGTTTTCACACGTTGAGTTGTAGATTCGAATTCGGATCTGAGTTTTCTGACCTCGTCCAGGGTTCGTACAGTCATGGAAAAACCTGGAAAGTCGTGGAATTGTATAATTTAATTTCCAGGCCTGGAAAGTCATGGAATTTAAGTGTGGGTCATGGAAAATTATTCATGGTACAAAATCACTAAGGCAGCATACGTTGTGGGAATAATAAGGCAAGATGAAAAATTGAAAAAATGATCATTTTGATAAGATTTTGAAAACAACTAACTGTTGAACTCTTGGTAATGAAAATTTGAAAAGGTCATGGAAAAGGTCATGGAAAATCATGGAATTTTAAAATCTGAAAAGAGTGCGAACCCTGTCGTCATTCCTGATTTCAAGATGGCGTAAAAATCTCTCCGTGTGTTGACCTGAGAAGCAGAAGGAAGTATTACAGCGTACAAGTTTTCAAAACAATGCAAGGCGCTCATGGATGGATTAGGGACCGTTAATATTCTGTTAGCTGCTTATTGCTTTTGGATGTTTGTTCTGGCAAGTCAGTTGAGATTTATATAACTCGCCAGTTGCTTAGCGATCGAGTTTTTAAGCGCTGGCTACTGAATGTACTGAACATAGTGTATTCTTACTTTTTAGACATAATTTATGTTTCTCTGTAAAAGCATTCAAAACACTCGAGGATCAACACTGCAACGGGTTAAAGGCACCATGAGTTCAAGCCGTGTATAGCTTCTCGCTTTCTTTAGGTCAGGTGTCGTCGTAACCGATTTCAGTCAAACACAACAGCTGCATTGCAACTACACACATAGCCTTTTTCTCGTTTCGACTCATATATATTAAGTTCTTGCGACAAGGTGGTTAGTCCTGTGTGACCGCCTTTTCCCAAGGTAAATACATCATGCTGAATTTCCATGGATACAAAAGAAAGAATAATTTAATTCTCCATAACATTTTCATAATAGCTAGTTTTTTCAAGTACTCCAAGATGAAATCACCAGTTGTGAGACAAATGTTTTATTAGAACGGGAAATGTGAAATGAAACCTAACGGATAGAGGGTTAAATTTCCGAATATTCTGGCGTTAAGCTGCAAAAAAGACGGTTTTCCCCACCTTAGCTCGGCTGTCGCAGTTCTTGTACATTTCATTTTCTGGGTAAAAATGTAATGCTTCTGTTTTAATGATTTGCTCTGTTGATTTAGGTTTCTCCACAGCAATGCAATCGAACATATTGACTACAAAGCTTTTGACAGGCTCCATGATCTTAAATCATTGTAAGTTTTTTTTTATTTGAATTGTGCAATCAACAATTTCTAAACGGGCATGTAAATAAATCTAATAATACGTTAATTACTGCCTAATTGATGATTTCTTTCAGAACACTTTTTGACAATCCGTTTACATCATTACCAGATGGCATATTTAATAATATGACATCCAATACAAAAGTGTAAGTGAAAATTACTAATTCAAATGTTGTAGTAAATAATCCAGCCTATTAGTCAGTTTCCCAATACATTTTCACGATTGCCGGACTCTTATTCTGCCCATGTTTGATCTATATTATCGGTGCATCGCTTCGATCCTATGTTATAGTCTAACTCAGTTTAAAAGAGAATGTCCACTAACGTCGAGCGAGGGCTGGCACGCGGTGAAAAATTAAAATCCTTCATAAACTTCCACGGATACGTATGGTAGTCCTAGAAACTTGGTGGGATTTTTTTTGTCGAAATATGTTTTTAAACCCGAAAAAAAAAAATTAAACCTGTTTTGGTCCCACGTGCCCCGTGAAAACACCTGAAATAAAAGTGTCTCATACCTTCTCGCACACTTCGCTCTGTCAAATATTAATTCGTATCAAAGAAAACCCTGTTTCGAGCTTAGAAATTTGCTGTTGAGGTGTTTTTGAATTATTTGAGTTCAGTTATAGACCTGTGGATTAATTTCCCAGGTCATGGCCAGCCGCTGAAAATCACTAAAATTCGCTTGCTCAAAATTCTTGATTTTGCAACTTTTCCAACCCACAGTTTTTATTTTACCCGGTAAAAGTACACGAATTCACTTGAAATTTATAATTCTTGAAAGACGAAATGCCGTTCTAGCGCCATAAAAGTGTCGATAATCACAAGAGATTTTGACTAAGGTGCGTTCCTTTGGTTAGAATCCAAATCCGGATTTTGAATCCAAAAATGGATTTTCTGTCCCTTTGGACGAATCCTAAAAGGGAGTTCGAATCCATCGAATCCACTCTGAGGAAGGATTCGATGGATTCAATCCAAATCCTGATTTTTTGGATTTGAAATCCAAGCGTTTCATTGGAACGGATTTGAAACAGTACTGGTGGTAAGCGGGGTTTAGCAGTTCATATGGTACACTCTATTTACCATATGAAATATCCTGTTGAGCAAAGCAGATCCAGTGTCATTTTTGTCCCAAAGACCAAGAAAAGTAGGCATTTGTTTAATTTTCTTTCAAAAAGCCAATAGTTTAGAGCATATAAAAACTTTCCTCGCCCTTTTGGCGTTTTTTAACAACAGCAAATATACGAGGTTGCGTACTGGTGAGTTTTTTCTTAAGTTTGTGTTCTACCGTTGTTCATGTTGTCTTGCACTCTATTACAAATTTTTTTATACCTTTCGTTGCTTTGCTTTATGTCACCCATGAATTACTCAACAATAGTCAAGTATACCCCGAGCTGTGCAAAATCTTCATAGCGTGACTTTATCGCTGTCACATGAAGGAAGCACTTGATATTACTGAAATAGCCACTGAATCGCAATACCAATACAGCCTGATAAACATGTAGACACTGGAAATAATACTGAGTCGCATTTCACTTGCTCAGTCACCTATTTTAAAAACCGTACCTGAAGATTCAAGACTATGGGGATGTCAGTTGAACAATATCGGTCCCGAATCGGCAGTCACGTCTTATCAAGTCTGAGAGGACGATTTTGAAACATGATGTTAATGATGTTTTATTTGAATGTATTTTACTTACCAAAGTTGAAACAAGTTGATGGACAATATAAAATGTGGAACGAAGTGAAGTTTTGGTTCACACAAATCACATTCTATAATATTTATATTCCATTGATTATAAGACAAGCGAATAATGTGGAGGAAAATCCAGGCCCTACAATACTTGATGTCAACAACAACAACAACAACAACAGTACTCACTCCAGTCAAGGAAATGAATCGCTCTTTGGAGAAAATGCCGGTAACCAATGTGTACCAATGTCACTTACTGCTATTATTTACCATTACAGTTTATATAGGAGATGTTAATTTGACTAATTTGTGGACTTCTTCCACTTTAAATAATATTTTGGTTATTGGAAATAACCTGTACATTTCTATAAGATATTCTGTGCGAACAAATGATTATTTGCTCTTAACTGATATGCCAGTTGTTGTTTCAATTTTTGACGAAGTGCATACATTATAATACAGTGTTTCATTAACAGGAAGTGTGTTTATGAAATCTAACAATGGCCCAGTTATGTCTCTTCAAAATTCACTTCAAGAGGTTTTTTTTTTCTCAGTTAAACTACAATTGAACAACCCCAAACTTGGTAAACAGACTAATTTTAATGCGATCTTTCTTGTGATGGCCTCCAAATTTAAATTGAACTAAAATTTAAAAAACTCCTTCCAGTCTTCATATGAAGTTCGGAACAGGCAATTTCAGCCGCCTATTCAAGATTGTCCCTTGCAAAATGTTTGCAAGAGAAAAACAACCGTAAAAGAAACAATTCCACGTTTCACGTTCAGAATTTTTTAATGGCGGCATTTTGTCAAGGCGTTCGAACCTGCTCAAACGGTTTGCCTAGGCTGTTTGAAGTCTTTGTATTCAATGCTCTCGTTGTTTCTTCGTTGCTAGATTGCGATGTTTCGGTGGTTAATATTTCCAGCCACTTGTTGAATCCAGCG
Source organism: Cladopsammia gracilis (assembly GCA_022457155.1). Lineage (NCBI taxonomy): Eukaryota > Metazoa > Cnidaria > Anthozoa > Scleractinia > Dendrophylliidae > Cladopsammia > Cladopsammia gracilis. The sequence continues at coordinate 1,163,938 of JAJGOT010000150.1, read as the reverse complement.
TTGTTGTGTTTGCTGTTCTTTCTCATAAATTTGCATCAGAAATTGACCGTGTTTCACCAGGAATGCGCATGTCAGCGTTGAGGAAAAATTTGCAGCGAACGTTATCGTAACAATTTGGTAACACTGTCTCATCCGATCCACAAGAACTGAAAGCGAGACATGAAATAGTTGTGAGTTTTGCATGTAGGAAAGAAAAACTGCCTACAGAGCACCTAATACACCACTGCCAGATTTGACAATTTGACAACAGATTTGACAATTTGAATGCTGCTTTGTCAAAGCTTCCTAATGACATTGAACTTATCTTACTGGGAAATTTTAGAGGGTCTGGATGTAGGAAACCTGCTTTTTTGCCTTTAAATGGTTTTTTAAGCTTACTAGGTAAACTAATTAACCCCTTCACTGTTACTGTCTTAGGGCCCATTTATATGGTCTCGGGTACCCGAGACAACCCTTCCCCCGAGTTGCCCTGGCCGAGCTAACTTTGCTCTTATTTCTTTGAAAAATTCAACCAACCGTTTACATGAGAATCGCGAACTCGTCTCGGGGGGCGAGACAACTCGGGTGGGCTAGTTGTCTCACCTCGATAGTAGGGTAACACCGACAGGCGGGACAACGTTTTCTCACATAAACAGTTTGGCTCGTCTACCCGAGATGAGAAGTCTCAAATTGTTCCCGGAGCCCGTGTGTTTTAGGTCAGGGGAGACCAAACGTACCAAAAAATGGCGTCTCGAGAGAGACTGGTATGCTGTTACAACTCACAACTCCATATAAACGCTCCATAAAATTGTCTCGAGGGGGAGGGTTGTCTCGGGTACCCGACACCATATAAATAGGGCCTTAATTATGTCTTGCCCAATTGTTGACGGGCAGTACAAAGAACAAGAACTCTTCGAGTAGTGAAGTCGGGTTTTAAGGGTTTTGTAAGTGCCCCTAAGATACCAGGATTAATTCAATTCTTATGATTTGTTTTAAGTCGCATTGCGGTCACACAAGATGATCCGTCACGCACGTTACTATGTCATTTGAAACCTTTAATCAGTCTTTCGCAATCACTCGTGCATGCAAGGTCAACTTTAACTTCAACTTTAATACTTCCATTTATCTATTGCTTGAAAAGAAAGAAAAGGAAATCGTTAACGAATGGAACTCTCGCCAAATCCGGCAATAATGTAAGTTCCTTTTACTTGTTATGTTTCGTTTCGTCAGCTTGAAGTTGCTATGTCAACTGATATGACATCACTAACAATCACCACAGGCTACAGACCACTCGAAAAGCGCACTTTTCTTACCACCGAATTTATTAGTCGGGCTTGGCTTGTAGTCTAGCAGCCTGACTAATTGAAATATTGATTTCGTTTTTGAAATCACTGTCGTCATTATAAAAATATGGAAATAAATCATCGTTTCTGGATGCACAGCTCTGTAAAGATTTAATTTTTTTTTCACCATGTCTGCACACATTTTGTCACATTTGTTTTGTTGCTTCCTGTTTAGTCTTCGCCCTGTGAATCACTTTTCACAAGCTTAAACCTGACGTCAGGCAAAATCACATGCGTGACATTTAATTGCGTGACGTAAAACCAAACAGAAACGATTCCATGAGAGCTTATGAGCAGGAAATTATCGTTTTGAAATATCATAAAGACTACAGGCAAGATCTTTCATCGGAAATAAATATTTTGAAAGTCCCAGAAAAGTAATCTCGTTTGATCAGATTTGTAAAGGCTCTTGATTTAAAAAGAAAAGGGCGGATGGAAATACTTTAGGTTGTTGACCCAGCGCGTCAAGATGTCAAGATAATGATTATAGAATACACAGCTGAATACACACAGAACCCGATATTTAGACAATATCTTATCAATGTGAGCTAAACTTTACCCTTTTACCGTTGTTTACAACTGAATACTGAGTAAAACATGAAGAAATTTCCACGATTTTGGTTATTTGGCTGGAGGAATGCGTCAATTGTTGACAGTCTAATGATGTAATTATCGGTATATTGGTAACGTTAGTATTCGGCCCTGAAAAAAGCCCGAAACTAATTTTTATACCAGGTTTTAGAACGGCATTTTCTCTTTCAAGAATGCTAAATTTCAAGTGATTCTATTTTTACCGGGTAGAAAAACTGTCTCTTAAAAAAGTGAACCGAATTAAGGATTTTGAGCAAGAAAATTTTAGTGATTTTCAGCGGCTGGCTATTACCTTGGGAATTAATCCACATGCCTATATATATATATGGACTGAAATAATTCGTAAACACTTCAACTGCAAATTTACAAGCTCAAAACAGGGTTCCTTTGAGGCAAATGTAAAAGAGCGGAGTTTACGAGAAGGTACGAGACACATCTATTTCAGGTGTTTTCAGGACGCCTTGGAAAAAAAGAAACAGGTTTTTATTATTTTTTTTTTCCTGTTTAAAAATGTATTTCAAGAAAAAAAAATCCCACAAGGTTTCTAGAATTACCATAGGGTATCAATAGACGAAACATGCAGAATTTTAGATTTTTCATTATGTGCATGTATTTTCTTAGTGGACATTCCCTCGTAAATTCTTTTCAGAACATGTAGAATTTGGAAAGGTGGAATTATCCTTAGCTATTTTGCAGGAAAGAAAATTAATGCCTCCTAATAAGAAGGTTTTATTAATTAGTTTGAAATTGCACTGAAGGGATCAGCACACAGAAGCAATTTATGTCAAAATGACTATTTGTAGGGTTAATTCATTGGCGGGAAAGATGATTACAAAAAAAAAAAAATAAAATCACGTCAAACACAAAATCTGGTTATTTTTATAGGACCGACGTTTGTTTTCTTCTAATTATATATTAATGTTCACTTTTTGTAGCTGATACCTTTTCAGAGTACAATAAAAGAAGCGAAATGAACAAAATACAGAAAAGCCTTGCCAGTAACTATGACATTTCCTTCAATTAAAAGTAATAATATTATTTCTTCCAGATCTATAACGTGTAATAACTTACAACAACTTCCTCTTGGGATATACACCTCAATCATGTAAGGAGACTTAAATTTCACCGTTATTGCTACAGTCAAAACTGGTCTTGCGTTATTCATTGGTCATTGCCGATAATCAACGAGTGATCGATGACTAATCAAAGGCAACAAAATTTTAAGCCATAGATTGCACTGCCGGATTACTCATCGTTATCATCGCGTGGCTGCAAATGACATTATTTTACCTAGTATTATGATTGAATATGAAGAAAAGAAAAGAAATTCAACGTGACATATGATTTTAACTTTATTCTACAATTAAATACTGGAAGGCTTGTGATAAAATTATAAGCAAAGGCGAACCGACGGCAAAAAACGGTGTTGTGATAGCAGGTGAATTACGAGAACAATCAAGTTTTGGTTCAATAACAAATGGCAAAGAGAAGAACCAGCGACTTTGGCCACAGTTTTAGATAATGATAATGCCAATAATTTTGCTGTATTTCAAGCATTTATAAGTACAAGAACGTCATTTATAACAAAGAAACATCATTTTCACTCAACGGCACAGTCTTTCTGGAAAATATTGGCACAACGGGGTGAGAAATTCGTAATAGTTGTGCTGGACAATAGAAAATGATTAATCAGTGCTTAGTCATCGATTATTCATTGATTATCGGCAGTGCTTAGTTGGAGAATGCATTCTTGAACATAAAGAAAGCAAACCTCAAAGCAAGCCTTGGTCTAAAACGTGCTCGACTGGTGTGAGAATTTGACAGGTTTCCCGGTATTTGCATTCTTCGTATTTTTTGTCCTTCCTTTTGCCCAATCACTTGTATTTTGATATAACTGACTAAAATAAAAAAGTTTGTATCCAAAAAAAAATCGATTTTTGAATCGAAGCTAATTTTGAATTTTGCATTAATATTTTTATTCAAAGCGCGAATTATTGAAACGAGTAATGAAATCAAATTCACTCTTGGCAATAACTCTTGGCACGTTTTGACTACAATATTTAGAAAATATTTTACCTCTAAAAGATGACATGTGATGTGCTCTACAAGATATAAGGTAAATATTATGGGTTATGGCGCTGCTGGGGATCTGTAACGGGACGACCACGTGCGCACTGGAATGGCCATATTACTGATATTCTTGGATTTAAACCATCTTTTAACTGACAGCGTACTTCCTTGCGAAAAAAAATAATAATTATAGCTTTACCTATGAACCGTATTCAAAACAGCATGTCTTGTAGGTTTTAACTACCGCACGTGGAAAATAATTATTTTAATTTTATGATTTAGAGAGTGTGCTCCTTCAGCAACTTTTCGTCTCCTCTTAATCGATGACGAATCTTTCTACCGGAAGGCCTTCATAAACACTGGATTTGTGTGCCGACGGTGTATACCTGGATATGTGTCTGGATTTACGAGATGTTTTAACTGTAGCCTTTGCAGTGCTGGCTTCTATAACGACGATGGTTCTTGCTTGCCATGCCCTGCAGGTGATAATCAACCCATTTGTCGGCGATGAACTTGAACGATATTTTACCTGGGGTCGATTAATAATAATCGATGACAGTAAACGTTTTTGAACTTTCTTTCAGTTTATTTCAGTTAAAAAGGACTAATTAAGTGGTTAATAAAGTTATGTTCAGTTTCTATCTTCTTACAGGTTTATTTCTTTATTTCATTAAAATAGGCCCTATAGGGCGTGTGTACGACGGCCATGTTGGTGTTTAGAACAATGTAATTTCCATCCTTTTGTGAATTAAACTCTATTTTATGCAAACATTTTGTATTATTCCAACATGGCTCCTGTACATACCCTATTTGTCAATTCTTTCAGGCTTTCTTTTTTTCTGATCTTTTTAAGTAATGAACTGTCGTTTTTTAAGCTGGGGAAATAGCATGTTATGCACTTATTGACTGAGTGGAAGGGCCGGACGGGAAAATATTTGGCTCGAGATCATGACGTACGGACCAAGCGTAGCGAGGTCCGTGCGCAATGACCGAGAGCCAAATATTTTCCCGTCCGGCCCGACCTAACTCAGTCAATACGTATTTTATAATATGACTAGAAAGTGCAAGAATAGTCGTGCAGTGCGAGGTCACTTGAACTCGAGCGGGGCCAGACGGCTTTTTCCGGACCGGCTCACGTCAACCCGTCCGGCCCCGCTCACGACATCTTGCGATTCTTTTTTCTGTTGAATTGCGTCAGCGGGGCCGTACGGTCATATTATAAAATTTCATATTTAATGCATGTTACATTATTCCTTTTGTTATCTTGCCCTGTGAATTTATTGCTGTATTAGCCTGCGTATTCGGCGAACGTATTACTTGCTGCTGTTATTATATCAACAGGAGGTTTCTACCAGGACAAAATGGGGAAGGTTGACTGCAAGAAGTGTAGTGTAGGTACGTACGTCTCCGTGGAGCGTCGCCCTGGTACACGTGCAACTGACTGCTGGGCATGCCCATACGGTAAGCAATATACTCCATGGTTTTCGACATTAACAACGTCTCCATCATCATCATCATGATTATCATCGTCGTCAATATCAACATCATCGACATCACAGTCATATTCATCGTCATCATCATCATCATCATCATCATCATCATCATCGTCATCATCATCATCCTCATCGCTGTCACAAAAAGTTTGTTACCAGTTATAAACATGTGTAATTTAAGGTTACAGTGTACCTTCAGATCGAAAATTTATCGAAAATTTTTTTTTGGCGTCAAAATAAAGTTTACAGAATGAACTTTTATCCAAAAAAAAAAATATCGACAAATAGTGAAAATTGACGGAGAAATGACGGTATAACTTTTGTGGGCGGAGTTTGTTTATGAAGCGATATGTTTTTTTTTAAGCGCTGTTTTCTCAAAGTTCATTTTTCGCTTGTTGGGGACACTTTAAAAAGCTACAACTCAAAGGAAATTTGTTCGATTTTCCTCAAATTTGGACAGAAGCTAGGCTAACATATAATCAACAAAAACGTGTCGGCGAATTTCTTATTTCCGAAAACTTTTTCGACAAGAGCCATTTCCGTGCGATCATTCCAATTTTTTTTCTCCCTGTTTCGAAAATATTCTGTAACTTTTCACTGCAATTGAATATGGAAAATCGCCGACACGTTTTTTTAGCGCTTCGTGTCCGGAAACCCGAGAAGAAATCAAATTAGCAAAATACAATAATCGCTTTGAGTTATAGCGTTTTAAAGCTGATTCGGACGTTCGAATTAAGACGTCGTAAAAAATTCGACAATTCATTTTATTACCAAATGGTTTCCATATTTAGATAGCCAGCTCTATAAGCTTTAATTTGATATCTGGGTTTAGGTATATTAAGTGTAATCTTAAGACGCTACAGCTGTTATACTGGAGACACCCCCGAAGGTACACTGTAACCTTAAAGCTGATTGAAATTCGTTCTGGAAATATTAATTACCCGGAAAATATTCGTTTTATTATTCTGACGTCTGCTTTATAACTGATTTTTTTAATTAGCAAAAGCTGACATAAGTAAAACATTAAAAAACACAAATTCGTTATTTTCTTAACAGGTACTCTTTCGAATGAAACCGCTGGCTATCGTGCCTGCAGATGCCTTCGTGGATTTTACCGCGTGGATCGTTTTGGTCCCTGTTCAGAATGTCCAGCGCATGGTATAAACTGCATCAATGATACAGCAATACTGGCGTCTAATTACTACTGGAAGTGGAACAACCAAAGTAATAAGGAATTCTATAAGAAGTTTGTGAGCAACCTCCACTCTTTTGGTCCGTGTTACAACGATATGTACTCCAAGTTTACCATTCCACTGCCAAAACCAGTTAAATGTCCTTATGCTGGCTCCTGCAAGGGTGGAATCGACTCAGATTGTTACGAAGGATATCAAGGGAACTTATGTGCAACCTGTACGAATGGCTACTATCTACGTTTTAACTCCTGCTTGAAATGTCCGCGGTTAACTGTTTCTATAATTTCATCCGTTCTGGTTGTTGCTTTGTTTGTTGTGGTATTTCTAGTGGTTGTGTGGGGCGATTCCAAACGCACAGAGTCGAATCGTACTGTCGCAGATGTTATCATGTCTTGTTTTAAAATTGTGATTGGATTTTATCAAGTCATTGCTGGTATTTTCTCAGCTTTGACGAGAGTTCAGTGGCCAGTAGCATTGATCTCTATGGAAAAGTATTTGAAATTGTTCGAGGGAAATGTTTTTCAATTTGCTCCATTGAGTTGTATTCACCCCAAATTGCGACTGGACCAGTTCATAATATTTGTACTTGTTCTTTCCGTTAATGTCGCAGTTGTTTCTCTTCTTCTCTTTTATCTCTTTATTAAAAAGCGGTATATCAGCAGGAAGATGCATTGTCCGGACAGCGAAAAGCTACTGGCAGTTTCTTGTTTGAAGAAGTCCTGCTGTCGAAACATTTTCTTGTTTTTATTGGCTACATATCCAATAACAAGTAAAACGATTATCCAAATCCTACCTCTACCAGGCGCATGTGTCACACAGTGCTTCACAGATGACAAGAATCAATCTATCTCCCTCCTGAGGGCTGATTATTCCATCCGTTGTTCCACTGCCCGTCACAAGTTGTTTTGGCCCTTTGCTGCTGTGTTTTCTTTGTATCCTGTAGGATTTCCTCCGCTGGTGTTGCTTCTCATTTACAAATACCGTGAATCACAAGCTAATGAAGAACTTGCTTTCGGGCTGAAAGTCTTTTTTGAAAACTATAAGAAAAAATTCTGGTTTTGGGAGATAATAGAAATGTATCGTAAACTGATACTTATCTCATTTATTTTTCTTTTTGATTCCGAGAGCTTTTCCCAGATTAGCCTTACCGTGCTCACTGTGAGCGTATTTGGAATTGCCTACACCTGTTTCCGCCCGATAAAAGGCAAGTTTGAAGATCGACTGCAAACTTTCGTGTTGTGGGTCATTTTTTTTGACGTGTGCCTTGGAGCAATGTACATCAACTGTGACGTCAATCAAGATCATAAAGGAAACGATTCCTTACTTGTTAACATCCTCTTCGTTGCCCTCAACAGCTTGGTGTTACTGGTTGCTTTGGGTAAGTCTTACTATGTCATGTCCACAATACAACTTACTATGCAACAATACAATGCAAATATATGGAACAATTACAGTGCAACTACTTGTATATATCGTACTACTACAAAAAACAATCAATAATAAATATTACCAAATCTACAATGTCACTGGCTGTGTTTTCACGAGGCGGTTTTTCTCGCTTAACATTCCTGTAGGTAATTTGTTTACTGACCGCGTTAAGCAGCTTAAAAAATTTATGCGTTTTCACGGACAGAACTTTATTAATTTTTCTTATACCATGCGCGACATATTTTCTTTTGTTAAAACAATAGAAAATTAGAACACAAAAGAACGACAATACAATGCCCTTCTTTGTTGTTTAATTGCCGACAAGCTTAAGCGACCTGGTTTGGTGGCTTAAATTTAATGAGAATTCTATTGCAGTTCGCCGACTCGCTTAACTTTAAGCGAGTTGGACAAGCAACTGTTTTCACGAGATTTCCGACTGTCACTCGCTCAGCGACTTGAAAAATCGCTCGTGAAAACACGGCCACTGAGGATCTTATTCACTGTTTACAGACTGTTTATTTATGCTAATTGTGTCCGGTATAATCATTTCATATTACCATTTTTACATCTGAACCAAAATGAAACCTTAAAGCAAACAAAGAATGAAATAAAACCACTTCCCGCCTCCCCGCACGGTAGTTACTTTTCCAACAGGCGTTTGTTCACCAAATTCATTCCGGAATAATGTTATCATATAATCTTCTTTTGTTCATCGAAGTCTTTGTTTTGGCTTATTTTATAGCGCATCATCTTTTTCAAGTTGTTGATCAGCGACAACGAAATTTCGTAGCATGAGGTTGGGGAAGCAAACAACATGATTTTATTGTCAAACGTTGGTGGCGTATTTTGCAATCTGAAATCCGGGAGGTTTTATTGCTTCAAGAAAAAAATATTCAAACTTTTAGAAGACCAGGAGCCGAGAAGACAAAAATAGGAAAAGCACTGAACTCTAGCTCTTCGATAATTTTTAAGAGAGGCAAGTCAATTGAAAACTCCTAGAAAAACATTACATTCAAGTTTGTCGTCTAAAGGGATAGTGTTCTGGCTTATATATCGTGTTTTTATGATGATGGTCAGAAGCTTGAAATAGGAAGAAAATATCACCAAAAGTGATGAAAGTAAAGAAATATTAACGAAGGAGACAAAATAACGGATAAAAGACTGAAAGTTTCACAAGAATGGCAAGTTTGATTTCTTGACCGCCTCTCACGCCGAACGCACATTTGATTAACTATAAACACCAAACTACTTCTCCATAGAATATATTTATCAAATTTAGGTGTATATTTGGTGGCATTTAGCGATATAACATGGAAATCAGCTAAGCAAAGTTGAAGAGTGTCTTTTATAACATGTGCTGGTTCATGCAGGACAAAGCATTCACAACGTCAAACATAAAAACTCCTGAGAATTTTTACTTAGGTCGTCTCTTTTAAAAGGCTGTCTTCTACTCTTTCATTGCTTTCTAAGTTTTGTTTCTTTCTTCTGGTCTGCCATAGGATTTTATTTATTCTCGAAGCAATAAACAACCGAAAAGTTTGCAATTACACATGTTTCAAATTTTTGAAAATATGTGGTTGCCTCGACTGGATTTTTTTGAGGGCGATACTTCCCAAGTTTGATCATTAACTACGACACCATTAATAATGCTATGGAAAAACGATCACCACAGCTGTATTAGATAAAGATGAAAAATTGTTAACCCTCGGACGTACACGCAAACGTATACCCCAACCATGGTACAAGGGGTGAGGGGCGGTGGTTGTTGCAAACCCCCCCCTTGGGTTTTTGCTATGTTGCAATATTTCGGAAATATTTTACATCTAATAGATAGCCCGCGATGTGCTCTACAAGATAAGGTAAATATTATGGGTTGGGGCGCTGCTGGGGGTCCGTGACGTCATCCAAAAAGGCCGCGAAGACGGCCGCCATCTTGGATTTTACTAAAAATTTAAATTTATCATAAAAATGCGGAAATTGCAAATATTGTTTGCTAGAGCTGCAAAATAACATAAAATTAAACATTTTGATGCTTTTGGTAGCATTTTATATCGCTGAAAAAAGGTGAAAAACACGCTTTTTTACGAAAAAATGGGTTGACCACATGTTACTTATGACGTCATATCTCGTAACCATAGCAACCGACTGTCGCTAAACTTTACCAACATGTATCTTATGGATAAATGTACAGCTACTGAAAACGACATGTGCTAATCTTAAATGGTCTTGAAAATATCGGAGAAAAACCTTAGGGGGGGGGGGGGGGGTGGCATCTACCGCCCCCTTGTACGTTCGAGGGTTAAGAGTAGTGTTATATTAACATCGGAGTTGCCATAGCAACGCAATGGCGCCATGACGTTGTTTACTTGCCGTCCTATTTCTCGGCACCAGGAGATTGTTTCGATAATCGCTTGAGCGTTTTAGAAATTTTTGGGGATGAAGTGTTGGGGATTATAAATACAGTGGAAAACATACTATCGACATAATTGGCTAATAGAGAAACGATGCGCTTTGGGAATGCAGTTTCATTTCATAATACTGTGATTTCATCTGAGATCGTGCGTGAAAAAGAAAGGGGGATAGCTTTGGTCGATTGCAAGAAAGAACAATTTGATTGGTGTGCGTTCAGATGCTCTTGTTGCCATAGTATGTAATTTGGTCTACGCCTACAAACGTGATGATAATTTGGAAACCGCTTGATATATACCTTTTTTTAAATTTGACAATCTCGAGATTAATCATCAATTTAAATGGGCCGCAAGTTTCAAGGACATTGAAATTATGTAAGGCAATAAAATAGGGCCTCCAATGTACCAATTTTTCCCCGCAGATTTCGTGTTTACAAGTAAGCGTCCTCATTATTCACGGGTATTGTTCTCAAGTTCCATATACACGCGCACAACTTTAGCAAAAAAAATGCATCGAACAGAACGCTCGATTGCTTTCCGAAAAATTTCCGAAATATGCTAATAACTGGCTTGAGAATTGTAAAAACTTTACGCACTCGATGTCACGCTATTACGCTGTAATGCAGCAATACCGAGGGTCTCTATTTCCAGAAAACAAAAAGGTATTATTCCACAGAACAACAGAGCAGGAAAACAAGTCTAGACCCACGTAATAGCGCCGTGACATCGAGTGCGTAATGTTATTGCAGTTCTCAAGCCAGTTATTAGCATGATTCGGAAAATTCTTCGGAAAGCAGTAATCGAGCGTTCTCAATCTGTTCGATGCAAATGAGTTTTTGCTAAAGTTTGCATGTGCATATGAAACTTGAAAACAGTACCCGTGAATAACGAGGACGCTCACTTGTAAACACAAAATCTGCGAGAAAAAATTGGTACATTGGAGGCAAGTAAAAAACATCATGGCGTCATTACTTTGCTATGGCAACTCCGATGTTAATATAACACTGGTTTAACAAATTTTCATCTTTATCAAATACTTAACAGCTGTGGTGACCGTTTTCCATAGCATTGTTAATGGCGCCTCGTAGTTGATGCTCAAACTTGGGGTATCGCGCCCAAAAAAATCCAGTCGAGCCACCTTAATATATTTGTTACTGACCCACCTGACCAGAATGGAGCGTTCTGGTTGGTTAGCAACAACTCACAATAATAATTCATGAGTTTGAGAAAACATTTGCGTCTATAAGCCGAGGCTTCCATTTGCCATAAAACGTTATCGGGGAATTAACTAAGACAGTTTGATTGCTTTTAAATGTCAACATTTTTCAACTAGGGTTTAAAATGTTGACATGTAATATGTATTATTTTAGAATAAAAATGATTGGTTAGTTTAATCAAATAATTAACGTCACATGTCCGTTTTAGGGCCGCATGACATCTTTCTAATAAAAAAATATATTTCTTAATTACTAGTCTACGATCTTGTTTTTAGATTTTTTTTTAACAATTAAATTGATGTGGTTTATCTTGTTTCAACATAATCTCACTATCCTGACTGTAAAGGTGGGATAACTGTACTTTTTAATTAATATTTATTTTCAGTTTGTATACATCGAAATTCTATTGGTGGGTATTTCTCAAAAGAATACTGCCTCTTACTCTTGTTAATCTTGCTCTGGTAATAATCACCGATGACATTTTTCTTTACAGGTAAAGGAATTATCCATGTCAAATTCTTCTGGAAAAAGGTTTCTTCATGTCTGATGCAATGCTTCCATTTTGTCGGGAACGGGATTATTGTCGTCAAGAGAAAGATTTCCAGCTGTTTTCAGAGTTTTACCTTCTTCACACCAAGAACTCAGCCATTCGAACAACAGCCATTCGAACAACAGCCATTTCTTATCCATGAGATCACTTGAGACATTTTATGTACATTTGGCAATAAATAGTCGTAAAATGTTGTACAATATAAGATAAATATTATGGGCTATAGCGCTGTTGGGGTATGTGACGTCATCCAAAATGGCCGCCAATATGGCATCATCTTGGATTTTACTAAAAGTTCAAATTTATCAGAGCAATCCGGAAATTGTAATTTTTTTGTGTTAGAGATGGAAAATATTATATATTAATTAAACATTTTGCTACTTTCGGGAGCGTTTTATGTTTTAATTGTTACCGTAAAGGTAAAAACACATATTTTGTTAAAAAATGGCTTAACCTCTGCTACTTATGACGTCATATCTCATTACCATAGCAACGTGATAAACGAACAGCTATTGAATATGGCATAAGCTAAAAATAAATGCTCTTGAAAAAATCGGAGAAAAACCTTGGGGGGGGGGGGGTCATCACTTGTACGTACAAGGGTTAATGATTATTGTCGGCTGTTCTTCATCTTGTAGTAACTGTTTTGATAGACGTGGCTATTTCAACAACTTCTTCAATGAGATATATTCGGATTGTTTACTTAGATCTGACCATACTTTGGGGCCCTGTCGCTATTTTCACTATCACATTTTTACCCCATGAAAACCTAAAGTAATGTTCCAGTTTTGTTAAAAATTGAGTTTATACTGTTAGGAATGATGAACGAACAGTCTAGATGTTATTTTCGAAAACCAATGCCATTATCGTCCGGAAGGTGACTGGTTCGAGACCCGCGTATGTGATTTTTTTTTTCCTTTTTCTTTTTGTTTGTTTGCTGTATTTATTTATCCCTTTTTACCTTTTTCTTTCGTGGACGACCGATTAACGCGGACAGAAATGATGAGCCCAAATCTTACTTCACGAATTTACTGCCATTTGGAGAAACCAGCCATTCCCGAGTAAATTCTGTAAAAAAAATATATTTTCTGAAGAACTTTGGTCATCTTAGCTTACATGTCTCTGAACTGTTTGAAGAATTAGGCGTAATACATTAGCTTGTCGTGGATTTCTTTTCCAGCCTGCGGAAAAATCAGTACAGGCGAATTTATGCAAAGAGTAAAACTTATTTCGTAATCCCTATTGGCCATTTTAAGTTTACGCATGAGACTGGGACGATTTCATTTCCAATTGCACTATGGGGCTGTTTTGGGTGACGAAATTCATACATGGCGTCTGCTCAGGATGTAAACTGAAGCTGTGATCTTGTCAAAAATGGTTAAGTTGGATGCTGCAACAACTGGAGAAATTCACCAAATATGAACTTTCACACACTTTACCAAGTGATCCAAAAACAGCCCTATAGTGCGATTCGAAATGAAATCGACCCGGTCTCATGCGCAACCTCAAAATGGCCAATTGTATCTACGGTCCTCAAAAGCGATCAGTCTGTTTTAAGTTAAACTGGGATTTGAAATCAGTTTTTATGGATTTATCATTGGCAATGGATTCCTGTACAAACATGCACAATTTTGCGTCATATGCCATGTTTTGCCAATTCAACCACGGAACACACCCTCCCCCCAATCCTACTCCCTCTGCGTCCAACTCCCCATCCTCTCCTCCCTCCGACGCCTTCCAATGAGTAAGGCTGCTGAACATTACCTATCGCGTTTAGAAAGGGAAAAGTATAATCGCGAGCCTTACGTAATGTTCAGCGGAATTACCAAGAAAAGTCTACAGCTGATGTATGAAAGGAAGGAAGTAAGGAGTGAAAATTTGAACATTTGTTCCCGGTTGCTGTTACTCGTTCACGAGTAAAAACGGTTCCCTCTTGCTTTATTATAGCTATAATAGGCCGTTTGGTAGCCGATTTTGCTAAAGCTGACGAATTGCACTTTAGTACAAATGAGTAAGGTACCCAAAGCTTGAGATTCAAACTAACCCTCGGACCTACACGCAAACTTATACCAACGACCACCGTGGTACAAGTTTAGTTTCAAATTACGCGGAACGAAAGGTCAAGACGGCGGTGATCGGGAAAAGTATTTAAAAACTAGACCTACGACGAAATTAATAAACTGAATTGAAATTAAACTGACAACAACATAAGCTTACTTGAGATGGGTTCCTAGGCGTCGTTTGCAGTTCGTTGACTACTGGTTCTCACACGGAGCTATAGTAGTATAATTTTGAACAGCATCGAAATTGACATACAGTACAGTTTAAATTTTAGTACTTAGTATCAGACGCTACGCTGCGAAAATTATTTCTCATCTCATGGAGCTCCTCGATGTTTCCATTGACTGAGCAAAATCTCCGCAAATTGCCTGTTTCTTAGACCAGTGATGTTCAAGCTCTCAATAATTATTTTGGTTTCCTTAGTTACCTTAGGTCTATTGTGCCGAGGAGCGTTGAAGACGTGCTAGTTCAAAGCAGAAATTTTTATCCCAAACACAATACACAAATAAAGCACCGATAATTTACCGAGGTTTTTGTGGCAGTTTCAGTCCTTGATACAGAAAATACACAACGGTGCACCTGGAGTTTGTTTCGCTTTATGAAATTCCCGAATTTCGACGGAAGAGACAATGTCGGATATCACAGTTGACGCGCGAAAGGAATTGTGGTTTTAAAGGCCACGAAACATCTGTAGATGACGACGTTCTCATTTACTCTGAGCACAATATTATATTGTAGCAATGTGGCCGACCTCGAATGCCAACGACACAAGCACTATATCCACGGGGATAGCCGCAGACCAGCTGACTCAACAGTCGTAGGTCCAAGAAAAACGACTGTGAGTTAGTGGGTAGGAAAGATTAATGACGAAATGAATACAGTGACATCTAAACGACAATAGTAACTTGATGTAACAACTTTATTTAAAAAATGAAAACAGCAGTATAACATTACAAAGTTAAGAAATTGCAGCTATTGGAGGATTACCAATAAAGACATATGTGGTTCTTTCGATATCAAGTCCTCGCATTTTTCACATTACTGGTAAAACACGATCTAGAGAACGGCTACTCCCTCAAAACACATCCACATGAATAGGTCTTGGTTGTATAATTCAACTCTAGCTTTGTAGGTTCCCTAGTTAACAATGAAAAAATATCATGTTAGGAGCTTTTCAGTGCATAGTTATGGGACCAAGTTTCGGATAAAAGGTCCAACGCCGACAACCGAGGTCTTTAAAGGGATAATGTCACCTATTTTCAGTGTCACATTGAAAAGCCAAAAAAAAAACATATTTTTAGCACTAGAAACCTAAACTTAATGTCCAGTTTTGTTCTAAAACTCATTAACAATTCATGATGAGAACACAAGGAAATCAATACAGTGAAGGAGATTTGAATACCCGGTCATAACTTGCATAGATTTTGGCGATTTCGAATTCACCGCATTTATAATTAACGATCAGTTTGAGAAGCTATATCAAGCACTCGAAAGAGTTTTTCATCAGGTATCCAAACACCTCGAAGTGGAATTGTGGCTGCACCTCGTTTTTAACCCGTGAATACGCGCAAACGTAATGAACGGGTTATCGGTAACGGTGGCTAATTCACTCACTCACTCGCTCACTCCTCCCATCAGTTGTAAACTTAGTGACGTAATGCTTTGTTACGAATGCGTTTCGTAACAAGAATCCAGCGATGACAATAGCTAATTTGTTATAAACGAATATAAACAACAATAAGCTTAAAGATGTTTCAAATTTGGAGTCTTTAATACAACATTAAAATCGATCTGAAGGAATTTTCCAATCGAGACACGCGTTTTGATGCGTATCTACCTTGAAATAATAAAATTTAGTCTTAATTTAGCATGCGTTCTCAGATGGCCTAGTGGTGTAGTGCCTGGCCTCGCAGTCCGGAGGCACAAGTTCAAGTCACACTCAAGAACACATTATGAAAATGATTTCCGTTTTTTTTTTTTTTTTATTTCTTTTTTTTTTTTTTGCGTTCGTCAAAAATCCTTACGTTTAATTAAAAAAATATCGAACCGCGTCAGTGTGAAAACATAAGCTTACCGCAATATTGCGTTACGTGTTGGTATTTCTATTGACTGGTTCGCTCTTAGAAGCCTTTGATTCAACCCACTTCTCGGTGTTTGGCTACCCTGATGAAACACTCTCCCAAGTGTTTGATACATTACTTAAGAATTACTCTGCGCCGAATGCACAGAAATTTGTGTTGGTTGATTTTCCGTCATCGTTTCCCATACTAGAAAAAACAGTTAATTAAATTTGGCTATTTTTTTTTTATAAAAGTGTAGATTTATCCTTCCTCTACCAATATCAGAAAAACTACGTCTTAAATTGTAACTGCGAAATGACAATTTTAGTCAGCCTACTTCACCAAATTCACACCTTTTTAACCCGTGAGTACGCGCATGAGTAATGAACGGGTTATCGGTAACGGAGACAGATATGCAAATGAGCACTCGCTCACTCACTTACCCACGTAATGTTTTAAATTAGTTTTGTTGCGAATGCATGCGTAACAAGAACAACGTGAATCCAGCGATAACAATAACTAATTTACTGTAAACGGATATGAACTACAATAAGCTTTTTGGAGTCATTTGTTAAATAAACCAAATATATGTCTTTCATGTCTTAGCGTGACGGTACAAATACGCGTTGTTTGATTGAAAAAGGAGAGAACTGGACACTGTTATGCGCTAAAGGTCAACTTTCTTATGTCGTCAGCAGTGGATCTTATCTGTCGTTCCTCAAGTGAAAATGTATCCTTCCTTAAAGATCTAGATCACACATATCATATCGCGGATTACTATTTTAAAAAATATCGAGCCGTGTTTATAATTTAAAAATACCGTACATTAATACCGTACATTGCGTTACGCGTTAAAAAGCTACATTTTGCATTATTGAATGCGTTGCATAACAAGAACAGCGATAACAGTAACTGATTTGTTGTAAACGAATATAAACAACAATAAACGGCTCAAAGATGTTTCGCATTTAGAGTCTTTTATTGCAAAATTAAAACCGAGCTCCAGACTTGAAACGGATTTTAATACGCGTTTTACCGCATATCTACGTTAAAATAATGAAATTTTAACCTTCTAGTAATTCTAGGTTTCCGTGGCCTAGTGGCGTGGTTCCTATGATGACTATCAGATAGCAGTCAGACGGCTCGAGTTCAAATCTCGCCGTAAACCTTTTTTATTTTTTGCGTTCTTCTTTATAAAAATATCGAACCGTGTCAGTATAAAAGGACATTAAGATTACTGCAATATCGCGTTTACGCGTTACCATTTCTTATTCACGGATTGGCTCATAGGAGCCTTTGATTTCTCTTATATTGTGACGCTTTTTTTTTTGAGTGCTCACGCTTGAATAACCCGCCATTGTAGCTCATTTTAAAATATTAAAATATGAACGGATATCCGGCCATTCTGCCCGATGATCTTCGAGTAATCAATTAATATTTTCATCCCCCTGTTCTAAGATCAACTTCGTGTATAAGCAAAGATTATTAGTTTGTATTTACCGCAGTTTTGATGAAAACACAACAAAATTCCCGTGAAATTGCTTCTTTAACAAAAGGACGACTGTATAACGCACATGGAAGTTGGAATGAAATCCACTGATAAAGGATTGGACGTACGGCGTTTCTTCACCATTGCTTCGAGTTACTTTCATTAAAAAAAATATATTGGCAACAAGACGATTCGCGTTAAAAATTCTTACATAAGTACAGGTAGAATAAGTTACTTACCTTAAACCCGAACGGAATGGTTCTCATCCTTTTGATGTATGAAAAGGAGACTTTTTCTAGGACAAAGAAAACAGAAACCCATTAAAACCAGGGCCCGGCTGTTCGAAAGCGGAATTAGCACTGATCCAGGATAAACGTTAACTTTAAGAATATCTGCCTTCAAAAACTATTTTTTTTTTAGCGAGAGGTGAAGACAATCAACTCAAAGTTGAAAATGAAGGTCCAGAAGCTTTTGAAAAATCTGGATTGGTTAGGGCTTAACTGGATACAAAATGACACCAATCCGTCACGGTTGGGTTTATTTAGCTAACCATGCACGTGCACGCTTTGAACAACTCCATCCAGGAAACAAATAGTGATAAATGCATCCTAAATATATGGTAAATGGTATCCAACTAATAATGCTTATACCTGTTTTTATTTTTTCAGTCAGAACCATTTCGTTAATCAGAAGTAACTTGTTCGAATGTTTTCTTCGTGAAGCCAATAATCACGGTAAAGGCACGCTAATATAATTAAGTTAAATATCGCTTTCTGAAATAAAGTTTGCCTTCAAGATTTTTTGATTCGCGAAAACATTGTGCGAATCGTTTTTACGGGTTGGTTTTGATTTCTGTTGTGGTTAAAACTAGTAATTAACATGTCTATTACACGTGTCAATCAAAACCTAGATATAGAATGCATATCCTTTTAATAGCACGCATCTAGTTTCGCGTTTCAGTTGTTATCAACCCTTGTGCTTAGCCGTTTACCCACCACTCTCACCCTTTGGTTTTTTGCCTTGTATCTTACCGCGCAATATTGATTCAATAAAGGCAAGAGTTTGTATCCCCAATTTGCCTATCATTTATCTGTGTTGACGAGAGAATGTTAATTGATAACAATGCCATTCTATATACACAGGAAGAGTCGGAAGTTTTAGAAAACAGTTGATATCATAAAGCAGGTTGCTGAATTTAAATATTATTTTGTGATGTTTATAATAGAATTCGCCCGCGCTGCAATTAGGATAAATAAATCGCCAAGCCTTCCGGAAGCAGAAAATCACTGAATTCTGATAAGCGTTTAACTCTTTGTTCAAGGGAAAGACATTTTCATTCAAGGAAATATGAGTTTAATTAAAACGGTTTGACCTTTAGAACAAATATCCTGGATTAACAGCGCGCGATCGAATTTTGAACGCCTGTCACGAAATCAAATTGAATGAACTGTAATCCACTTCCATCCCTGCAATCCTATATCCAAACCACAGCTTTTGGTTTGCTCTCGCATTGCACTTTTATCTCAAACCCATTGCTTCTGTTTTGCTCTATAGAATATTTTATCCAATTTCTTCAATGTATATCTGGTGGCATTTGGCGATATAACATGAAAATAAGCTCATTAATTCGGTGGGACAGTCTCCCTTTAACTTAGAAATTACTTTTTACCAGACTTGCCGGTAATCTCGCAATCTGATTGGTCGATGCGGGTGGTTAATGACAGTGCAGACAACGGTGCTGACGCTAACATCACGCATCACGTTTTGTAACAAAACATCGATTTTCCCTTGTATTTTTTCTAAATATTGTGGTAAAAAACAGATTTCCACGGTTTTCCGTGGTGTACGTGGACTCTTATTTACCACGATTTACGTCATCACATGGTCAAAATTAGTTGCTGACTCACTCGGCTGCGCCTCGTGAGCCCATAACATTTTGACCATGTGATGACGTAAATCGTGGTAAATAAGAGTCCACACCACGGAAAACCGGTGGAAATTTGCTAAATGAATACCTACCTCCTGCCGGCAGTAGGCAAAGCTTGGGCAAGTGATGACAAACTTCCATTGCTCTTTTTAAGACAACTGTTTTGTCTTTCATGGCCGTGACTTTGAACTGCGCCGTTGAATAGTAAACATCTTTATCTATAAATATACCAACATCAACCGACCACGTGAAACGTCGATCAGTCGTCAATAATTAAATTATCATTTTAGATAAATTAACGCATTTCAGAGAAGTATATTTTTCAAACCACAATCATTGGTCTTTTTAACAGACTGCCTTTTAAGGTGGCCAAACCAGTTTTGATAGGTTGTCAGTATATGTCATTCGTTAGGCATTATGTGAGAAAGGTTGCAGCTTAAAAGCTGAAACTTGGCAAACGAAAAACATAGTGATGGAAGATTTTAATAAGCGGCTAAAATCGCGTTTTGGACTGTTTCCATGGCAACGTAGATGTTTGAAACAACCCTAAAATTTCACTTTTATAAGGTTTACGTAAAATCCAGTCATTAGATTTTCTCGTGAACTTGCACACAGCTTACAATAAATAATTCTTATTGTTTAAAATTGGCTCGACCAAATTTTAACAAGCGGTTTTACAAATTAAATATTCAAGAACATAGCTGCCCAGTTAAAATTGATCGTGTCACAGAATTCCTTTGTTAGACTTCTGTTTTAAAGTTCTCATTATTTGAAATGTGATAAAAATATTGTGAGTGATCATGAATTTTGAGAAATTGTCATTTATGTACATTGTTTACAAAACGGAGCTGTCTTAAATTCTTAATTTCTACAAACCCGCGCCGTCACATGAATTGCCGCTGACAGCCCGCGAAACTGTGTTCGGCCATCCTAAAACCTTTATTTGTAATGTGGACACGCTTTCTAAGTACCATTGATTCACTGATTGATTGATTGATTCGTTCATTCATTCATTCATTAATTCATTCATTCAATCACTCGTTCATTTATTCGTTTATACATTAATTAATTCATTCATTCACTCATTCATTTATTCATTCATTCATTTTTAGTAGCACACATTAACGATGAGAAAAAAAAAAGTAAATCTAACTGTAAGCCGTATACTCACAGGGAGTGAAAGTCACGGTGACTTTTACGTCCTGACCGGGCTTAATAACTGGCCACGGAGTAACGCTGAATTGGAAAGTCTTGTCTTCAGGGCCTGAGAGTAACAGCAAACCAGTGTTAGCCATGCACTGACTGGTGTCCTATTTCTATTGTTTTGTGCTGTCTACGAAGGTCACACTTTCCGTTCCCTGTCAATTTTTCTCGATTTGGTAGCTAGTTAAAGGCGATTTTTCAGAAATTTTTATTCAGAATTTTTTTTCTGCTTTTTCCAACTAAACAATGTTTTCGAAAAATTTAAAATAAAACATAGGTCCTTGTGCTCGTTAAAGAGCTGTGAAGCACTAAATTAAAGTTACCCCAAATATATTTATCCCCGGCACTACCGATCTCTCCCGCGCGTACTTATTTGGTCGGTTTACATTTCACGGTAGCTGAAAGCATATTTATACTGGAGTACTGGATTAAAACGCACCGTTTTGCAAAAATATTGATATATTTTATAATATATATAAAATCGGATGCGAGTTCGTATTTGTAACGAACCCATTTCCGTTAATAGCAAATTTTGAAATGTTGTAAGCAAGCCACAGTGCAATAATTCTCCTCACCTATATTTCGAGCACATTCAGTGCTCTTCTTCAGGGTGACTAAAAACCGTTACAAGCATTTTACAATCTTCAAACTGTTGAATTTAAAATACGTTACAACACACACGCAACTAAGAAAATATTTTTATCTCGCGCGTGTTCCCGCGCGCGACTGTTTCTTTTGAACGTAAAAACCGTCATTATCATTAAGTCCATGGGGTGCCAAGGTCCCCAATTTGTACATCCACTGACCCTCTTTCTCTCGTAATTCATTAACTTCCTTGACACAGTCTATCAGTTGTATTGTCATGTCCTCCAAACCTCTATGTCCGTCACTGTTAAAATGTCGATAAATCAGTTTGTCTTTCCCTCTTTGATCCTCGTTTAAATTCGTTTAAATATTTGGCGAACTTAGCTTCAAAGAAACTTTTTTGGTTCGAATTGTCCGCTCGCTCATGTGCGCGCTGATGACGCAAAAAAATATGCGCATTAATGATATGCGATGCAGTTCCAGGGAATTATTGCGCTTTATTTGAAAATCTCTTACGTAATCTAGAGAAAATATATAAAAAAATGTTGTATATCGCTACCATTTTTCGAAATTGGATTTCTCATTTCACTGCTTTCAGAGTGTCAATCGCCGGCATCTTGAAATGCGCACTGAGATATAGGATTGATAGGATGTTCCACGCACTAGCTTTGCTCCCTTTATGTTTACTTTCTTAAAAAAAAAAAACAGTTGGCTAAAAAGAAATCACATACTCCTACATTTCTGAACAAATACAATACTATTATATGGCTGAATAAAATTACGTTTAAGACTAATGAAAAAGAAATCATAGCTGGAAAGCAAAGATCGTTGTACGGACATTAATATCGTTCAAAATGGTAAATTTAAGATATTGTTCCATGTTTCACTTAGGAACACGTTGTTTAGAATAAGTAAAGAAGAAGTTCACTCTGAATAGGATAAAAGGACGTTATCCTATGCCTTGCACATTTGAATTTGGAACTCGTCTGTGCTGCATGCTGCTATTTTGAACAGAGCTTGGTTTATATGCAATTGATATAATAATCAAACAATGACAAGTGTCCTTATTAAAAAGAGAAGATCTATCCATAATATTCACGTTACGATTTAAAATACTATTTAAAATAAAAAAACCGAACGACTTTAATTCATATTTTTGATTAGTCGAAAACGTTCGGTTTTTTCTTAGCTTTAAATGTTTTTTAGCCTTGTAAATAGTGTGTTTTAAACAAAAGATCTCTTGACCTATTTCTCATTTCCGGTGCTAAAGTCTCTATAAAATTGTATCCAAAACTTACAACTGTTCCCTTTGATTACCGATGGAAGGGTTACATGTTAAGCATATAAATTATTTTTACCTTTTTTCTACTTGTATTACTAATAACCCTACCCTGATAACCTTGTTGTTCGCAGTATCAAGATTACAGTGCTGCGCGCGGTACCGTGAACACCAGACAATTTTTTTGACATATTTTTGACATATTTTTGACGAGTTTGATACAGGCGGGAAAGAATTCGGCGGGAAACCAAAGCGCTGGTCAGAAGTTATCGATTTTCTTTCAAAAGCTCACGGTTGTGAAATATATACTGAAATATTGATCAAGAGTTCCACAATGCTACACACTCGAGTTGAAAGTGCTTGTAAGTTTTTCTTTTCTAAAATATTTGAACTTGGGTTTACTTGACGATCCGCTTTTTCTCTTTTTACGGCAGCTGTCTCGCAAACGAAATTATATTTTTACTCTATTTTACCCTAGCTGATGTTCAACTGAGACTGAATAGGTACAGTGGATGCTTTGATAACGGAAGACCCCTACCTGCAATGTACAGAGAACGAGTGTTGGACCTCTATCATGATGGATTTGGCAACCGTCCAATCGCACGGGAAATTCGTTCGAGTCCCGGTTTTGTACAGAAAGTGATAGACCGTTACAATGAACAAAATACATCTCTCAGAGGCATACGAGTTCACTTTCCTAACCCCAAAATCGATGAACAAGTCTTGGAGTATATAGAGGTACAAAAACTAACGAAACCGAGCATTTACTCGACCGAAATAAAACAGAGACTTCTACTTGATGGCGTGGTCCATCCTGTCAATCTACCAAGCGTATCCCAGATCAATAAGGTCATTCGCAAAGGACTTGTGATGACGAGAAAGAAACTTACAACTATTCCACTCGAATCTACAACCCCTGAAACAACTGCAGCAGTTGATGATTTTCTCACTGAAATAGCTAACGTCAACCCAGTCACCCTGCATTTCTTTGACGAATCCAGCGTAATCAAAACCACGGGAAACAGAAACTACGGGAGCGCGCCACTTGGACAGGCTGCTTTC